>JASVEL010003810.1:0-332281 GCA_032618575.1 Nicotiana noctiflora | reverse complement strand
CGTAGTCCCAATTTAAATCAACCAACAACAACTCAAGATATTAATTAGCTACCGACTCATAACAAATAATAGTATATTTTGGCCTAATATGTCTCATAGAATGCAACAAGGTAGTTTAAGCAAATAGACAAATAAATCCACTAAACATGTTTCTCTAAACTAGCACAAGCTATAATAGCAGTTAGGAATAAGTAAATATGAAAGAGAACTCAACTCAAGTAACTTTTATCTTTAAGTAAAAATTCGGGTTTTCAACAATTAGCTCAAGTACGCGCTCGTCACCTCACGCACAAGGCATTCAATTACCAAATTCATATCTTAAGGGACAAAGTCCCCCACACAAGGTTAGACAAGCCACTTACCTCGATCAAGTGCACGTCAACTTGAAAACACGCTCTTGCCACGAGTATCCGACTCCAAATGGCTCAAATCTATTCAATTAAATTGCATTTGTAAATAATAATTCAAGTAATTTATTCTACAATTAAATTCTAAGCTAATACGCAAAATTATGTAAAATGACCAAAATACCCCTCGGGCCCCACGTCTCGGAACCGGGTAAATTTTATATTTCCAGAAACCTCGCACTCTCACGAGTCTAACCATACCAAATTTATTAAATTCCCATATCATTTCGACCTTCAAATCAATGATTCTATCTAAGAGGGTTTTCTACCCTTTTCCAACAAAATCCTTAGATTAAACACCAAAACTTGCAATAGATTCAAGTTATACAACCAAAATTGAGTTAAGAACACTTACCCCGTTGTTCTCTCCAAAAATCCCTCAAAAAATCGCCTTATCCGAGCTCCAATTCGTCAAAAATGGAAAATGGGAGAAATTCCCATTTTTAGAACTTAACATTCTGTCCGTCACTATTCACGTCACTGTTCACATGCACTCTTCACGTCACTGTTCATAGGCACTGTTGATACGGTACTGTTCATGTCACTGTTCATAGGCACTGTTGATACGGTACTGTTCATGTATACTGTACAAAGATACTGTACACGCAAGTGAGATCACTGTTCACACGTACGAAAAATGCAGAAATTGCCCAGAAAATTGCAGCAACTTTTGTTTCACTAAAATGGCTCTAACTCCGTCATACGAACTCGGAATTAGGCGATTCTTGTTCCTATGAGTCACAAATAATAATACGAACACAACCCTTCAATCAAAACTGAATTCGGAGCTCATTTTCTCAGTTCGATACTCAATTTACTCGTTAAACAATTAACTCACATTTCGCGTCAAAAACCAAATCGCGACTTAATGAAATTAAACCAAATTTTCCAGATCAGTCCTATAATTCATTATCAAAATTCAGGAACTCTCAGAATCAAATTTGGATCTCTAGAACTAAAAATGAACCTTTAGATCATTACATTTATGCTCAAATGAACAAAAATCTTCAAAAATGACCCGTTGGGCATCCGAAACACACCCGAGGCCCCCGAGACCCCGACCAATAACACCAACCAGTCCCAAAACACATTACGGACTCGCTCGAGGCCTCAAATCACATCAAACAACGCAAAAATTATGAATTAACTTCCAATCCAAGCTTGATGAACTTTGAAGTTTCCAACTTCTATTTTCGATGCCGAAACCTATCAAATCAAGTCCGATTGACTTCAAATTTTGCACACAAGTCCAAAATGACATAACAGAGCTATAGAAAGTTTTGGAATTCCATTCCGACAGTCGGATCAAAATTTCACCTATCAACCGGAATTCGCCAAAATACTAACTTTGCCAATTCAAGCTTAATTCTACACCGGTCATCACAAAAATATTCCGGACACACTCCTAAGTCCCAAATCACCTAATGAAGCTATCCGAACCATAAGATTTGCATTTTGAGTCCGATATCAAAATTTCCACTTCCGGTCAAATTTTCTCAAAAACCTTCAATTTTCTATCTTTAGCCAAACGACTCCAAAATGACCCACGGACCTCCGAATTCACTTCCGATCGCGCTCCCAAATCCAGAATAACCATACGGAGCTACTCCCGGTCTCGGAATCCCAAACGGACATCAATAACACTAAAATGCATTTTAAGCCAAATCTGATGCAATTTCTTCAAAAATGCTATCTTCCATAATATGCGCCAAAACGCTCCCGAGTTATCCAAAACCCGATCCGGGCATACGCCCAAGTCCGAAATCATCATATGAACCTGTTGGAACCTTCAGATTCCAATTTCGAGGTCGTATACTCAAATTCCAATTCTAGTTCATTTCTTCAATTTTAAGCTTCGGAAATGAGAATTTTTATTTAAATTTGACTCCAAACTTCTTGAATTTTAATTCGACCATACACACAAGTCAATATACCTGAGATGAAGCTGCTCATGGCCTCAAACTGCTGAATGACGCGCCGTAGCTCAAAACGACCGGTTGGGTCGTTACAATCTCCCCCACTTAAACATACGTTCATCCTCGAACGTGCTGAGAACTACACTGAAGTAGTCTGAAATCACTGGTTTAACATCTCATGCAACTTCCTGTGCTTCCACAACTCATTTGAACACATTAGCTCGATAACTCTATAGATATACTCCCTTATTCGAGTAAATAAGCCATTAGACCCAATTCCAACATCCGGAATTTCCTACCTAGCATGTTTCCATCATACGACCACCATATCAATCTTCACACGTTGTACCCATACATGACTGCATAAATTTGCTGAATTTATACTTTGCATCACTTTACTCATGGGACCACAATAATATTATTTAAATATAATAGTCGAAAATTCCACAAATCTGATGCTCTCATTGCATCTCATGACCTACATAGGTCTTGCTCTAGCTTTTACAACACCGACACGATGGAAGAGATGTGCCGATATCCATAACCAACTACTGAATCAACAATTCATTGGGTTTATACCCCTGACAATATCCATTACCTTGTCCTAAACTAGAGAATGATCTTTTTCTCTACAATATACTTCATATAATGAGTTTGCACTGACCCCAAATCCCATAACCTCATCTTACCCAGTACGAACTGCTCAGGCGATAAGCCATCTCAGACATAATCAAAAGTCCTACAAGATGACACAATGTATCATTAGGCCACTAATTCGTACGTGATACAAAAGGAAGGCGAACACTAGAGAGAGAACTATTCAACTCTCACACTAACATGGACTTCCTCGGAAAAATAGGAAACAGAACACATAAGAGCAATTATGGACACTGAAATAAACATCACACTGTTGCGGCGTGCAACCCGATCCCAACGATATACCCATGGCGGCGTGCCACCCGATCCAAAAAATATAACCATGGCGGCGTGCCACCCGATCCAAACAAATATAACCATGGCGGCGTGCCACCCGATCCAAACAACATAACCATGGCGGCGTGCCACCCGATCCCTATATAAAACTCACACAAGGAGCCATACGTCGAGCTGAATAGCTCATCACATCAAAATACTGAATATCGATCATAAGCACACTAAGGTGCATGATATCAGACACAAGAAAACATATAGCGCTATAGGCTACGAACTCAAGCACCACTGAGGTGCGATATATGATCTAAGTCTCAAGAACCATCATGCTCATATAACATCACCGCTGAGCGGAACCTCAACACATAAGGAAATTACCAAGCCGTCTCACAACTCATATGGCGCAATATATCTTTACATGAATTAACTAACCGCGAAATAAGACCGCGACTACCCCTCCATAAGGGGGCGCATTGCTGGAAGAAACACAACCGGCCTGTCGCAAGGCTCACTTCCACACATTAAATCTAACCACCGACCTTAAGTCTATTCTGGTCATGCCAAGCTAAGTCAATAATATTTCACAGGTCTATAACCCAATAAGCAGAGTGCCCTCCCGGCATAAATTCTCAAATGGATGATATCACCAAAATCCTCATACTTTGTTTAAATTTCTAACCAATCAAGTGACTACATGTCACACCTATACAATCTTCTTATGGGACAAGCTCCCACCATCTTCCGAATAATTAAACGGGCCTGCACATTCAAAACACCGGCTGCACTAACACTGAAAAGCGATCAGGAGTCCTTAACTGAGATGCAAAGCCTTTCTCACAGAACACCGATCTCAAGTGATACCGACGTTAATACCCATCTTACTCAAAACACCGAAACTCCTTTCCTGCTCATCCGAGCTCTTTATATCACATTCATTGACCAAACTGCGACCTTGGTCCTTACTTCGAATTCCATACCACTCACTACACCTCACGTGCCGATATACGATAGACACGATTTCCATCACAACTCTAGAACTGACGATAGGCAAATACTTCACATAAGACCTTAAATCATAAGGCCATGCTATCTCCAAAACGACGGTCGTTTCATGTCTCTCAAATACTACACCACAAGTCAAAATATCATAGAACGTGTTGTGCCCTTCTTCGTAAGTTGCTTCAAAAGTTTGACTCCCAACTGTACTTGTAGTCTCAGTATTATCAGGCACCACACTTTACCTCTTGAATTCACTAGGACCTCTATTGAGAGCCATCCAGCCCTGACTTGTCCCAATATGCAACCAACTCTACTGAATTTTTATAACATATGAATACCCTCTCGATAGAGCACCCAACGGGATCACTTCCCTCGAAGCCTGCACATATACGAGGCATAAATCATGAATCTTTCCTCTAGTTTGAACATGAGCCAGTAAGGCTAACCATAACATGCATTCAACAATTTATATACTCAAATTACCACTCATGGTCCTCTTCCGTAGCTGCAATAACTCATTAATACGCTAATACCCAGAATTCACGCAGGTAGTTAACCATGCGACCCAATCGCAAGCGGTGGGACTCTCCCACTTAGCTCAAAGCCACTATTACATATCTCTCGAACACATTAGAACCATTCTCTCAAGTCATTTACTCTTATTCAACTACAATTCACTTGATCCAACGAACATAACCACATGTGCTCTATTATCACTCTGACACCATAGGGTATGACCTCATCCCAATACAACCAAACATCTTCCTGCTCCATGTATCGAGCATTCTTTACCAACGACAGCTTAAGACATGCTGTGGTTCTCACACATCTATGAAGCACCATGTAGCCTTTGTCGAAGTTTTTCCCATTGATAATGAAATGTAGAATTATTATGGACATAGGAACATCGAAAGTCCCAATGTCATACCATACAAAACTCAACTCTTACTCATCAGCAAGTTTCAAAGAACTCTTGAATAGCACTTAAATACATCGCATGCCAAATCTGATATGACACATGACCCATAATTTGATCGTTGAAAGTGAAATCCTTTCACTTGGCACGAAGCCATAAGATACATCTTGCTAATCCATGATACTAGCCTTTAACATTCGTACGTCTTCATCATAAGACAAGGCCAAGACATTCGTTTGGTACATGTCCTTCTTAAGACAGTTAAACTCATATCCCCCCAGTATCTCTGCTGGCCGAATCCTTCGCTAAATAGATATCTCATATGAACCATATAGTCTTTATTACCACCAACTATCTTTAGATCTACATCCACCTTGTGATTCTACCATTGCTGTGACGATTAGGTAGTTAAATAAACCTTCTCAAGACCGTACTTATCAACCGAATGTCAGAACCTAGTGCACCCACATGTGCACAATTGAAGATCTCTCAATTCTCTTGCATTATCGATATGGAAGACACGCGGTAACAATGGTTGAGTAAATTCTTGACTCCCTTGAAGTCCCTCTGCAGCGTTACAAACTATCGGCGCATACTTGATACCGAGTGCGCAATTTTAATACACGAGTGGATGCAAAGAACATATGACATAGGCTCCAACTGAATAAATGACGCACGATAAGGAATTCAAAGAATTGAAGAGTTTCCTAAATAGTTACAGAGCCCCTCGTAGATAAATACAGACGTCTCCGTATCTATCAGCGAGAATCTAAGTAACCGGTCTGTGTCCCGTGACTCCTACGAACCTAGAGCTCTGATACCAACTTGTCACGACCCTAGTTCACCAATCGTGAACCTGTCATGACGGCACCCATCCTTCGCGACTAGGTAAGCCTAACACGATGCGGAATGTACAATTTCATGAAATAAAAGATAAGGTAACAACAGAATAATGTAAATGAAATGTAATAGGTGCCGCTCGGCACATACACTTCGCCAAAACACACTAAGCAACATACTACCAAGACCCGAAAACCCACGGGCAACACAGACTAAGAAAGAGTACAACTGTGGCTTTATACATCAGGAAATGTCTAAGCAACGTGAATAAGGGAATTAACTACTATCACTAATGAGAATAGAAGGGGACTCTCCGGATCCGCGGATGTAGCAGATCATACCTTGAGTCTCCTGAAGTGCTGCTAGATCACCCGAAATGTGCCTGATCTGATGTACCCGGATCTGCACAACAAAAGCGTGCAGAAGAGTAGTATGTGTACACCACGGCGGTACTCAGTAAGTGCCAAGCCTAACTTCGATGGAGTAGTGACGAGGAAGGTCAGGGCCCTACTGAGGTAAAATATAATAACCAATATGATAATGAGAAGACAATATATGTATAATCACAGCAAATATCCGGCAAGAAAAATAAGTAAAACAGTAACAACGGACAAACACTATCAAAGAATAGAGGTACAAACCACAACCGGATATTTATCGTCGGGGATCTCCTGGTATCCCGAGGATCTCTTGGTATCCTCAATAAATATATTTTTGGGATCTCTTAGTATCCATAACAATAAATTCTGGGATCTCCTGGTATCCCGAGGATCTCTTGGTATCCTCAATAAATATATTTTTGGGATCTCTTAGTATCCATAACAATAAATTTTGGGATCTCCTGGTATCCCGAGGATCTCCCGGTATCCTCAATAAATATTCTGGGATCTCCTAGTATCCACAATAATAATTGTTGGGATCTCTTGGTATCCATAGGATCTCCTAGTATCCTCAATAAATATTCTGGGATCTCTTAGTATCCAGAGGATCTCCTAGTATCCTCAATAATTATATTCTTTTCGGTGCCAGGGATCTCTTAGTATCCCGCACCCTCATTCTTATTGTATAATATGTATAGGGGAAATTTCCGGGATGCCGTCCCGTAGTCCCAATTTAAATCAACCAACAACAACTCAAGATATTAATTAGCTACCGACTCATAACAAATAATAGTATATTTTGGCCTAATATGTCTCATAGAATGCAACAAGGTAGTTTAAGCAAATAGACAAATAAATCCACTAAACATGTTTCTCTAAACTAGCACAAGCTATAATAGCAGTTAGGAATAAGTAAATATGAAAGAGAACTCAACTCAAGTAACTTTTATCTTTAAGTAAAAATTTGGGTTTTCAACAATTAGCTCAAGTACGCGCTCGTCACCTCACGCACAAGGCATTCAATTACCAAATTCATATCTTAAGGGACAAAGTCCCCCACACAAGGTTAGACAAGCCACTTACCTCGATCAAGTGCACGTCAACTTGAAAACACGCTCTTGCCACGAGTATCCGACTCCAAATGGCTCAAATCTATTCAATTAAATTGCATTTGTAAATAATAATTCAAGTAATTTATTCTACAATTAAATTCTAAGCTAATACGCAAAATTATGTAAAATGACCAAAATACCCCTCGGGCCCCACGTCTCGGAACCGGGTAAATTTTATATTTCCAGAAACCTCGCACTCTCACGAGTCTAACCATACCAAATTTATTAAATTCCCATATCATTTCGACCTTCAAATCAATGATTCTATCTAAGAGGGTTTTCTACCCTTTTCCAACAAAATCCTTAGATTAAACACCAAAACTTGCAATAGATTCAAGTTATACAACCAAAATTGAGTTAAGAACACTTACCCCGTTGTTCTCTCCAAAAATCCCTCAAAAAATCGCCTTATCCGAGCTCCAATTCGTCAAAAATGGAAAATGGGAGAAATTCCCATTTTTAGAACTTAACATTCTGTCCGTCACTATTCACGTCACTGTTCACATGCACTGTTCACATGCACTGTTCACATGCACTGTTCATGTCGGCACTGTTGATACGGTACTGTTCATGTATACTGTACAAAGATACTGTACACGCAAGTGAGATCACTGTTCACACGTACGAAAAATGCAGAAATTGCCCAGAAAATTGCAGCAACTTTTGTTTCACTAAAATGGCTCTAACTCCGTCATACGAACTCGGAATTAGGCGATTCTTGTTCCTATGAGTCACAAATAATAATACGAACACAACCCTTCAATCAAAACTGAATTCGGAGCTCATTTTCTCAGTTCGATACTCAATTTACTCGTTAAACAATTAACTCGCATTTCGCGTCAAAAACCCAATCGCGACTTGATGAAATTAAACCAAATTTTCCAGATCAGTCCTATAATTCATTATCAAAATTCAGGAACTCTCAGAATCAAATTTGGATCTCTAGAACTAAAAATGAACCTTTAGATCATTACATTTATGCTCAAATGAACAAAAATCTTCAAAAATGACCCGTTGGGCATCCGAAACACACCCGAGGCCCCCGAGACCCCGACCAATAACACCAACCAGTCCCAAAACACATTACGGACTCGCTCGAGGCCTCAAATCACATCAAACAACACAAAAATTATGAATTAACTTCCAATCCAAGCTTGATGAACTTTGAAGTTTCCAACTTCTATTTTCGATGCCGAAACCTATCAAATCAAGTCCGATTGACTTCAAATTTTGCACACAAGTCCAAATTGACATAACAGAGGTACAAAAATTTTCGGAATTCCATTCCGACCGTCGGATCAAAATTTCACCTATCAACCGGAATTTGCCAAAATACTAACTTTGCCAATTCAAGCTTAATTCTACACCGGTCATCACAAAAATATTCCGGACACACTCCTAAGTCCCAAATCACCTAACGAAGCTATCCGAACCATAAGATTTGCATTTTGAGTCCGATATCAAAATTTCCACTTCCGATCAAATTTTCTCAAAAACCTTCAATTTTCTATCTTTAGCCAAACGACTCCAAAATGACCTACGGACCTCCGAATTCACTTCCGATCGCGCTCCCAAATCCAGAATAACCATACAGAGCTACTCCCAGTCTCGGAATCCCAAACGGACATCAATAACACTAAAATGCATTTTAAGCCAAACTGATGCAATTTCTTCAAAAATGCTATCTTCCATAATATGCGCCAAAACGCTCCCGAGTTATCCAAAACCCGATCCGGGCATACGCCCAAGTCCGAAATCATCATATGAACCTGTTGGAACCTTCAGATTCCAATTTCGAGGTCGTATACTCAAATTCCAATCCTAGTTCATTTCTTCAATTTTAAGCTTCGGAAATGAGAATTTTCATTTAAATTTGACTCCAAACTTCTTGAATTTTAATTATGACCATACACACAAGTCAATATACCCGAGATGAAGCTGCTCATGGCCTCAAACTGCTGAATGACGCGCCGTTTAATAAATGAGATGAGCCTCGCCAAATAAATCGCACAATCTGTGGGGCCCTCACAAGTTTATAAATTAAAAATACTTAGAAATTTGGGATTGGCCGTTTAGTGAATTTTCATGGCCTTCTCAAAATAATAACGCGTTAGTAGCTTTAAGCGCGTATTTAATAAATTACTTTCCTAAATACGGGTGTGCATTTATGTGACCCAAATCCAAATCTCAACAAAGATGAAATGTGTTGAAAATCACGGGTACATTGATTGTGACGTGGTTTGAAATTCATTTTCACGATGTTGCAATTCTTTATTAAAATATTGAATAATAACACTCAAGCGGTTAAAGGTAAAATTTTGCACATAAGTTTAAAAATTGTTAAAATCAGATAATTAAGCCGAATATAACAGTTGAGCGACCGTGCTAGAACCACGGAACTCGGGAATGCCTAACACCTTCTCCCGGTTAACAAAATTCCTTATCCGGATTTCTGGTACGCGGACTGTTTAACTGAGTCAATCTTTTCCTCGATTCGGGATTGAAACCGGTGACTTGGAACACCATAAATCTCCCAAGTGGCGACTCTGAAATAATTAAATAAATCCCGTTTCGATTGTCCTTTAATTGGAAAAACTCTTTCGCGCCCTCGCGGGTCAGCGTAAAAAGGAGGTGTGACAGCTCTGGCGACTCTGCTGGGGACTACAAACCCAGAACCACTGGTTCAGGGTTTAAGAATTCGAGCTTTGAATAATTGTTGTATTTGGCTTATTATTATCTGATTTTATTATATGTTTGTATTTAATGTGCTAAATGTTGCTTTTACCGCTTTGATATTTTGTGGATTGTACATATAAACTGTGCCGAAACCAATCTCCTCTCTGAGTCTTCTAAATCATGAAGAAGGGTGCACTTCGTGTGACTTCTTTTCTGTATAGTGTCTAATTCTCACTTTAGAACGAGGTTTGGATAAGTTGCAAAATCGGTGAAGCTTCTGTATTCCCGGGTTGCTGCCTCCTCCTCGGCTCGAGCTGTCCGCTCGGGTAAGCCAGGTCTAGACCAATAAACCTAGGGTTTAAACCTAGAAGAACAATAAACTCATGCCGGATCCCTAGTAGGACGTTTGTTTGCATCACGTGCATTTGACTTAGGGGACTCAACACAGGGGTTGGGTCCGTCTAGGACAGGTCACCTGAAATAAAAGGACCATCCTGTTGCATCAGATTTTGTGCATCTACTTGTTTAGATGAGCATGTTGACCAGCTTCAAATATTGGAAAACCGAAGAAACTAATAACAAAGTAGTTTTGCCCGAATAATGTCAGAATCTTGTTAAGATATTTCAGAAATAAGATGAAAAAAAAGATGGATAAAAATAGGGTTTGTTTTAGTGTGTCTTCAAAAATAATATTTTTGGGTTTTATTTAAGAAAATAAAAAGATTTTTTTTGTTTTAAAACTTGATTCATTTTCTTTTAACCGAACTACGCTGGTTTGATTCTCACACGGTGCGAGATACGTAGGCAACCCTTATCGGATCCAACTTCCTCTTTTACAAAAATAGTCAAAAATGTTAAAATTAATTTTTCGTCGTAAATAAGTCGGTGATGCCATTTTCAAAACAACTAATTGTTCCCTAAAAGGGACACCGGAAGGTTGATTTTGCATAAACGGCCACTTTGGGTCATTTTGTGGATCTATGACCCACACAGCCTTAAAATCTTCGTCCCCGAGGCGTTGAAAGGCCGTGTTTGAAAACCGAGTCTTTTCTCTTCATAATTGAAAAATGGAGTATAAATAATTTTTTGTGAAATAAAGTTTTTTTTCTCTTTCTTTAATCACCTTAATAAATGTGCAGGATGAGCACAAACCAGAATGAACCATTTTCAGTCTTTAGCGAGGTCCCTCAACAGCTCCACATGTGGTGGAATGATTTGAAAGGCAGTAGTAAAAAAATTGTGGAAAGAGTTTTGGGAGGTTTTGTCAATCTGCTGAATATCAAGCCAAGGAAAGATATCATCGAGGCACTGATATCGTTTTGGGATCCAACTCACAATGTATTTTGTTTTGTTGACTTTGAACTTACACCTACGCTAGAGGAGATTGCAGGCTATGCATGATTAAATGGAAAATTAAGAGGACAATATTTGCTTTCACCAAGACCGGTATCTCCGCACGGGTTTCTGGATTTGCTAAGCATTAGTCGAAAGGTGCAAAATGATGATTTATTATGAGGATGTTGTGCTCTCCAATTCTTATATCAACGGTATGGTACTCCTCAGGGTTTTGAAGAGTTAAATCTTGGACTAACTCACGCTGGGAATAGAACCAAGTGGGAGACCAGACGAATTCTAGCGTTCATAACGGCATTCCTGGGGATTGTGATTTGTCCACGCAAAGATAAGAAAATAGAGATAAATCTTGTAGGAATAGCCAATATTGCAATAAAAAAAGCTACCAGCACGGTAGTCCCTTTGGTTTTGTCCGAAATCTACCGAGCCTTGACTGTATGCCGAGAAGGGGGCGACTTCTTCCAAGGATGCAATTTGTTACTCCAATTGTGGATGCAAGAACACCTCCATCACCGAGCACGATACATGAACCGTGGGTTGACTGGAAAAAGCTATATTAGTGGTTTTGAGGAACGGATGATAGGCGATGTATTCCCCGAAGGGGTCGAAGCATGGCTTGCACGATTAAGTTCAATAAAGGCCGACCAGATTGAATGGGCGTTCGGGTGGTTGCCTGATACCGAAGCAGTATACATGGCAGCCGAGGAATGTTATATTCTTTTGATGGGGGTTCGTAGTATCCAACCATATGTTCCTCATCGGGTATTGCGTCAGCTAGGAAGATTCCAGGTTATTCCTACTGATGAAGATCTAAGCAAGCACGCCATTGAATTGAGCCTAGGAGTTGTATTCCCCGAAGAAAAGATTAGAAAGCTGTGGCATGAATGTAGATTCCTTATGCCTAAGACTATGGTTCGAATTAGCTAAGGGTCAGGTAGACCCAAAATACAATGTTTGGTTCGGGAAAAGGTTCCAGATTCGTCAAAAATCTGCTAAAAGAGCCCATGTCCAACAGTTCACAGATGATTCGCAAGAACAATGGAATTGGCTAGCAAAGGAAGAAGGTTACAGGGCAAAGATTGGCAAGATAGAACAGCAGGTCCAGGACCTTCAATTCGAGAAGAGTATGCAAGCTGCTGCCGACGAGGGGGTCAAAAAGAAATTGACTCAAGAGAATGACACTCTCAAGGCTCGAATCTGGCGAATCAGAAAAGAAGCCAACAACCAACCAAGAAGCCGAGCTGATCAAAGGTTGATGAACGAACTGAACCAACAACTCAAAGAAAGCCAAGAAAAGTTGGAGAGGTCCGAGGCTAGCAGGGAAAGGATGCAGACTAGATGGGCGAGAGGTGTAGCGGAACGAAGGGAGTACTTGAGGAAGGTCAAAAGGAATTGCGAGATGAGCGTCGGGATATTGAGAGAGACAAATTCCACTCTCCAAGAACGGATCTGCAAACAGGCTCATGAAGCTAGGAAAGACATGGAACGGTACTACGACATGATGGCCCTAACGGAAGAACAAATGAAAAGATTCCAAGATCAGCTCACGGACAATGCGCGAGTACTGGGGTTAAAAAACCGACAGATAGAGCAGTTATTCAGAGAAAGGGATAACATTCGGGGAAGGATCGACGAGATTGGATACTACATTCACATGAGATGCCTATCATGTGAACAGATGCCCCGGGATGTCCTTTTTTCCTCTATCATGGGTTATGTCCATCAGATTATGGAAGAATTGAAAGATCTGCGAAGAGGCCTTGCACCAAGGACCACAGCCAGGCCAAACAGGGCCCCACCGGCACAGAAGCTCAAAACCTTAGAACTTGTCTAGTTTGAACTTGTATTTCTTTTTGGATCTAGCCGTGGGATTGTTTCTCTTGTAAAAGGGCTGAAAATGTCTTACCATCGTTTTTAGTTTGGCTATTGTAATCAAGTTTTTAAATAATAATTGAAAACCTTTGAAAAATATTTTGTGTGACACGAACTATGCCGGGTCTGATTCACGCCGGGACGTGATACGTAGGCAATCCACATAAGATTCGACCACCACCATTAATAATCAAAAAGAAAGGCAAATAAAAAGAAAAGTTTGAAATTCCAAAAGACAAGCTGGGATGACGCATGCAAGGCATGTTAGAAAGGATTAACTGATTAAGGAACATTGCATTCCAATATGTGATTACTAAATCTGTTAAATGCTAGCACTAACAAGTTTGTTGTTTCATAATCCCTATTCAGTCAGTTGTTAGCACGTTCTGGCACCGCACCGTTATCCGACTAGATCTAAAGGACCCCTACCTTCAAACATGACTACTTCAGAACACAGCTCCGAGGAGGAGAGGCCCACTAGCCAGCTCCTAAAAGAAGCCATGGAAAAGATAGAACGGATATGACTAGAAATGAGTGCGATGCACTTGGCTTTGGCAAAGGCACAAAAGAGCCCTGAGTTTCCGGTTAACCCTACAGCAAGACATACTTCGGAGTTATTGCACCCAGGTCCTTCAACGCATATACCCAGTCATCCCGATAATCCTAGTCAAACCGAGAGAAAAAACCCGACTATGGTTTGGTTTGATTTGGTTTGGTGTGGGGAAAAAAAACCCGACCATAATTGGTTTGGTTTGGTTTTGACTAAAAAAAGTCAAACCGAAACTAAACCAACCCGACATTACATATATAGAAATATTAGATATATTTAATATATAAATATACTTATTGTGATGTAATTTATAAATATTTCTTATAAAAATTTATAATTTTATCTTTTAAGATTGGATTTAGAACTTTTGAATGTTCCAATAAGTTTTATAGCTATTAACATTAGTAAACTAAATAATGCTAACAAAAGCCTAAACCAATATTAAATCAATATTAATGCTAACAATAGACATTCAATTCAATACTATGAACGAGAATGTATTGAATATTTATATTTTATTTCACAATAATTTAGATAAAAATGCATAACATATTTTTATTTTTTCTTTATTAGCGTTTAGTCATGTGATTGACACTCCCTTATTAGTCTACTTATTTTATCATGACTTATTACTTTTAAATTATATTTATTTTTATTATAGCTTTTTAATTAGCAATATTTATATTATATAATTTTATGTCTTTATTGTTGAATATTTTAGGATAATGCCATGATACTTCTCATATTTTGTATTATTTTCTTGAAAAATACTTTGTATAGTTGTATCTTACTAGGATTAAAGAAATATTTTGAGCACAATTTATATGTTTTGTTCTAGGGAGATTTTACCGGAAAAAACCCGAAAAACCCGAAAATCCGAAAAAACCCGAGAAAAACCGAGAGTGAAAAACCCAAGTTTATTGGTTTGGTTTGGTCTTTAGATTTAATAACCCGATACATGTGGTTTGGTTTGGTA
Source organism: Nicotiana noctiflora (assembly GCA_032618575.1). Classification (NCBI taxonomy): domain Eukaryota; kingdom Viridiplantae; phylum Streptophyta; class Magnoliopsida; order Solanales; family Solanaceae; genus Nicotiana; species Nicotiana noctiflora. Next base: position 317,354 of record JASVEL010003810.1, on the reverse strand, counting down.
ATTGTAAAATCCGAACCAACCCGACCTATGTACACCCCTAATACTGTCATCTAATTAAAAGTCCTCATTATTATCAAGGGAGAAGCCCCTATGACACTGAAACTCCGCCACTAAACCAACATTTTCCACCACCAAGCACTCCCGTTTTTATGGGACCCCCGCCGGCCACGCTACATAGATCAAACAGCGAGCCGTTATTCCCTGCTCATGATACTCAGTACTATCCCCCGGAACCTACTTTTAATGCACCAGAACCTCTCAACCCTCGCATGGAAATGCCGACGGAGCAGGAAAGGCCGCCAGCAAGGGCCTTGGAGCAAGATGATATGGCAAGAAAGGTCAAAAACATTGAACATACCCTCAGAAGCATGCATGGATTGGGCAATCAGGTCAGTGTGGCCTACAAAGATCTGTGTCCCTTCCCTGATGTTCAGTTCCCGGCAGGGTTCAAAATGCCCAAGTTTGATTTATATGAGGGACATGGTGACCCGATGGCACATTTGAGGGGCTTTTGTAGCAAGATGAGAGGAGCAGGTGGGAGAGACGAGCTGTTGATAGCATACTTTTTGGTCAAAGTCTAAGTGGGTCGGCACTTGAATGGTACACTAGGCAAGATCCTAGTAGATGGTACACTTGGGATGATTTGGCCCAAGCATTCGCCGCACACTTTCAGTACAATCTGGAGATAGTTCCTGACCGTCTCACGTTAGTTAGGACAGTGAAGAAACCCGGAGAAACTTTCCGTGAGTTTGGCTTCCGTTGGAGAGAGCAAGCAGCCAGGGTGGATCCTCCCATGAGAGAGGGAGAGATGGTGGAGTATTTCTTGCAAACGCTGGATCCAACATATTTTGGCCATCTGGTGACAACGGTTGGAAAGACTTTCAACGAGGTGGTAAAAGTTGGAGTCATAATAGAAGAAGAACTGACGTCCGACAAGATTTTGAGCTACTCGGCGCTCAAAGCCACCACCCAAGCTATTCAAAGTGGAGCGGGGGGTGCGCTAGGCCGGAAGAAAAAAGAAGAGGTCTCCACAGTGGAAGCAGGAAACTGGTCCAGAGCCAACAAATCGTACTACAGCCAACCCAGACCCCACACCCCAAATTATCCATAATCCTCGCACCACTCACCACAACATTACTATCCCCCACAAGAACCACATTTTTCTGTGCACCAGGCACAAGCATACAATCAACCACTGGTTCACCCACAATGGCGCGCACCGGCTCCCCAACATGCATATGTACCTCCTCAAAACACCTATCTACCACAAAACACATACCCACCACCCCAAAATGCTTATCCTTCACCAAGGGCATATAGGAACCCTACAGGAGCAGGTTTTTGTGGAAAACCAGCTTCCAAAAACAACAGGGTACAAAGGCAAAGAGCCTTTACCGAATTGGGAGAAACCTACACCGCCTTATTCCACAAATTGAGGCAGGTAGGTTTGTTAAGTCCTGTCGAGCCTAGGGTACAAAATCCCCCCCCCCCCAGAATTTGGACCAATCAAAGAGATGTGAGTATTGTTCGGGGATGTTAGGACATGATACCGAAAGGTGTTGGAGATTGAAACACACAGTGCAAGATCCCATTGACACCCATAAGATCTAGGTCCAAACACCCAAAGCACCCAACATTAATCAAAACCCATTGCCGGCACACCACGAGACCCAGATGATTGAGTTTGTGCATGAGGGAGGAGAGACGAAGAAACCATCACAAACGGTGATGATGATCCGCGCTACTCCAAAAGAAAAAAGGATGGGTAAGGAAGCAGGGATAGGTGAGGAGAAGGTAGAGGTTGAATCTACAGTGATAGTGGGAAAGAATGCATCTGTTGCTCTGGAAAAACCATGTATCTACCAAAGTGGTAGTATCTGGGGCGCCACTCGCACCCGTGTTCATTATAAAGGGAGTTTGCCGAGAGCCGGTCATTGTCAAACCGGTAGTTCAATTGCCGGTAATTAGCAACAAGGCGGTGCCTTGGAAATATGAGAAAGCGGCGGTGATATACCGGGGCAAGCAGTAGGAGGAGAACATATGTGAGGCTTAAGGATTGACTCGGTCAGGGAGATGATTTGCTCCCACCGAGTTAAGAAAGCCTAGCTCAGCAATAAAAAAGAAGCCAGTAACGAATGAAGAAGCCGAGGAGTTTTTAAAGAAAATGAAGGCCCAAGATTACTCCATCTTGGAGCAATTGAGGAAGACTCCAGCTCAAATTTCACTGTTGTCTTTGTTGATCCATTCTAATGACCATTGCCAGGCGCTAATGAAAGTCCTGAACGAGGCTCACGTTCCGGACAAAATCTCGGTGAATCACTTGGAGCAGATGGTGCAGAATATCTTCGAAGTGAATCGGGTGACCTTTTCTGGCAATGAGTTACCAATAGAGGGCACAAAACACAACAAAGCCTTATATTTAACGGTGAAGTGCGAAGACTCGATGGTCACCCGAGTACTGGTTGATAATGGTCCAGTGCCAACATTTGTACCTTGGCTGCTTTAAACAAGTTGAAAATTGATCACAACCAGATTCATAAGAACAACGTCTCCGTCCGAGGTTTCGACGGAAGTGGTACCAACACGGTGGGTGACATCATACTGGAATTAACCATTGGTCCAGTTGAGTTTACCATGGAATTCCAGGTGGTCGACGTAACGGTATCCTACAATTTTCTGCTTGGACGACCTTGGATCCATGCTGCCAAAGCAGTACCTTCCACATTACACCAGATGGTGAAATTTGAATGGGACAGGCAAGAGATAGTTGTGTACGGAGCTGACGGCACAAGCCCTGGAGGAGATGATATTGTGCCATTCATAGAGACGGAAGATGACAAAGGACTGTGGGTGTACCAAGTCTTCGACGGGGTTCCAGTGGCAGAAATTTCCGAAGGAGAGAACTTCCCCCTCCACGGCATAGCTCCCGCAACCGTCATGACAATCTCAGAGATGCTGGGAAATGGGTTTGTGCCAGGGAAAGGCCTGGGGGTAGGGCTTCAGGGTATTGTTGAGCCTGTATCTTTGCCCAAAAATTTAGGGACATTTGGATTGGGGTTCAAACCCAATGTGGAGGATATACAACGGGCCAGGAGAATGAAGAAGAGAGTTTGGGTTCTCCCCAAGCCAGTTCCATGTCTGTCCAAATCTTTTGTCAAAGCAAGGGCCAAGAAACCGGTAGTTCCGAAAATCCAAGGACCATTGATCGGTATGGATGGGGATTTAGAACAGACCTTTGAAAAAATGTTTGCTGATGTCCACATAATAGAAGCTGGAGAGGGTTCCAGCAGAGCGGACATACAATTTGTGGGGCCTAAAGCCAAAATCAACAACTGGGCGGCCACTCCTCTTCCCACTCGAGGGGAGTCTTAGTAGTCGGCTTTGGATTTCCTTTGTTGTTTCCTGTGTTATCCTAGAGTTGTAATATTTTTGTTTTGTTTGTATTTTTATTCAAGTGTGAAACTATTTTATTCTGCATTTTTGTTAATAAGAACGCAAGTTTCCTTTCTTTTGCTGGTTTTAATTTTTATTTCTTCTTTTCTGAACAGTTCTTCTTTTATTGGTCCTAAAGACATGGAATGCACAACGGATCCTCGACCTAGTCTAAATAATCAATCCAACTCCAACTTAATTGAACCAGAGTTTGAGTTAAATAATGAATCTGAATGCGAAGAGGATGAGGACTTTGAGGAAATAAGCAGGGAATTGTGCCAATTCGAAGAGAAATCGAAGCCCAATCTAAATGAAACTGAGGCTGTTTATTTAGGGAGTACAGATGATGTTAGGTAAACAAAAATTAGCATCCATATTGAGCCAAGTACTAGGGAAGAACTAATTAAAACCCTCATTGAATTCAAAGATGTTTTCGCGTGGTCATATGATGACATGCCAGGATTGAGCACCGATTTAGTGGTTCACAAATTGCCCACTGACCTGGCCTACCCTCCTGTCAAGCAAAAACTGAGGAAGTTTAAAACAGATATGAGTGTAAAGATTAAGGAAGAAGTGACCAAGCAGCTACAGGCTAAAGTTATTCGCGTCACTCGATATCCCGATTGGTTGGCCAATGTGGTACCAGTGCCGAAGAAGGATGGAAAGATCAAGGTATGTGTTGACTATCGCAATCTCAACAAGGCAAGCCCTAAGGATAATTTTCCATTGCCCAACATCCATATCTTGATTGATAATTGCACGGGGCACGAGATCGGATCCTTCGTGGATTGCTATGTAGGATATCATCAGATCTTAATGGATGAAGAAAATGCAGAAAAGACAGCTTTCATTATGCCATGGGGAACTTATTGCTACAGAGTAATGCCATTCGGTTTGAAGAACGCTGGGGCAACGTACATGAGAGCAATGACCATTGTGTTTCATGGCATGATACACAAAAAGATTGAAGTGTACGTGGACGATGTGATCATAAAGTCTAGACGGCAAGAGTATCATATAACAGTCCTAAGGAAATTCTTCCAAAGACTTCAAAGGTATGATATCAAGCTCAACCCGGCTAAATGCGCCTTTGGGGTTCCCTCAGGAAATTTGTTAGGATTCATCGTCTGCCGGTGAGGCATTGAGTTGGACCCATCCAAGATCAAATCCATCCAGGACTTGCCACCGCCGAAGAACAAAACAGAGGTAATGAGTCTATTGGGAAGATTGAATTATATCAGCAGATTCATTGCTCAACTCACGGCAACCTGTGAGCCCATATTTCGGCTGTTGAAGAAAGATGATGCGGTAGAATGGACGACGAAATGTCAGGAAGACTTTGACCAAATCAAGGGGTATCTATCGAATCCACCCGTGCTAGTTCCACCTGAACCAGGAAGACCATTGATTCTCTATCTAATGGTACTGGAGTATTCTTTTGGCTGCGTACTGGGGCAACATGACAGTACAGGGAGAAAGGAGCAAGCCATCTACTATCTCGGCAAGAAGTTTACAGTATATGAGGTTAAGTATACTCAACTAGAGAAGACATGCTGCGCCCTGACTTGGGTAGCCCAAAAGTTGAAACATTATTTGTCATCATATACTACCTATCTCATTTCACGCTTGGACCCATTGAAATATATCTTCCAAAAGCCTATGCTCACAGGGAGGCTAGCAAAGTGGCAGATATTACTCACGGAGTTTGATATCGTCTATGTGACGATGATGGCCATGAAGGCCCAAGCGTTGGCTGATCACTTAGCTGAAAACCCTGTTGATGAAGAGTATGAGCCATTGAGGACGTATTTCCCCGATGAAGAAGTAATGCATATAGATGAGGTGGAATCAACGGAGGAACCGGGATGGAAGCTTTTCTTTGATGGAGCCACAAACTCGAAAGGAGTTGGGATAGGAGCAGTGCTCATTTCAGAAACAGGACATCACTATCTTGTTACGGCACAATTGCGATTCTATTGCACCAACAACATGGCTGAATACGAGGCCTGCATTTTGGGATTACAGTTAGCGGCGGACCTGGATGTCCAGGACGTCTTGGTCTTGGGAGACTCGAACCTCCTGATACATCAAATTCAAGGTGAATGGGAGACACGGGATTTGAAGCTTGTACCGTATCGATAGTGTTTGCACGATCTGAGCAAGCAATTTCGATTGGTGGAGTTCAGATACATTTCGAGAGTTCACAATGAGGTTCTCGATGCATTGGCCACCTTAGCGTCAATGTTACATCACCCAAACAAAGTTCATGTTGACCCGTTGCATATCCAGGTTCATGAGCAGCATGCTTACTGCAGCATGATAGAGGAGGAAATGGATGGCGAGCCATGGTTTCATGATGTCAAAGAATACCTTAGAATGGGAATATACCCGGACCAGGCGACTGGAGATCAAAAGAGAGCTATTCGACGATTGGCAAATGGATTTTTTCTTAGTGGAGGAGTGTTGTACAAAAGAACCCCAGATTTGGGATTGTTGCGATGTATAGATGCAAGTCAAGCCATAACAATGATGACAGAGGTACACGCCGGAGTTTGTGGTCCGCATATGAGCGGATATCTATTGGCAAAAAAGATACTACGGGTAAGTTATTATTGGCTCACCATGGAGCGTGATTGTATAAATTTTGAGCGGAAGTGCCATCAGTGCCAGGTACACGGAGATTTGATTCATTCTCCACCGACGGAATTGCATACAATGTCGGCACCATGGCCATTTGTTGCGTGGGGCATGGATGTCATTGGACCGATTGAGCCGGCAGCTTCCAACGGTCATAGGTTCATTCTAGTAACCATTGATTATTTCACCAAGTGGGTGGAGGCGAAGACATTCAAGTCAGCGACCAAGAAGGCAGTGGTAGACTTTGTCCATTCCCATATCATTTGTAGATTTGGGATCCCAAAGATGATAATCACGGACAACGGTGCTAATCTTAACAATGGTTTGATGAAAGAGGTATGTCAACAGTTCAAGATTACACACCGCAATTCCACCCCGTATCGTCCCAAAGCAAATGGCGCGGTTGAAGCAGCAAACAAGAATATAAAAAAGATATTGAGAAAGATGGTAGAAGGGTCTAGGCAATGGCATGAAAAATTGCCATTTGCATTGTTGGGTTATGGCACTACTGTCCGAACTTCAGTAGGTGCAACTCCTTACTTGTTGGTATACGGAACTGAAGCAGTAATACCAGCAGAGGTTGAAATTCCATCTCTCCGAATTGTCGCTGAAGCCGAGATTGATGATGATGAATGGGTCAAAGCACGACTAGAACAATTGAGCTTAATCGATGAAAAGAGATTGGCAGCAGTATGTCATGGCCAATTGTATCAAAAGAGAATGGCGAGAGCATACAATAAAAAGGTGCGCCCCAGAAAATTTGAAGTAGGGCAGCAAGTGTTGAAACGGATTCTCCCGCATCAAATCGAAGCAAAGGGCAAGTTCGCCCCAAATTGGCAAGGACCTTATATTGTGACCAGGGTGTTATCCAACAGCGCTTTATGTCTGACAGATATTGAAAGAAGAAGCACCGACATGGCCATCAATTCTGATACAGTCAAGAGATATTATGTGTAATTTCCTTGATCATAATAATTATTTGCTCGTTTGTCTGTATTTGGTATTTATTGAGTAATGAAATGATGGAGGCAATTTTTTCTTCTATCCAAACACTTTCAACCTTTGTTTTCCCTTTTGAGCCTTAATTATTTTGTTTCACACCCCTCTCTTGGAATTGTTGAAGATTAAAAAAAATGAAAAATGATGATAAGAAAAACACAAGAAAAGCGAAAATTGAACCACGTTTGACCTGATTCCTCAAGAAAGGATACGTAGGCGCCTCACGGCTCGGTCGCGACGTGACAAATGTCACACAATTCAAAAATCCCCAAACAAGAAAACTGGGGCAGAAGTTATGTTTCCTTCTAAGAAATTTGGTTCCAAGAGCTATATTCCTTTACTCATCAAGTTATTTAAAATTTCTTGATGATCTTTTTCTTACCCACATAAAACCCCATCTTATGTCCAAAAAGACCTCCCGATCATTGTTTAATAAGTGTCAGGACAGCAAGACGAAAGCTCAGGGTGATACACTAATCCTCGACTGAAAAGAATCATGAGCTGAAAGAATTCCCAACAGAAAGAATCTTATCAACAGCGCTCCAATCCCCAAATGAGAAAATAAAATGAGAGAGTCTTATCAGTGAAAACCTTCACAGGCACTGTAAGGTGACGTAAGCTGAGAGAAATTAAAATGAGAGAGTCTTAGGGTGAAAACCTTCACGGGCACCTTAAGGCGACATGAGCTGAGAGAAATGAGAGAGTCTCATTAGTGAAAACCCCTCGAAGGGCGCTATGAGTCGACAGGACAAGTTTGGCGGAAAGGATCCACATGGGCAAAGAATTGCACATCTGTTAACCCCAGGCAAATGAGACCATCAGAAAGTTTGATTGATGCGAATAGACTGGGTCGTTTAATCCGGAATGCATGACATGATCATTGGGAACAGTCATACCGTCCAGATAAGTTCTTTTATTTTCTCAACATATGGTTCAGAAATATTTTCTCTTTTTCTTTTCATCTTTTTGTCTAAAAGACTTTTCTAGAAATTTGTTCTCTTTGTATTTAAAAGAAATGTTTTCCAGAGTCTACTACCAGTCGACGAGACATTACAATGGAAAATATGGAGAAAAGTTGAGAAGTAATGGTTAAAGAACTTATAAATCAAGTTCAAGAAGACCCTCAACAGGACTCCGATGGATTACTGACCAAGTTTTAAGATGGTCAAGAACCACACAGAAAAAGGAAGGAGAAAAGGAAAATCCATCCATAGCAAATGATCCCAGTATTTGCATCTATAACATCTTGTCCCCCTGCGGCATTGAAGGAAAGAGTAACTCGTGAAGAGAGTGGTTTGGAATTGAAAAGACTTCCCCGGAGTGTTTTGAAGCAAGAGAGGGGGAAACGGATGAATGGAAAGTCCATCCCCAACAGGGAAATCATCCCCAGCAAGTAAAATTATCTTCAACCAGTTGGGAGGCACGTAGCAAGAAAGATAGAAGAAAAAGAAAATAAATAGTCCCGACAGGAGTATCAAGATTACTCACCATGTTTTAAAACTAACAAAATTTTCTTTGGTCTTATAGGAAAATAAAGGTTGGAAATGGTAGGGAGATACGCCACAATGAAAGTCACACAAACTAGGGCAGAAAATTTTCTGTCATTGTCAAAAAAATTTCTCGGTTGAACGAGGAAACAAGCAAATACTTTTCATGTCTTGGAAATTAGGCGCCCACCTGTATAACAAGGGAATACATTTCATAGCTTAGAATTAGGCGCCCACCAGTATAACAAGGGAATACATTTTCATGTCTTAGAATTAGGCGCCCACCTGTATAACAAGGGAATACATTTTCATGTCTTAGAAATAGGCGCCCACCTGTATAACGAGGGAATACTTTTCATGTCTTAGAAAATAGGCGCCCACCTGTATAATGAGAGAATACTTTTCATGTCTTAGAAATTAGGCGCCCACCTGTATAACAAGGGAATACATTTTCATGTCTTAGAATTAGGCGCCCACCTGTATAACAAGGGAATACATTTTCATGTCTTAGAAATAGGCGCCCACCTGTATAACGAGGGAATACTTTTCATGTCTTAGAAAATAGGCACCCACCTGTATAACGAGGGAATACATTTTCATGTCTTAGCATTAGGCGCCCACCTGTATAACAAGGGAATACATTTTCATGTCTTAGCATTAGGCGCCCACCTGTATAACGAGGGAATACATTTCATGTCTTAGCAATTAGGCGCCCACTTGTATAACGAGGGAATACATTTCATGTCTTAGCAATTAGGTGCCCACCTGTATAACGAGGGAATACATTTTCATGTCTTAGTAATTAGGCGCCCACCTGTATAACAAGGGAATACATTTCATGTCTTTCCAATTAGGCGCCCACCTGTATAACGAGGGAATACATTTTCATGTCTTAGCAATTAGGCGCCCACCTGTATAACGAGGGAATACATTTTCATGTCTTAGCAGTTAGGCACCCACCTGTATAACGAGGGAATACATTTTCATGTCTTAGAATTAGGCGCTCACCTGTATAACGAGGGAATACATTTCATGTCTTAGCAATTAGGCACCCACCTGTATAACGAGGGAATACATTTTCATGTCTTAGCAATTAGGCACCCACCTGTATAACGAGGGAATACATCTTCATGTCTTAGCATTAGGCACCCACCTGTATAACGAGGGAATACATTTCATGTCTTAGCAATTAGGTGCCCACCTGTATAACGAGGGAATACATTTCATGTCTTAGCAATTAGGCGCCCACCTCTATAACGAGGGAATACATTTCATGTCTTAGCAATTAGGCGCCCACCTGTATAACGAGGGAATACATTTTCATGTCTTAGCAATTAGGCGCCCACCTATATAAGGAGGGAATACATTTCATGTCTTAGCAATTAGGCACCCACCTGTATAACGAGGGAATACATTTTCATGTCTTAGCAATTAGGCGCCCGCCTGTATATCGAGGGAATACATTTCATGTCTTAGCAATTAGGCTCCCACCTGTATAACGAGGGAATACATTTTCATGTCTTAGCAATTAGGCGCCCACCTGTATAACGAGGGAATACATTGTCATGTCTTAGCATTAGGCACCCACATGTATAACGAGGGAATACATATTCATGTCTTAGAATTAGGCGCCCACCTGTATAACGAGGGAATATAATTTTCATGTCTTAGTAATTAGGCGCACACCTGTATAATGAGGGAATACATTTTTCATATCTTAGCAAATAGGCGCTCACATGTATAACGAAGGAATACATTGTCATGTCTTAGCATTAGGCACCCACCTGTATAACGAGGGAATACATTTTCGTATCTTGGCAATTAGGCGCCAACCTGTATAATGAGGGAATACATTTTCATGTCTTAGCATTAGGCGCCACCTATATAACAAGGGAATACTTTTCATGTCTTAGCAATTAGGCACCCACCTGTATAACGAGGGAATACATTTTCATGTCTTAGAATTAGGCGCCCACCTGTATAACGATGGAATACTTTTCACATCTTAGCAAATACGAGCCCACATGTATAACGAGGGAATACTTTTCACGTCTTAGCAAATAGGCACCCACCTGTATAACGAGGGTATACTTTTCACGTCTTAGAATTAGGAGCCCACCTGTATATCAAGAGGAATATTTCTTCAGTTTTTACATCGCAGGTATTGAAACCAGCAACCCATCATGAATGCAGAGGCACCCACCTGTATAACGAGGGAATACATCTTCATGTCTTAGCACTAGCCACCCACCTGTATAACGAGGGAATATATTTCATGTCTTAGCAATTAGGCTCTCACCTGTATAACGAGGGAATACATTTTCATGTCTTAGCATTAGGCACCCACCTGTATAACGAGGGAATACATTTCATGTCTTAGCAATTAGGCGCCCACTTGTATAACGAGGGAATACATTTCATGTCTTAGCAATTAGGCGCCCACCTGTATAACGAGGGAATACTTTTCATGTCTTAGCAATTAGGCACCCACTTGTATAACGAGGGAATACATCTTCATGTCTTAGCATTAGCCACCCACCTGTATAACGAGGGAATACATTTCATGTCTTAGCAATTAGGCGCCCAACTGTATAACGAGGGAATACATTTTATGTCTTTGCAATTAGGCGCCCACCTGTATAACGAGGGAATACATCTTCATATCTTAGCATTAGGCACCCACCTGTATAACGAGGGAATACATTTCATGTCTTAGTAATTAGGCGCCCACCTGTATAACGAGGGAATACATTTCATGTCTTAGCAATTAGGCGCCCACCCGTATAACGAGGGAATACATTTCATGTCTTAGAAATTAGGCGTCTACCTGTATAACGAGAGAATACATTTCATGTCTTAGCAATTAGGTGCCCACCTGTATAACGAGGGAATACATTTCATGTCTTAGCAATTAGGCGCCCACCTGTATAACGAGGGAATACATTTTCATGTCTTAGCAATTAGGCGCCCACCTGTATAACGAGGGAATACATTTCATGTCTTAGCAATTAGGCGCCCACCTGTATAACGAGGGAATACATTTCATGTCTTAGCATTAGGCGCCCACCTGTATAACGAGGGAATACATTTCATGTCTTAGCAATTAGGCGCCCACCTGTATAACGAGGGAATACATTTTCATGTCTTAGCAATTAGGCGCCCACCTGTATAACGAGGGAATACATTTCATGTCTTAGCAATTAGGCGCCCACCTGTATAACGAGGGAATACATTTCATGTCTTAGCAATTAGGCTCCCACCTGTATAACGAGGGAATACATTTTCATGTCTTAGCAATTAGGCACCCACTTGTATAACGAGGGAATACATTTCATGTCTTAGCAATTAGGTACCCACCTGTATAACAAGGGAATACATTTTCATGTCTTAGCAAATAGGCGCCCACCTGTATAACAAGGGAATACTTTTCATGTCTTAGAATTAGGGGCCCACCTGTATAACGAGGGAATACATTTCATGTCTTAGCAATTAGACGCCCACCTGTATAACGAGGGAATACATTTTCATGTCTTAGCAATTAGGCGCCCACCTGTATAACAAGGGAATATATTTTCACATCTTAGCATTAGGTACCCACATGTATAACAAGAGGAATATTTTTCAGTTTTTACATTGCAGGTCTTGAAACCAGCGATCCACCATAAGGGCAGAAGGACACATCATAAGATCTCCAGCACAAATCCAAGTTTAGAAATGGGAAAGAAGGCAACAGTGGCCGTAAAAGCTCTTCACATTGCAGGTTTTGAAACCAGTAACCCACCATAAAGCAGAAGGTTATGACAAGAGTTCCCAGCGCGAATTAAAGTGCATGAGTCAAAGAAAGAGAAGACAAATCTTGAGAGAATCAACCTTCAAGCCTTGGTTGTCCCCAGCATAACAGACTTGACAAAGAAAGCCGCATTCCAGGGAAGCATAAAAAAGGGTCGATAAAGGAAGCCGTATCCCCAGTAGATTGAGAAAAATGATGAAAATTGGTATTCGGAAAGGCAGAAGGCCAGTGTCATCCCCAAATTTGTAAGATAAAGAAGCACCGGAGGAAACTCAAGCCAACAAGAAAGCCAGCGGCAAAAACAAATTGAAGATATAGATAAGAGTTTACATTTCATAGACCATAATTTAGTCTAGCTTCTTATTTTGTTTTAGCATGGTGTAATAAGGAGGTCAACAAGTAGTAGCCGCAACAGCAGCAACAGTAACAACCAAATCGTAGTTCCTTGGTAGTGCCAGTTACCAAAACTTTCCGAACTACATTGACCTGATTCCCTTTTAGCCAGGGATATGTAGGAAACCTTTTGAAGCAAAGGTTCGGTCAAAAATTTTGAAAAAATGCTTCTCACGGAGTGCTCAAACGGCAAAAAATTGCTCGTATCCGCTCACTTGTCTTTGCACGAAAAACTCTTCGTGTTTACGCGCAAAGAGGGGCAGTTGTGAGCACGTAATTTTTGCCCTATATGAGAATTACTCCAAAAAATTCAAAATAAAAGAGTTTTGTGTTGTTTGCAATATTTATGAATTTTGTGTTATTTTGCTTGAATTGTTTGCATTTATCTGTGCATATTTATTTGTTTAAATAAATAAAAAATATAAAAATATGTTGTATTTGTATATAAAATTCAAGTTTATACTTAGGAATAATTAAGTTTATTTATAAAATCACAAAAATATGTATGTTTGCATTTTTAGCATTTAATATCCAATTTGTGCGATTTTATTTTAATTGACGTCTAATTTTGTGTGATAATTATTATTATGAGTTAATTAGTATTTTTAAGATAATTTTGGGTTTTTATAATTTACTCTTAACATTTTCTTTCATAATAAATAAAAATAAAAATTTAAAAAATAGAGAAGATAAATCCGGAATTGGGCCTCTTCTTAAATTTTAAACTTAGGCCCAAACCTATTCTACCCAACCCAAAATCACATAACCCAAACCCATGACCCAAACCCATAACCCATCTACTAAACTACCATACTATTCAAACAAAACCTAAACCTAAAACACACATATCACAAAAGCCTCCACCCTAACTACCCTTCCTTCTCTTCCTCTCCTTCTTCACCTCCCACACCATGGCCGCCCAACCCTCCATCCATTCATCTCCTCATCGCCGGACCACCAGTAGCCGTCGCCCTTCACGCCAAACGATCCACCATCTTCAACCTCAAAACCTCGACCACCAACTGCTCACCATCACAAAGATCAAGTTTATTCAAGTCTATTAAATAACAAAGATATAGTGTGGTTTTTCTTAATTATCTTCTTTACGTTTAACATCTTGATAAGGTAAAGAAATGGCACAACACGGTACAAGCCAAAACCAAATGCAGCTAGTTGATGAACATGGCAATCTTGTTCATGAAATGGGGGCCACTGGTGCTCAAGGAACTGCTATGGGGTTCGCCCCTGCTGCTACAGGTACTGATGCCATCAACAAAGACCATGAACATCACCATGAAGAGCAGCAACAGCTTCGTCGTTCTGGTAGCTCTAGTTCTAGCTCTGTAAGTTCTCTGTAATCGTTATATCTTTCGTTTAACAGTATTTGATTGATTTTGTTTCTTACTTGTTGTTCATCATGTTCTTGATTATTTCTTCATTTTTCATACTTTAATCATGTGTTTTGTTAAGTTGTTAATATAGAAATGTTATAATTCAATCATTTTTGCATTCTAAATCTTGGTTGTGATATTGGTAGATTTAATTAAAATTTTAGATGATTATTGTGACGACCCGCCCGTCGTCACGGGAATTACCACCGCACTAACTTGCATTTATGTGGTTTATGTTTTTACATCAGTGTTAGAGTCTATCGGGTGAGTTAGGAGTGAATTGGATTGAAAATGAGGCATATAGCCTTTTTGAAGGAAACTTGAATATGGAAAGTCAACCTGGAGTTGACTATTTGGTTAGAGGGCTCGGAATCAGATTCTGATAATTTGGTTAGTTCTGGGAGGTGATTTGTGACTTAGGGGATCGATCGGAATTGAGTATGGAGGTCCGGTGAAGAAATAGGCTTGAATTGGCTAAGGTTGAGTTTAGGCGAAGTCCAAACGGGAGGTGAGATTTTGATCCGGGGGTCGGAATGGAATTCGGCAATTTTTGTAGCTTCGTTATGTGATTTTGGATATGTCCGCAAAGTTTCAGGTCATTCGGACGTCGTTTGGTCGGGTTTTTGATTGAATGTGTAATTCGGAAAGTTTTAAGGAATTTAGGCTTGAATTCGATGTGAATTATGGATTTTGATGTTGTTAGACGTGTTTTGAGGATCGGAACAAGTTCGAATAAGGTATTAGGATGTGTTGGTGTGTTTGGATGAGGTCCCGGGGGCCGCGGGGTGTTTTCGGATGGTCAACGGGAGAAAATATGGAAAATTGCAGACCTTGGGTACTGGTTCTATTGTTTTCGCTCCTGCGGAAATGGGGGCGCAGGAGCGAGTCCGCAGGAGCGGACTATGGGGCGCAGAAGCGCAGGTCCCCGCTGAAGTGGACTTTTGTCTGTAGAAACGGTGTCGTGGGTGCGGATTTTGATCGCAGAAGCGAACGTGGGTCGAGGGATGAAGGATCCGCAGAAGCGGAATTTTGACCGCTTCGCAGAAGCAGGAAATCCCGCAGGGGTGGAAGAATTTCCGCAGAAGCGGATGCGCATGAGCAATCCATGGCACGCAGGAGCGGAAATGGCCAAATAGGCCTGGATTCGCAGAAGCGATTCCGCAGAGACGGAAATGGTCCGCAGAAGCGAAAATCGTAGAGAATTAATTGTATCACAAGTTAGAAAATTTCAGAAACATTTCAACATTTGGGGTCTCGGCTTAAGAGGTGATTTGGGCGATTTTGAAGAGAAATTCAAGGGAAATCATCAGGTAATCAACTATGGACTCATACTATGATTAGTATTGATAATATTATGCAATTATATCATGAAAATGGAGGAATTTGGGGTAATTCATGGAGGATTTAACCCTAGGCTTGAACTTTAGAAAATCAAGGTTATGAATGGGCAAATGGAGTCCGAATTTGGTAAAATTGATATGCATAGACTCGTATTGAGATGAGGCTTCCGAATATGTGACTTTCGTGATTTTTCAAGAAGCGTACCGAAAGTCGGGTTTTGGCAACTTTGTCATTTTTGGTGTAAATTGAGTTGTTTTGACTGGATATCATTCCATTGGCCTAATTTCATGTGTTTCTACCATAGTTGATCAGATTCTACGCGTGCGGAGCTTGATTCTCGTGGCAAGGGCATCACGGACTAGTCGTCGAGCCGTATTGAGGTGAGTAATAGATGTGGGTGATGACCAGCGGGTTCGAAACCCCGGTATACCACTTTGTGACGCTGTATAGCGGCGAGACACGTACTCTCTTGTGAGTGCGGGGTCGATTGTGATTTGGGGACTATGGCTTAGTCCGACCTGTTGATAATGTATCATGATATTGGCTATTCTTGAGCCATCGAACCTCCTCCTCGGATGGTTGCATACTATATTGTGATAATGGCTACTCTTGAGCCGTTGAACCTCCTTTTTGGATGGCTGAGTATACTTGTGGGCCGTGAGCCAGTTATTGGATCCCGCGAGGATCGTTATCATTGTCTTGTGATATTGACATGCTAGTTTACTACCAGTCCGTAGATATTTCTGTTATCATGCTATTTCCAATCTCTGGAACTTGGTATTACTGTTTTCCAACTGAATAATGATAAAAAGGGTTTTCAAAACTACTTTTGAGCCTCCGAGGCAGTATTTGCATATTAGCTGACTGGTAGTGGATCGGGTTGCGCGCCGCAGCGGTATATATGTTGGATCGGACTGCACGCCGCAGTAATATTGTGCTTGGGCTGTAGGAGCCCCTCCGGAGCCTGAACCCCCACAGTGAGCACGGGTACCCAAATTGGATCGGGCTACGCGCCGTATCGGTCATTTCATACATTGCATTGCATTTAGCTACATCTGCTAGCTGTTATACTTTGTTGTTGATACTTGTTGGTACTTTACTGTTGATATTGAACTGTTACAGGGTATTTGATTACAGCTTTACATAGTGCTTTATTGCGGATTTCTTATCTACGCTATCTTACCCTTGTTTATTACCACTGAGTCTGGCAGTACTCATTTTACTCCTTGCACCTTGTGTGCAGATCCAGGTACCTCTCAGCAGACTTGATTCGGTAGCTACTCGGAGGCATTGTGCGGGATAGTCGAGGTAGCTGCAGAGTCCGCAGGACCTGACATCCCTTCCATCTGTCTTTTGATTTCGTATTTCTATTTCTTTCGGTACTGAGTATCATGTAGAACACTATTACACTTATGTTATCTGTAGAGGCTCTTGACTCTTGACCCTTCGGTCTATGGGAGTTGGTATGTGTTGGGACTTGGTTCTCTGTTTTGATATATCTATCACTGTTGACTTACAATTGTTATGTCTAAATTGGATATGTGAGCTCATAGCTCCGTAATTGTTGTTGATTGGTCGGGCTGGCCTAGCAGTGTGCTAGGCGCCATCACGACCGGGTTTTGGGTCGTGACAATTATTGAGTTTAGTAGATTAAATTTGGTTCATTATTTTGCTTAATTCTAAATTCGGATTTTAATTACAGAATTAAAATAGTTTGTTTGATATGAAGTTACTTATTTGTTGTTATTATGAATCTGGAAATTTTTGTTGTTAAAAATCATGTTGTTCTTGATTGTTCATCATGATTGTTAGAATTGTTGTTAAAATTGTTCAAAAAATGGTTAGATTTGCTATATTTTTGGTTGTCTGATCTTAGGTGTATTGGTTATAGCTGAAAGGGTATAATAGTAAATTTTAATAATGTTGGGGGTATTCTAGTCATTAAATTATAGTCAATTATTTGAATTAAAGTTATTTTGTCCATTAGCTATTTGATTATTGTTAAAATATTATTTAAATTAGAGTGGAAGACAAAATATTTTATAGTGGCAGCTAAAGTAATAATAAAATAGTATAGTGGAGAATAATTCTTTCTTTAATAAAAGAGTAGGGAACAAAGTGTAGTGGTGTTAAAAGAATTAATTAAATATACATAATTTTGCTTTGAAATAATTAAAATAAAAATAGTGGGGAATAAAACATAAGGTAGTGGAATTAAAAGTTAGATTAAAATAAAATGAAAGTGGAAGTCTTACTTTTAGTTTTTAATTAGTAGTGGTTTGTTTTTAATTAAAGAAAAAGTTTAGGTCTTGCTTATATAAGAATCGGATTTCATTTGATAAAAAAAGAGGAGATCATCAAAAGAGAAGAAAAAATCTTAGAGAGAAAAATCTTAGAAGTGTTACCAAATAGTGAAGAAAAGAAAAATAAAAACAAAACAAAAAAAAATCTGAAAGAAAGATTTTAGTCCTTCATTTTACAAAGTCTTATTTTTGAAGTTCAATTATGGGTTGATTCTTATTGCTTAAATCCGGATACTGGGTATTCTTGGTTGTACTGTTGTTGTTGTGTTGTTGCTGTGTCCTCTATCCTTCTTTATTTCCAATATCAGGTACATAACCTAATTATGTTTAAATGATAAGATGAATACATGGGAAGTATGAAAATTCTGAAATTTTAAATAGTTTCTATTTCTATTTTCTTTTACAAATTATGTTTAAATAAATTCAATATTAATATTCTGTAAGTTTTTGTTATAAATTTAAATAATTAAATCTTGTTGTAGCAATAATAATTCACTTCAAGACGTCGTTACGGGAATTACCACCCCGTTACCTTGGACTTAGGTGACGTATGCTTTTATATCAGTGTTTGAACCTATCGGGTGAGTTAGGAGTGAATTGAATTGAAAATGAAGCAAATAGCATGTTTGAAGAAAGTTTGAATATGAAAAGTCAACCTAAAGTTGACTATTGAGTTAGAGTGCTCGGAATCGGATTCTGATGATTCGACTAGTTTCGGGGGATCATTTATGACTTAGGAGAGCAATCGAAATTGAATTTGGAGGTCCGGTGTAGTTTTAGGCTTGAATTGGCGAATGTTGAATTTTGGCGAAAACCGGACGGTAGGTGAGATTTTGATCCGGTGGTCGGAATGGAATTCCGACAATTTCTGTAGCTTCGTTATGTGATTTTGGATATGTCTGCAAATTTTCAGGTCATTTGGACGTCGTTTGATCGGGTTTTGGATCGAATGTTAGTTTTGAAAGTTTTGAAGAAACTTAGGCTTGAATCCGTGTGTAATTGGTGATTTTGATGTTTAGGATGGTGTTTTTATGATTGTAACAAGTTCGTATCGTGTTTTGGAGTATGTTGGTGGTTTTCGTTGGGGTCCCGGGGGCCTCGGGATGATTTCGGACCATCAATCGGGCATTTTTGGAACTTGGAAGTCTGCTGTAAATTGCAGGTTACTGCCCAGTCATTTTAGCCTTCGCGTTCGCGTGGAATGGGCCGCGTTCGCGAAGGCCAGGCTGATCAATGCATCGCGTTCGCGATCAGGTGCGTCGCGTTCGCGTAGGCCAGGAGCCTTGTGCTTCGCGATCGCGTTCCTGGGGTCGCGTTCGCGTAGGCCAGATGGAGGGAATCATCGCGTTCGCGTGACTGGGAGTCGCGAACGCGTAGAAGGAATTTAGGCGGCTGGGAGTTTGAGCATCGCGAACGCGTGGTTGGCGTCGCGTTCGCGAAGGGTAACTGGAGGCCGAGCATCGCGAACGCGTGGGAGCTCACGCGAACGCGTAGAGCAAATTGCTCTGGCAGTGAATTTATATCGCAGAACAGAGGGCTCACGGGTTTCACACCCCAAAACATAATTTTGAGCCCTAGAGAGAAGAAATCACGGGAGATTGCTGGGATTTCATCGGAGATTCATCGGAGGTAAGTTTTGTGGCTTAATTACATCATTTTAACATGAAATCCTTGGTTAAATTTCTGTAAATGGAAGATTAAATGTGGGTTTGAGCCCTAAGCCTAAATTGAAGAAAAACACCGATTTGAGTGGGCAAATGGAGTCCGATTTTGGTAAATTTTATATGCCTAGACTCGTATCGAGACGAGGATTCCGAATATGTGATTTTTGTAATTTTTCGACAAGTGTACCAAAAGTCGGGTTTTGACAACTTGTGGGTTTTGATATAAATTGGGTTATTTCGAATGAATTTCATGAAATTAGCGTATATTGATGCATTCTCTATGATTTTGAGCAGATTTGGCACCCGAGGAGATTGAATTGCGAGGCAAGCGCAAGGCGGATTGAAGCTTCTACCGGTTCGAGGTGAGTGGTGGTAGTAAATAATGTACTGAGGGTTTGAAACCCCGTACTTGCACTTTACAGTGCTATGTAGAGATGAGACACGCGTCATGTGACGAGCGTGGTGGCATTGGGATTCGGGGATTAGACTTGGTCCTTCCCGACTAATAGTATACTGTGTATTATGACTGATAATGAGATTATAAATGTGTAGTTGGGCTAATAGCCATGTTTGGGGCCTTGTGCCGATTTGTAGAACATTAGGGGACCTGTAGAGTTAGGTGACCCTTATATCATGCTGGCTACATACACCAGTCGTAGTATATCATGTTGGATACATAAACTCAGCCGTAGTTATAGCTGTATAGCATATCATGAGCCAGTACTAGGTGTGTACTTGGAGGTAGACATAGGGTGGAATTCCTTATTCTAGCTGAGTGAGCCTGAGAGGCCAGGTCTATATTGACTGGGATAAGGTCGAGGACCCATTGTGAGGTATTATATATATATATATATATATATATATACCTATATTGGATCGGGCTGCACGCCGCAGCAGTACATATATTGGATCGGACTGCACGCCGCAGCAATATACATGTGGGACGGACTGCACGCCGCAGTATTATTGCGCTTGGGCTGTAGGAGCCCCTTCGGAGTCTGAGTCTGCACACATTCCAGTGAGCGCTGGTATATTATGTATATTATATGTATATATATATATTGGATCGGACTGCACGCCGCAGTGATATATGGTGGACCTGGCTGCACGCCATAGCACCATAGCGCTTGGGCCTAGGGAGCCCCTCCGAAGTCTGTATACACCCCCAGTGAGCGCCGTCGACGTTAAATGGCTGCACGCGGCAGCGGTATATGTATTGGAGCGGGCTGCACGCCGCAGCGGTATATGTATTGGAGCGGGCTGCACGCCGCAGCATTATACTTATGTATATTCATATATATACTAAAATACTGATATGATATAGACATATGTATATGTCTCCATATATTGAGATAGTTGTATACCGTAGTGGTATGAGTGAGAATATGGTCAGTGTGGGACCTAGATGGCATAGATGTGGACTGGATATTGGGGGTATTCATTATAGTGATGACTTACCCGTGAGGTTACCCTTAGAACTGTATAGTGATAGTACAGGTGTTCTCACTTCCAGTCGTTGTTTATTATTGTTACTCACTGAGTTGAAATATACTCACCCCACTCCCCCGCATTTTTGTGTGTGCAGATATACAGGATTAGGAGGGCAGTTGAGCTATCGCAACGGTTTGTGTTATCGCCATTCCATGGAAGACTTCGAGGTAGCTGCCGACGTCCGCAGGAACCGATATTCCTTCCTACTGTCTTTGATTATGTATTGTTAATTCTTTCCTCTCTGAGCTTTGGTTGTAAACCTTATTACACTTATGTTCTTTAGAGGCTCATGACTCTTGACCCTTGGTCTATGGGAGTTGATGTATTATGGGACTTGGTTTCCCTGTTTGATATATTTATATCACTGTTGCTCATGATTTAATATGCTTAAATGGGCTAAAGAGAGCTTCTAGCTCCGTTATTGTTATTGATTGGTCAGGCTGGCTTAGCAATGTGCTGGGCGCCATCACGACCGGATTTGGGGTCGTGACAAGTTGTATCAGAGCCTAGGTTTCTAGGCCCCATGAGTCTTGAGCCGGTTGGTAGAGTCTCGTGGATCGGTACGGGGACGCCTGTACTTATCCTCGGGAGGCTGCAAACCTTTTAGGAAACACTTCACATTTCTTGGAATTCTTATCGTGCGTACTTGATTCAGCTTGAGATATAATTCTTAACATTCCTTCCATACGCCTGTACGCGCACTCGAACGCTCAGTAATATAATTGTCTTGATGGCTTGTGATTCCCTGGTCGAGGGGCGAGATATAATCTCTGCGAGTTCATGTTGGGCCAGTCGGGAGGACTTGAGGCCAGATCTTTGTCTATGACATGAGCACCAAAGTGCTGATTTTACAAACTGGTATTATGAAATTTCGTGTGATCGGTATTGTGCCGATCTGTAGAGTATTAGGGAGGCTTACTAATGGATGAGCTGTTAATTGCTCGACTTTTGTCTAATCGGTTGTGTAGCCCCGAGCTATGGGCGTGGTGAATATTTATCATATCTCTTAGTTGGAAGGTAAAGTGCCTTACGTGTAGTAAAACGAGTTTAGACTCAGGAAGACTAAAGTGATTATGCTATGTATATCCCGGTGGAAGGTGTTGTACTGAAATACTAGATTGAGGAAAAATAGGTGGGTTGATTCTGATGTGTAATGGAAGGGTATTTGATATGTGTTATGATGCGAGCAGGTGTAGCACAGGTTCAGGTATAAATTGTGATAATATGATTAGTATAGTATTGAGATTTAATGTTGTTGAAATGCATTGTGATGTCTTGTTGAGTTGTGGATGTATTGTTAGAATGGTTTGGTGATTCTCTGGCAGGTGGATAGGCCAATTTACAAAGGAAACTTTGCCGAAATTTTAGAAAAATTTGGGACTTAGAAAAGATTTCTGTCACCTAAAGAGAGTAGGCTTAACTGTGGTGTGTGTATAAATACAAGAATTGCAGAAGGGTTAAGGTCTCTGATGATTCGAGTCTTTGTCAAGCTTGTAAATGACTTGAGATTAATCTCACTATAACATTGTGGCCTTATTTGAGTAAGAATGCTATAAGTGGCTAAAGGTGCTTTGATGAATGGCTTCGAGCCAAGTTGGGGAGGTTGTGAAGACTAAAGTCATTGTGCTATGTTGGTTCTGTCTCTAAGTATGTTGGGAAATCCTGATAAAGTTTATGGTGCTTCGTAGATATGAAGAAATAATAGGATGGTTTGAACTGCTGCTGGTAAGAATGTTCGGTGTATAGGAAGGAAAGATAGCTAAATGCATTGTATGTAATCATGTTCTGCGGTGCCAGAGTTCTAACAAGGCACGAGTGGTTCTTTTTAATAAGACAGTTGAATTATAATTGAGTAAGGGTGAATGACACCCGAGAATGGTTTTGCGGTGTTCAAGATTTTGCTTGTAACAGTCAGGTGTATTAAGATTGTGTATATGGCTAAAGACGGTGGTTTCGTTATAAGGAATCAAGACTTGTGTAATGATATGTAAATGATGAGATTCTATGTATTTATATTGGAGAGTAATGATAACGAATTCAAAATCGCAGGAAGTTCTTCAAAATGAAGTATTGTAGAATGTGGTACTTCTGGGAAACATTGAGAGAGTATTCAGCGGCCTGTGAGCCTTAGACCGTGTAGTCTTGTGTATGAGTCTCGTGTGGTAACATGAGTTGAGATAATGTAGTGCTACAGTAAAGGCTAGTACTAAGTTAAAGATGATTCAGAAAGGAAATTGAGTAAATGGATCAACTTGATAATAAACCGAAACGGTATGATAAGGGTACGATTAATTCCTCTTATATGTTTGAAGTAATGAGTCTTGCAGGTATTGTGCATCAAAGCTCTTGAGTGCTGGCAGTGCGTAGCTCGATGTGGGCAGAAGGACTCAGTCCTTGGCAGTTAAACTTATGCAATGAATTGGGAGAAAGAGTTTGTGATGTGTTCTACCGTGGTTTGAAAGCGAGTATATTCCTGTTGGTATGCGAAGTTGGGAATGTGTAATGAGTTTTCTTCTATATGGGATCCTGAAGGTCCTTGACTAGTTGAGTGCGTTAATGTTTGCGGCGTAGGAAAAGTATAGAAGTTTCCATGTTATCCTAGTGTGGTATGGTATATGCAACGTGTTATGGAAAGTTGATAATGGCATGTTCAAGGCGTTGAGATCAATTCGTAATATATGGGAAGTCATTAAAAATTAATGAGCAGCGCGGGCAGCTGCAGGTAAATCTAAGAATCGATCTTTTTGGTGATTAAGGAAAAATGATACTGCTATTCTAGTGATTTGGCATGGTATACTGTCAAAAAGGGACAAGGTACTGTAAACCGATAATATCTAGTGGTATGGTGGTATTCTCTTATTGGATCGACTATGATGATTGAGTTGATGATGGCATAGGGAAATTTCTAAATGACTCCCGTGGTATGAATGGATGCTTGATGTGTGCTATGTATTCGTACAGTGTGGAGTGTGGAATCAGGCATAGTGAATCGTGTGTTATATAGGTGATGGGGACTAGAAGTTCTCGTAATCCGCCTATGCAGTGGTTGTATATCGTGTGTATCGGCACCGTTTAGTGATCATTGGAGGTTGGAAGCCCTAGTGGCTTTCCCTTAGCTCGATATGATGAATTTGAGTTACGATACTTGATTGCTTATTGGTCGTCATTGGGCTAGTTTTTCCAGACTAATGTGATATGGACTATGTCGGAAAATGGCACAAATTGCGTAGCAGAAAAACATCAAAGTATGCTCCAATAGAGTAGTTGTACCCAGGACCAACGGACAGCTGGTAGGCATTGCTTTGTTAATTGGACCTTAGGGGCGGATGTTAGTGTAGAGGTATCTACCATTGTTTCAGTTCCAGTATTGGGGAACTTTGACGAGTGCAATGCAGGCGGCCGAGCTTGAGGCTATGTATATGTTGTTGCGACGAGCGACTTGTCTCGATGTGCATTCCCTTTGCTAGGTGTATTCGTGGATCGGGTGGCATGCCGCCACATGTATGGCATCTGGATCGGGTGGCACGCCGCCACATGTATAGTATCTGGATCGGGTGGCACGCCGCCACAGGATGCTATTGGAACGGGTTGCGCGCCGCAACAGTGTGATGTGGGAAATATAGCTTCCTATATGTACCTTGTATACAATACTTCCTCTCTTCTGAGGAATAGTCCGTATTAGGCATCGCTCGGGGAATAGCACATCGGTTGTGCCCTTTCAGGATTTGATAGCGAATATCATTGTATCACCGCAAGTGTGATTGATTGCTTGAGTTCAGACATAGATATGCGTGTGGCTGACCGTTTGAGCTTGGTAACTTGAGGTGCTTCATGAGAACTGGTGTTTGGATAGAATGATGAATTGTGGCAAAGCCACGTGATGTTATGACCCTTCGATGAGGATTCAGGTACTCTAATTGTATGATGTGAGACAAGATTTCAGCTATGTGTTGTGATGGTATTGAGGAATTTGAATTATAGCTCTTGTGTGCGAGTCGGTCGTCATGATTCGAGCGTGTTCAGATCGTTCTTATTGGAGCCTGTGTGGTGCTCGTTGTGGCATAAGCCGATGCTGAGGTGTCATGTCACCAGTATGGTGTGTTATGATCGAAATGATCGTTGGAGTCATTAACGAATACGAGCATATTGGATCTTAGCTTGTTAGAAAGGTAAAAATCGAGGTTTGGCTCCGAAACCTATTGTGGTACCAGCTTTAAAAGGGAAATAGATTCACGAATGGTTAACCTGAGAGATGGGTTCGGTATATTGCGTGCTTCAGCTGCCGTGGGCAGGATATGGAGGTGTTGGAATAAGACTTTATCTAATAAAAGAGGTTTTCAGCTACTATTTAAGTATTGTGGCCAGTTGTTGTGATTAGAGACTATCGTCTCGAGTGATTGGGTTGTCGCTACATCATATGATCTCACCCGGAGTAGTGAATATGGGTTATTGCAGTGGATTCGAATGTATCCTGAGTATAGGCATGGGATTTAGCATTTGGCATATGATTTCAGAAAGTGCAATGTAATTTATGGTTCAGATGGTCTGTGAAATTTCGACTATATGGTGTTTTCGGACTTGGGTGAGATAGGGTGACGTATGGTCGCCCGAATATATGCTTGGTAAGGTCATTCAGCTATTGGGTTGCTTCTAGTACAACTCTGAGTCCGCTCGAGGACGAGCGTTTGTTTAAGTTGGGGAGAATGTAACGACCCGGCCCGTCGTTACGGGAATTTACCACCCCGTCATGTTGCAATTATATGTTTTATGCTTTTATATCAGTGTTAGAGCCTATCGGGTGAGTTAGGAGTGAATTGAATTGAAAATGAAGCAAATAGCATGTTTAAAGGAAGTTTGAATATGGAAAGTCAACCTAGAGTTGACTATCGAGTTAGAGTGCTCGGAATCGGATTCTGATGATTCGACTAGTTTCGAGGGATCATTTATGACTTAGGAGAGCAATCGAAATTGAATTTGGAGGTCCGGTGTAGTTTTAGGCTTGAATTGGCGAATGTTGAATTTTGGCGAAAACCGGACGGTAGGTGAGATTTTGATCCGGTGGTCGGAATGGAATTCCGACAATTTCTGTAGCTTCGTTATGTGATTTTGGATATGTCTGCAAATTTTCAGGTCATTCGGACGTCGTTTGATCGGGTTTTGGATTGAATGTTAGTTTTGAAAGTTTTGAAGAAACTTAGGCTTGAATCCGTGTGTAATTGGTGATTTTGATGTTTAGGATGGTGTTTTTATGATTGTAACAAGTTCGTATCGTGTTTTGGAGTATGTTGGTGGTTTTCGTTGGGGTCCCGGGGGCCTCGGGATGATTTCGGACCATCAATCGGGCATTTTTGGAACTTGGAAGTCTGCTGTAAATTGCAGGTTACTGCCCAGGCATTTTAGCCTTCGCGTTCGCGTGGAATGGGCCGCGTTCGCGAAGGCCAGGCTGATCAATGCATCGCGTTCGCGATCAGGTGCGTCGCGTTCGCGTAGGCCAGGAGCCTTGTGCTTCGCGATCGCGTTCCTGGGGTCGCGTTCGCGTAGGCCAGATGGAGGGAATCATCGCGTTCGCGTGACTGGGAGTCGCGAACGCGTAGAAGGAATTTAGGCGGCTGGGAGTTTGAGCATCGCGAACGCGTGGTTGGCGTCGCGTTCGCGAAGGGTAACTGGAGGCCGAGCATCGCGAACGCGTGAGAGCTCACGCGAACGCGTAGAGCAAATTGCTCCGGCAGTGAATTTATATCACAGAACAGAGGGCTCACGGGTTTCACACCCCAAAACATAATTTTGAGCCCTAGAGAGAAGAAATCACGGGAGATTGCTGGGATTTCATCGGAGATTCATCGGAGGTAAGTTTTGTGGCTTAATTACATCATTTTAACATGAAATCCTTGGTTAAATTTCTGTAAATGGAAGATTAAAGGTGGGTTTGAGCCCTAAGCCTAAATTGAAGAAAAACACCAATTTGAGCGGGCAAATGGAGTCCGATTTTGGTAAATTTTATATGTATGGACTCGTATCGAGATGAGGATTCCGAATATGTGATTTTTGTAATTTTTCGACAAGTGTACCAAAAGTCGGGTTTTGACAACTTGTGGGTTTTGATATAAATTGGGTTATTTCGAATGAATTTCGTGAAATTAGCGTATATTGATGCATTCTCTATGATTTTGAGCAGATTTGGCACCCGAGGAGATTGAATTGCGAGGCAAGCGCAAGGCGGATTGAAGCTTCTACCGGTTCGAGGTGAGCGGTGGTAGTAAATAATGTACCGAGGGTTTGAAACCTCGTACTTGCACTTTACAGTGCTATGTAGAGATGAGACACGCGTCACGTGACGAGCGTGGTGGCATTGGGATTCGGGGATTAGACTTGGGTCCTTCCCGACTAATAGTATACCGTGTATTATGACCGATAATGAGATTATAAATGTGTAGTTGGGCTAATAGCCATGTTTGGGGCCTTGTGCCGATCTCGAGAACATTAGGGGACCCGTAGAGTTAGGCGACCCTTATATCATGCCGGCTACATACACTCCGAAGTATATCATGTTGGATACATAAACTCACTCGTAGTTATAGCCGTATAAGATATCGTGAGCCAAGACTAGTGTGTGTACTTGGAGGTAGACATAGGGTGGAATTCCTTATTCTAGCCGAGTGAGCCTGAGAGGCCAGGTCTATATTGACTGGGATAAGGTCGAGGACCCATTGTGAGGTATTATATATATATATATATATATATCTATATTGGATCGGGCTGCACGCCGCAGTATTGGATCGGACTGCACGCCGCAGTA
Organism: Nicotiana noctiflora; assembly: GCA_032618575.1. Taxonomy (NCBI): domain Eukaryota; kingdom Viridiplantae; phylum Streptophyta; class Magnoliopsida; order Solanales; family Solanaceae; genus Nicotiana; species Nicotiana noctiflora. The sequence goes on along the minus strand of JASVEL010003810.1, from coordinate 289,630 downwards.
ATATACAAGTAATATACATGTGGGACCGGACCGCACGCCGCAGATATTGCGCTTGGGCCGCAGGAGCCCCTTCGGAGTCCGAGTCCGCACACATTCCAGTCGAGCGCTGGTATATTATGTATATTATATGTATATATATATATTGGACCGGACCGCACGCCGCAGCGGATATATGGCGGACCCGGTCGCATGCCACGCATTATAGCGCTTGGGCCTGGGAGCCCCTCCGAAGTCCGCACACACCCCCGGCGAGCGCCGTCGACGTTAAATGGCCGCACGCGGCGCGGTATATGTATTGGAGCCGGGCCGCACGCCGCGCGGTATATGTATGTAGAGCGGGCCGCACGCTCGCGCATTATACTTATGTATACTCATATATATACTAAAATACCGATATGATATAGACATATGTATATGTCTCCATATATTGAGATAGCCGTATACCGTAGTGGTATGAGTGAGAATGTGGTCAGCGTGGGACCTAGATGGCATAGATGTGGACTGGATATCGGGGGTATTCATTATAGTGATGACTTACCCGCGAGGTTACCCTTAGAACTGTATAGTGATAGTACAGGTGTTCTCACTTCCAGTCGTTGTTTATTATTGTTACTCACTGAGATGAAATATACTCACCCCACTCCCCCGCATTTTTGTGTGTGCAGATATACAGGATTAGGAGGGCAGTTGAGCTATCGCAACTGTTTGTGTTATCGCCATTCTATGGAGACTTCGAGGTAGCTGCCGACGTCCGCAGGACCCGATATTCCTTCCTACTGTCTTTGATTATGTATTGTTATTTCTTTCCGCTCCGAGCTTTGGTTGTAAACCTTATTACACTTATGTTCTTTAGAGGCTCATGACTCTTGACCCTTGGTCTATGGGAGTTGATGTATTATGGGACTTGGTTTCCCTATTTGATATATTTATATCACTGTTGCTCATGATTTAATATGCTTAAATGGGCTAAAGAGAGCTTCTAGCTCCGTTATTGTTATTGATTGGTCAGGCTGGCTTAGCAATGTGCTGGGCGCCATCACGACCGGATTTGGGGTCGTGACAAGTTGGTATCAGAGCCTAGGTTTACTAGGCCTCATGAGTCTTGAGCCGGTTAGTAGAGTGAAGTAAGAATGAGTTACTTTTTTTTATTAATCGGATTAATTAAAATTTGTTAGTTCATTAGCTACAAATATTTTAAGATTTTTTTTAAGATAATTTGTAAATATGTAGCTAATTTTAACAAAAAAATGTGAATTTTAATTATTTTTGCGTAATTTAGGCATTTAGGTACGGTTTAAGTTTTAAATGATAAAAGAATGGTTTTCTTCAAATTTATCAAATCTCCAAATATAGGTGTAAATAATTAAGGTTGATTATGGTTTTGAAAAATAGTTGTAAATAGTTAATATCAAGGGTTTAAGTCAAAAATAGTAAAAAATTAAAAATATGAGTTTAAATTAGTTGTAAGATAATTGGTTTAGTTTGTATATATATTAATTGTCGATTTTGCACTTATATTTTCAGTTTTATTTAAGTAATGTCTATTTTTATTAAACATTTATCTAAATATAACAAATAATATATTTTTCTTTAAGCTTATATAAAAAAAACGAATTTAAATAAAATTATAGTTATTTTATAATTGCTGTTTTTCTAAAAAGTTGTGACGACCCAAAGGGTCATCACTTATTTTATTAATCATTTCGAGCTTCTGAGGCCTTGAAAACCTCATTTCATGTTGCCTCGATTTACGTGCACAATCCGAGCATGTAGCTGAAAGATTTTGTGATAGAAAATATGAATTCTATGAAAAATGTGGATAAAAATGATATTAATATTGATATGGTTGACTTCGGTCAACATTTTTGGTAAACGGATCCGGACCCGAGATTGGGTGGTTCCGAGAGGTCCGTAGGAAAATATGGGACTTGGACATGCGTCCGGAGTCGAATTCTGAGTTTTCTTTCTTTATAAAAACTAAATGTAGTCATTTTAGGATTACCTTTTTTAAAAAAAATAAATGAGACGAGCTTCTTTTATATATTCAAGTTTTAATATTATTCTGAATTAGCTTCTTTTACTACTAAGTTAAGAAATCTCGTATTTATAAATAATAATAAAATAATAATAATAATAATAATAAAATAATTCCGAAAAAAGTATTTTCTGTTTAAACATAGATTAAATTTTGTTTCGTTAAGTTTTTGTCATAAATTAGATAAGTATTGCATTTTTAATTTCTAAATTAATTATGAATTTTCTTTATTTATAAAAACTAAAAAAATAGGAAATGTAGTCATTTTAGGATTATTTTGTTAATAAATGAGATGAGCCTCGCCATAAATCACACAATTGGTGGGGCCCTCACAAATGTATAAATTAAAAATACTTAGAAATTCGGGATTGGCCGTTTAGTGAATTTTCACGGCCTTCTCAAAATAATAACGCGTTAGTAGCTTTAAGCGCGTATTTAATAAATTCTATCTCCCTAAACTCGGGCGCACATTTATGTGACCCAAATCCAAATCTCAACAAAGTTGAAATGTGTTGATAATCACGGGTACATTGATTGTGACGTGGTTTGAAATTCATTTTCACAATGTTGCAATTCTTTATTAAAATAATGAATAATAACATTAAGCGTTAAAGGTGAAATTTTGCATAAGTTTAAAAAATTGTTAAAATCAGATAATTAAGCCGAATACGACAGTTGAGAGACCGTGCTAGAACCACGGAATTCAGGAATGCCTAACACCTTCTCCTTTAACAGAATTCCTTATCCGGATTTCTGGTTCGTGGACTGTTAAACGAGTCATTCTTTTCCTCGATTCGGGATTCAACCGGTGACTTGGGACACCTTAAATCTGCCAAGCGGCGACTCTGAATTAAAAATAAATCCCATTTCGATTGTCCTTTAATTGGAAAAAACTCCTTCGCTCCCCTCGCGGGTTAGCGCCAAAAGGAGGTGTGACACCGACGAACACCCCTAATAAGCAGTATTAATATCCGATAGAGGTTCGAACGAGTCAGTCATCCTATCATATTGTCGATAGTTCATCAAATCAAAACCTACATCGCCATCATCTATTCCTTCTGATTTGTCAACAATCTTAAATAACTTTTCAAACTTCTCATCAAAATATTCCTATAAAAAATTACTAGCAATGATTTATTTGGAAAAAAAAGAATAACATTAGCAGGAAAAAAGACTTCTCTATAAATAAGCTTACCTTGACTTTTTCAAAACCTCATCCACAATAGCAGATCGCTCATTCCGTTGAAACTCTTCAACAACTTTTTTCGCGATCATACGCCTTTCTTCTTTTGTATAGCTTTTAACCTCCCTCGTTACACTATTATATAAATAGAAACAACATAATAATTTCAGAATATAGAAACACGTAGCAAAACTTCAACTCTAAGAATGATGAAGTTCAGCAAATACATAACACAACTTCAGCTTTAAGAATAATGAAGTTCAACAAATAGAATAAAAACTGTGCTAAAACATTCTATAGTTTTACAAATACATAATACAACTTCAACTTCAAGAATGTTGAAGTTCATATAAAATAAAACAAAAACTACAAACAAAATATACTTTACTTTACAAAACACAAAAGAAAACTTCAGCTACTAGAACGCTAAAGTTCATCTCCAGCAGAACAAAAACCACAGACAAAAATATGTTGTAGTTTTAAAAAACATAAAACAAAAACTTCACCTTAAAACTTAGATGGCTGTGATGACCCGGCCGGTCGTTTTATAAAAATTACGCCCCGAACCCCAATTTTAACTGTTTCCCTAAGTTCATTTCTGTTATTGTGGGTTGCCGGGAGGGTCGGCTCTGGAATTCGAAGTGTTTTGGGACACTTAGTCCCTAAATAGGAGCTTTATAGTTGGAAAATGGCCCATATTCGAAACAGTGTTAAGACGACCCTAGAACGAAATCCGATGGTTCCATTAGCTCCGTTAGGTGATTTCGGGGTTGGGAGCGCGTTCGGAATGTATTTTGGAGGTCCGTAGCTCAATTAGGTTTGAAATACCGAAGTTTGAAATTTTGGCGAATCCGAACGATAGCTGAGATTTTGATCCGGGAGTCAGAATGGAATTCCGACAATTTCTATAGCTTCGTTATGTGATTTTGGATATGTACGCAAATTTTCAGGTCATTCGGACGTCGTTTGATCGGGTTTTGGATTGAATGTTAGTTTTGAAAGTTTTGAAGAAACTTAGGCTTGAATCCGTATGTAAATGGTGATTTTGATGTTTAGGATGGTGTTTTTATGATTGGAACAAGTCCGTAACTTGTTGTGGAGTATGTTGGTGATTTTCGTTGGGGTCCCGGGGGCCTCGGGATGAATTCGGACCATCAACCGGGCATTTGAACATGGCAAGAATCTGCAGAAAAATGCAGATCACTGGCAGGCATTTAAGCCTTCGCGTTCGCGTGGCATGGGCCGCGTTCGTGAAGGCCAGGCGGATCAAAGCATCGCGATCGCGTGACTAGGCATCACGTTCACGTAGGCCAGGAGTCTTGAGCTTCGCGATCGCGTTCCAGGGGTCGCGTTCGCATAGGTGCGTGAGGGTGTGCATCGCATTCGCGTGATGGGTACCGCGAACGCGTAGAAGGAGAATCAGGCGCTGGGAATTTGTTCATCGTGAATGCGTTGGAGCGTTCGCATTCGCGAAGAGTAAAATGAAGCTGGGCATCGCGAACGCGTGGGAGCTCACGCGAACGCGTAGAGCAATGGGGTCTGGCAGTGAAATTAAATTGCAGAACAGAGGGCTCACGGGTTCATTCACCCAAAAAATAATTTTGAGCCCTAGAGAGAAGAAAACACGAGGAAGCACCGAGAAATCATCGGGGGTTCGTTGGAGGTAAGTTTTGAGGCTTAATTACATCATTTTATCATGAAATTCTTGATTATTTCACTGAAAATGGGGGATTAAAGGTGGGTTTGAGCCCTAGGCCTAAATTTTTGAAAATCTTTGATTTGGATGGGCAAACGGAGTCCGATTTCGATAAATTTTATATGCACGGACTCGTATTGAGATAAGGAACCCGAATATATAACTTTTGTGATTTTTCGAGAAGCGTACCGAAAGTCGGGTTTTGGCAACTTTGTGGTTTTGGTGTAATTCGATTGTTTTGATTGGGTAATGCCCAATTGGCCTATTTTGATGTGATTCCATCGATTTTTATCAGATATTACACCTGTGGAGGCCAACATTCGCGGCAAGAGAGTTGTCTCTTAGCGGTTTTGTACCGGAGTCAAGGTAAGTGGCTTGTCTAACCTCGTGTGGGGGAACTTTCACCCCTAGGATATTATGTGATAGCTTAAATGCCTTGTACGCGAGGTGACGGGCGTGTACATGCGCTGGTTGTTGTAACACATACTTTACTTGAATTGCCCGATTAGTGATATTTCTGCTCTTAGCTGATAAAAGCGTTACTTTACCCGGTATTAGTTAGAAAAGCATGATTAGCTAGGATTTAACATGTCTAATTGCCTAGTTGACTTAATTGAACTTCTTGATAAATTGTTGGCACTAGTTTCGGTGAAGTTGTAGTTAAACATATTATATTCTCTCTGTGTGTTTCCTCATTTGATGTGTTAGTGGACTGCGGGTTCAATTCCCGGAGATCCCAGAGCTGTGGGTTCGATTCTCAAAGACCCGGAGTGATATTGTTTGTGGACTGCGGGTTTGATTCCCGGAGATCCGAGTTATTGAGATATGGACTCGGGTTCGATTCCCGGAGATCCGAGTTATTGAGATATGGACTACGGGTTGGATTCCCGGAGATCCGAGTTATTAAGATATGGACTGCGGGTTCGATTCCCGGAGATCCTGAGTTATTGAGATATGGACTGTGGGTTCAATTCCTGTAGCTCCTGGATTGTTGGTTATGAAAAAGGGGCTGTGGGTTCAATTCCCACAGGTCCTGGACTTGTTAATTGAGTTTGTTACTTGTTATTAGCTTGATTGTAGACGGTTGCAGTAATCATTTTATTGCTGTTATTTCGGAATTATTACCATTTAAACTGCTTATTATTGTTATTATCATTTCATAATTGTTTTAGTAGGGCCCTGACCTTCCCCGTCACTACTCCATCGAGGTTAGGCTTGGCACTTACTGAGTACCGCCGTGGTGTACTCATGCTACTCTTCTGCACACTTTTGTTGTGCAGATCCAGGCACATCAGGACTGGCTCATACTGGGTGATTCAGCAGCACTTTGGGAGACCTCGAGGTATGATCTTCTACATCCGTGGATCCGGAGGCCCTCCTTCTATTCCGATAGTTCTAGTAGATGTTTTTCCTTCATTTTGTTGTTTTAGATACTCTTTACACATAGAGCGACAGTTGTATTTCTTTTAGACTGTGTTACCCGTGGGATTCCGGGTCTTGGTGGTATTTTTATGCAGTGTGTTGACGAGTGTATGTGCCAAGCGGCACGGATTACATTCCTATTTATATCATTTTCCGCTATTTCTTGTTTAAAGTTCATAAACGTGTACATTCCGCAAAGTGTTAGGCTTACCTAGTCGTGGGGACTGGGTGCCGTCACGACATGTTCACGATTGGTGAACTAGGGTCGTGACAAGTTGGTATCAGAGCTCTAGGTTCATAGGAGTCACGGGACACAGACCGGTTACTTAGAGTCTCGCTGATCGATACGGAGACGTCTGTATTTATCTATGAGGGGCTATGTAACTATTTAGGAAACTCTTCATTTCTTTTGGATTCCTTATCGTGCGACATTTTTGGCATCAAAATCTAAACTATTGCTTTCTATTCTCTCATAGAAGGTGAGGACACGAGGTACTCGCGACGATCAGGTACCCGCGCCCCCTGTTGCCGCCGTCAGAGGCCGGGGCCAAGGTAGAGGACGAGGACGCGCCCGAGGTGCAGCCACAGCATCCGCCGTTTTGAGCTTCTGAGGCCTTGAAAACCTCATTCTATATTACCTCGATTTACGTGCACGATCCGGACATGTAGCCGGAAAGATTTTGTGATAGAAAATATGAATTCTATGAGAAATTTGGAGAAAAATGATATTAATATTGATATGGTTGACTTCGGTCAATATTTTTGGTAAACGGACCCGCACCTGAGATTGGATGGTCTCGAAAGGTCCGTAGGAAAATATGGAACTTGGACATGCGTCCGGAGTCGAATTCTGAGGCCTAGAGCCCAAGTTATGAATTTTTATGTGAAATTGTTTTTGATGTAATTGTTAAAGGAAAATGAATTAATTGACCTTGGTATCGTGCTCGTATTTTGGTTCCGACGCCCGGTACAAGTCTTAAATATTATATATGTGCTTTCTGCAAAGTTTGGTGACATTCGGATGTCGTTTGACATGTTTTGGACCTTGAGTTCCAAGTTTGAAAGTTTTGAAAACCAAAAGTATGAAAATCATGAACTTGAGGCTTGATTTGATGAAAACGATGTGATATTGGCGATGTGATCGCACGAACAAGTTTGTAATGAGTTTTTGATGTTGTGTACATGTTTGGTTTGGAGCCCGGGGGCTCGGGTAAAGATTTGATGGAATGTTGGATCAATTTCTGAATTTTTTACACTGCTGGTTTTTCACCCAGCTGTTGGCTTCGCAATTGCGAAGACTTTCTCGCAATTGCGAGATGTCCCTAGGTTGGCCTTGGTTCGCAATTGCGAACCAATCTTCGCAAATGCGAAGATGGCAGGGGAGTGAAAGGGTTCGCAAATGCGACCAATACCTCGCAAATGCGAGGCCTTCAGTAAAAGGTCTAGCTTCGCAAATGCGACAAAAATGTCGCAAATGCGAAGGCCCTTGATCCAGCCTTGTTCGCAAATGCGAACTCCCCAAAATTTGCCTTGGCTTCGCAAATGCGAACAAAAGTTCGCAAATGCGAACTTTCCATCCTTAGCTTATTTTTCAAACTCCAGAAATTGGTCGGGGTTCGCAATTGCGAACCCATGTTCGCAAATGCGAACACAGAGACCTGTAAATCACAATTTCCAGCTTCATTTTTCACATTTCACAACCCAAAAACACCCATTGGCGATTTTTCACGAACTCCCTCTTCTTCAAAACAATTGTAAGTCACTTTTTACTTAATTCTTTCAATTCCTAACAACATTAAACATGTTTTTCAATAGAAATCAAAGGTTTTAATGGTAGAATTTCTTGTTTTTGGTAGAATATAGGGTTTTTCATGAATTAGGAAATTGGACCTCGAATTGAGGTCCGATTTTGAAACAAATCATATACTTGAACTCTTAGGGGGATAGGTAACCAGATTTTGGTTCGAACCCCGAGTTCCGACCATGTGGGCCCGGGGTCGATATTTAATATTCCGGGCAGAATGTTGTAAAAATTGAAATTGGCCATATGAATTAGTTTGTTGAGTAGTATTGATGATATCAAATCAATTGTGTATAAATACGATTGGATTGGAGCCAAATTTGAAAGGAAAAGGCATTGCCACGGATTGAATTGTTCGTAAGCATTCGAGGTAGGTGTTTGTTCTATCCTAGCTTGAGGGAATAGGAATTGACTTTATGTGTAAATTGTGATATGTGGAGTTCGACGTATAGGCATGGTGACGAGTATCTATACGTTGGGGGTCGAGCATGACCGTGAGTCTTAAAAATGGATTAAATTCTTATTAATCCTAAGTGATTATGTGAAGGGAGATTATTATTGGTTTTATACCGGTAAAGTACATATAAATTGTAGATTTAGAGTTATTGGTATTACATCGGTAACAGAGGTAAATTGTTGATTCATTATCATTGATTGGTTTTATACCGGTAAAGTACATATAAATTGTAGATTAAGAGTTATTGGTATTACACCGGTAACGGGGATGTATCGTTGATTTATTGTCATTTATCGGTTTTCACACCGGTAATATCAATATTGTTGAAGTAAAGATTATTGGTTTAATACCGGTAATACTTTTATATATTCACTGTTGATCAGAGATTATTGGCTTATTGCCGGTAATATATATATTAAAGAATTGGGATCGTGTGGCGCGCCGACCACTTATATATTAAAGAATTGGGATCGTGTGGCACGCCGACCACTTTTATGATAAGAAATGGGATCGTGTGGCACGCCGACCACAAAGTGATTTGAATCTTGGCATTGGCCATAGTTGCCGGTAGCCTATTGTTACATTTGGGAGCGGGTGGTACGCCTACCACAAGATATGAAAAGCTTATTGTTACATTTGGGAGCGGGTGGTACGCCTACCACAAGATATAAAAAGCTTATTGTTACATTTGGGAGCGGGTGGTACGCCTACCACAAGATATGAATAGCCTATTATTATATTTGGGAGCGGGTGGTACGCCTACCACAAGATATGAAATGAAAAATGAATTGAGAGATGAAAGTAAGATTTGTTCCGTTGACCAGATTACTCTGGATAGTATGAGTTATTGACTGTTATTTCAGATTAGGTTCTTTCCTTATAAATGTTCATTAACGTTTTCTGCTGTTGTATATGTATATATATATTTCAACTGTACAGGTTTATGTGGGTGACTGGCCTTAGTCTCGTCACTACTTCACCGGGATAGGCCAGTCACTTACCAGCACATGGGGTCGGTTGTGCTGATACTACACTCTGCGCTCTTTTTGCGCAGATACAGGTTACGGACAGCAGCAGCGGCAATAGCACGATTGTGGATATTCCGACTACTGAGACTTCGAGGTAGCCTTGCAGGCGTCCGCAGGACCCGTTGTCTCCTCTAACTATGTATTTCATTCCGTTATCTCATGTATTCGAGATAAACAGCTTAATTTCTTTCAGACGATTATGTGTATTGTTCTTAGAAGTTCGTGAGTATTGTGACACCAGTCTTGGGTAGTGTATCATGTTTGAGTTTTCTGTATCATATTTGATAAAATTGACTAAGTCTTCCGCTAAGTTTAATTAGTCCGCTGTAATTATATGATTTTATTCAAAGTCTTAAGAAGAGAGTGGTAATTAATGAAAAATGTAAGTAATAGTTGGCTTGCCTAGCTTCCACTAGTAGGCGCCATCATGACTCCCGATGGTGAGAAATCCGGGTCGTGACAAGTTGGTATCAGAGCACTCGGTTGCATAGGTCTCACAACTCACGAACAACCTTGGTAGAGTCTGAGGGATCGGTACGGAGACGTCCGTATTTATCCCTTAGAAGCTACAGAGTTAGGAAATTTTCACCTTCATTCTTTCCTATCGTGCGAGTTTGTTCTTCAAATGTTAAGTTGAATTTCTACTCTTGTCTTCCCACGAATGGCGAAGGCATGTACCGCTTCTTTAGCCGACAATGGCACAGGTTGGTGATAGATCAACGATGCCTTCAGAAGCTTTACGGAGTTTCGGATAAGTTTCACCAAACTCTTCGCTATCTCCTTCAGTGGTGCATCTTTTGAGAACCCAAGGTAATTTATTGACCGTTGCTATGAGATATTGCAGAAACGCGGGAATAGTTGAAAGCGAGAGGGTTGATTTTACTGTGTTTCGGTAGCAAGTGAATTAGTGGAAACATAATGTATTTACTAACAGACTGTGATTTTAATGGACCTTGACGTCTGGTTGATTTATTTGAAGTTGTGAAAGATAATTATTATGGACTATCAGATGTTGTGATTTTGACTTATAGCCAAAAGGGGGGAAAACCACTATTAGTGAATGGACCGAATGGCCATGTTTTATGTCAGTTTTGGCTTGGAATGTATACATATGGTATGGAAAGGTCCCCCAAATAAATTATGCATGTTTGAGGCTTAGTACTCTGCAGGGGGTAAGAATCGGCCCAAAGAGTAATAAAGAGTATATGAGCAAAAGAGGTAATTGGTCGTCAATGTTTGTGACAAGCCTATGAAGAGGGCAGACCGGCCATGCGACATTACCTACTCAATCCTATTTGTAGAAATGTTTGGAGGAGTTACCTCCCTAACTCTTTGAGAGGTGTGGTATGTATGATCTGAACGATCATGCCAGGTTATTATGACAGTGTCCGAATATGTCGTCATGTCCAATAAGTTAGCCGAGCCTCAAAGGAATTGTTGTGAATGTGGCAGATTGGAGAAATATAATTTACGAAGGCACTCAAGCGACATGCCCGTTGCAGTCAACACGTAACTCACATGACCAGCCAGGGTTAGAGGTCAGGATGTTGAGGCGGAGGTGAGACTCCTAGAGGTGGAGGTCTAATTGTTGACATAATTTCTATGGTGAGACTGAAGTCACTACACAAGATGATGGTATCACATGTACAATTCCGATTTGTTATAAAAAGAACATTTTTCCTCAATTTGATTTGATCTTTGAAGAATTGAGGCAAGTCCTCTTAATATGCTCTGCTCATGAGTGAGCTTCGTAATCATCAAATCTACTTATGTGAATACTCACGCTGTGCTATTAAATGGAGATAATTATCTCTATTATTATGTATTGGTCACTAGGAATATTGATGAGGTCAAAAGTGAACTTTATATTAATTATTACAATGGGAATGAATTCCTGAAATAACTATTTTCAATGGTTAAATTGTATACCATGTTGGTATGAGGGTTCTTTTATGTCGTGATACTCTTTGACGGAGAATAGTTGAAAAGAAGAAAGAAAGGAAATGAAAAACATCAGTGGCACAATGTGCAAATGCTTGTGATTTAGAGTGGAGGATGAGATCCTCAAAATTTGTATAACGTGAAAATATTTGTTTTAAAAACCGAGCTGCAAGCTGCGGTGAATATTATATGAGGACAAGGTCCTGGTGGTGAAAAGTTTGTGTTTAAAATTTTCCCTTTTTGGAAATAAAAATCTAGCATAATATCCTAAATTTGAGCCATGCCTGTTAGGATTATTTGACAATCCTTGCACAGTTTCTATTCATATTTAGCCGTTTCTATTTTGTGACCGTTGAGTTCTAGACTTTGAGATGAGCACCAGGTAAGGATAAATATGACGCATTAATTCGAGAAAGTAATCATGAGGTTTCCATACCTCATTGTGAGTAAAGTGGGAGTTTTGGAATAAGATATTTGATAACAGGGTTAATTGACAATGTTGTAATTTAAGAACAACTCTTATGGCCAGACTTCAGAGTCATGGATATATGCATACGCATGAGGTATTCGTGCCTTATTTAGACTTTTTCATTGTAGTCTTCATTGTTTCCATATTGACCTACTCCTGCAGTCATGAGGAGCATGCGCAACATCTCGGAGTGACTTTGCAGACTCTGAAAGATAGCCAACTATATGCAAAATTTCGAAGTGTGAATTTTGGCTAAGTTCAGGTGCATTCCTGGGTCATATTGTGACGACAGCAGGTATTCAGGTTGATCCGAAGAAGATTGAGGCAGTCAAAAACTGACCTAGACCGACATCAGCCACAGAGATTCGGAATTTCTTGGGATTAGCGGGTTATTATCGGCGATTCGTGGAGGGGTTTTCACCTATTGCAACCCCACTGACCAGATTGACACAGAAAGGTGTTCAATTTGAATGGTCGGATGAATGTGAGGCGAGCTTTCAAAAGCTCAAAACAGCCTTGACCACAGCACCGGTATTGGTTTTACCCACGGGTATGGTATCTGGATCGGGTGGCATGCTTCCACGGGTATGTCATTGGAGCGGCTTGCACGTCGCAACAGTGTAATGTGAAAATAGACTTAGTTATATGTTACCTGAAAAGAATTACCCAGTGCATGATCTAGAATTTGCGGCGATTATTCACGCATTGAAGATCCGGAGGCATTATTTGTATGGTGTAGTATGTGAAGTATACACCGATCATAAGAGTCTTCGGTATTTGTTTAAACAAAAAGAGTTGAATTTGAGGCAGAGAATGTGGCTGGTATTGCGGAAAGATTATGAACGAATCTTTTAAGTGTGGGAAGATGTAACGACCCGGCCGGCCGTTTTAGAAAATTATGCCCCAATCCCCAATTTAACTGTTCCCCTAAGTTCATTTCTACTATTGTGGTTTGCCGGGAGAGTCGGTTCTGAAATTTGGAGTATTTTGGGACACTTAGTCCCTAAATGAGAGCTTTAAAGTTAGAAAATGGCCCGTAGCCGGAACAGTGTTAAGACGACCTCGGAACGGAAATCCGATGGTTCCATTAGCTCCGTTAGGTGATTTCGGGGTTGGGAGCGCGTTCGGAAAGTATTTTGGAGGTTCGTAGCTCAATTAGGCTTGAAATGCCGAAGTTTGAAATTTTGGCGAATCCGAACGATAGGTGAGATTTTGATCCGGGGGTCGGAATGGAATTCCGACAATTTCTGTAGCTTCGTTATGTGATTTTGGATATGTCCGCAAATTTTCAGGTCATTCGGACGTCGTTTGGTCGGGTTTTAGATCGAATATGCAATTCGGAAAGTTTTAAGAAATTTAAGCTCGAATCCATTGTAAATTGATAATTTTTGTGTTTATGGACGTGTTTGGATGATTGGAACAAGTTTGAATAAGGTTATAGGAAGTGTTGGTGTTTTTGGTTGAGGTCCGGGGGGCCTCGGGTGAGTTTCGGGGTGGTTTCGGACCATTTCTAGGCCATTTTTCACTGCTGGTTTTTGGCTACGGCAGTGCTGTACGCGATCGCGGGGTATTGGTCGCGATCGCGGTGAGTAAAATCCGAGAAAAGAACTAATGAATCGCGATCGCGTAGATGGCTTCGCGATCGCGAAGAGGAAATTTCTGTCGCGCAGGCCCTACTTTGGAAGATCATATCTTTTTATCTAAAAGGTATTTTGAGGTGATTTAAAAACAAAAGTTGTAGCTCATTGTGTCTAGCTTTTAGAAAGATAAAGAAATCCACATTTGGAAATTGGTAGCAAAAGTTATGTACGTTACACTCTATGCTGTCCGAGAAGGATATCTAAAACACATAAATAGATTTGGAAGATTGTATCTCGAAATATATAAGGATTCAGGAAATGATCAACAAATAAAAGTTATAGCCCTATGTGTCTAGTTTCCAGAACATCAAACCATTCGTCATTTGGAGTTGTGTGTAAAAAGTTATGACCATTTTACTGAAGCCTGTCCGGAGGAACTAGAAGTTGTTCACCGCGATCGCGAGGCATTTCCCGCGATCGCGAAGGGTAATTTTTGGGCCAGAATTTGTTCTCCGCGATCGCGAAGCATTTCCCGCGATCGCAGGTGAACAAAATACCTAGACAGAAAGTTTTAAAACATTTCATCCGCGAACCAAACCCATTTTTCCACCATTTTTGGTCATTCTTGAGAGCTTTTGGACGAGAATTGAAGGGGTTTTGACAAGAAGTGATTAGAGGTAAGTCCTATGAACTAAATACATGATTTTATTGAAGAATCATCCTTGAAATTTATGAAAACATAGCAAAATTGTAAGAAATTAGGGCTTGGAGCAAAAACTTTAATTTGGGATTTGAAGGGCCATTTGTGGTCCGATTTGGGAGATTTTTATATGGTTAGACTCGTGAGAGTACGAGGGTTCTGAAAACGTAAAAATATTTCAATTCCGAGCTGATGGATTCAGGGGTATTTTGGTCATTTCACCCACTTTCGCGTTGTAGCTGTAATTTATCATTGTAATTGGTTTGACTAGATGTTATTTATACTGTGTAATTGGTTTGACTAGATTCGGGCCACTCGGAGTCGGATATTCGCGGCAAGAGGGTTGTCTCTTAGCGGTTTTGTACCGGAATCGAGGTAAGTGGCTTGTCTAACCTCGTGTGGGGGAACCTTTACCCTTAGGATATTATGTGATAGTTTAAATGCCTTGTACGCGAGGTGACGGGCGTGTACATGCGCTGGTTGTTGTAACTCACTTTACTTGAATTGTCCAATTCGTGATATTCCTGTTCTTAGTTTATTAAGTTGTGATATTTACCTGATATTCGTTAGGGAAGCATGATTAGGTAGAATTTATCTGTCTAATTGCCTAAATGTCCTACTTGAACTTCTTGATAATTGTTGGCACTAGTCCTCGGTGAAGTTGTAGTTAAGCATATTATATTTTTCGTGTGCATTTTCTTTATTTGTTGTGTTGGTGGACTGCGGGTTCAATTCCCGGAGATCCCAGGGCTATGGGTTCGATTCTCAGAGACCCGGAGTGATATTGTTGTGGACTGCGGGTTCGATTCCCAGAGATCCTGAGTTATTGAGATATGGACTACGGGTTCGATTCCCGGAGATCCTGAGATTTATTGAGATGTGGACTGCGGGTTCGATTCCCGGAGATCCTGAGATTTATTGAGATGTGGACTGCGGGTTCGATTCCCGGAGATCCTGAGATTTATTGAGATGTGGACTGCGGGTTCGATTCCCGGAGATCCTGAGATTTATTGAGATGTGGACTGCGGGTTCGATTCCCGGAGATCCTGAGATTTATTGAGATGTGGACTGCGGGTTCGATTCCCGGAGATCCTGAGATTTATTGAGATGTGGACTGCGGGTTCGATTCCCGGAGATCCCGAGATTTATTGAGATGTGGACTGCGGGTTCGATTCCCGGAGATCCTGAGATTTATTGAGACATGGGCTGCGGGTTCGATTCCCGGAGACCCAGGGGTACTGTTAATGGGACTGTGGGTTCAATTCCCACAAGTCCTGGACTTATTAATTGAGTTTGTTACTTGTTGTTAGTTAATTGTAGACGGTTGCGGTAATCATTTTATTGTTGTTATTTCGGAATTATTATCGTTAAGCTGCTTATTATTGTTATTATCATTTTTGTAACTGTTTTCTCTCAGTAGGGCCCTGACCTTCCTCGTCACTACTCCATCGAGGTTAGGCTTGGCACTTACTGAGTACCGCCGTGGTGTACTCATGCTACTCTTCCGCACACTTTTGTTGTGCAGATCCAGGTACATCAGATCAGGCACATTACAGGTGATTTAGGAGCACTGTGAGGAGACTTGAGGTATGATCTGCTACGTCCGCGGATCCGGAGAGTCCCCTTCTATTCTCATTAGTGATATCAGTTATTTCCCTTGGTTCCGTTGTATAGACATTCTTGATGTATAGATCCACAGTTGTTCTATTTTAGTCTGTGTTACCCGTGGGATTCCGGGTCTTGGTAGTGTTTCATACAGTGTATTTGACGGGTGTATGTGCCAAGCGGCACGGATTACATTCCTTTTTATCTCATTTCCCGCTAATTCTTATTAAATGTGCATAAGCTTGTATATTCCGCAACGTGTTAGGCTTACCTAGTCGTGGAGACTGGGTGCCATCACGACATGTTCACGATTGGTGAACTAGGGTCGTGACAAGTTGGTATCAGAGCTCTAGGTTCATAGGAGTCACGGGACACGGACCGGTTACTTAGAGTCTCGCTGATCGATACGGAGACGTCTGTATTTATCTACGAGAGGCTATGTAACTGTTTAGGAAACTCTTCAATTCTTTGAATTCCTTATCGTGCGTCATTTATTCAGTTGAAGCCTATGTCATATGTTCTTTTGTATCCACTCGTGTATTGAAATTGCGCACTCGGTATCAAGTATGCACCGAAGGTTCGTGATGCTGCAGAGAGATCTCAAGGGAGTCAAGAATTTACTCAACTATTGTTACCGCGTGTCCTCCATATCGATAATGCAAGAGAATTGAGAGATCTTCAATTGTGCACATGGGGGTGCACTAGGTTCTGGCATTCGGTTGATAGTACGGTCGTGACAAGGTTTACTTAACTGCCAAATCGTCACAGCAATGGTAGAATCACAAGGTGGATGTAGATCTAAAAATAGTTGGTGGTAATAAAGACTATATGGTTCATATGAGATATCTATTTAGCGAAGGATTCAGCCAGCAGAGATACTGGGGAAAATGAGTTTAACTGTCTTAAGAAGGACATGTACCAAACGAATGCCTTGGGCTTGTTTTATGATGAAGACGTACGAATGTTAAGGGCTAGTATCATGGATTAGCAAGATGTATCTTAAGGCTTCGTGTCAAGTGAAAGGATTTCACTATCAACGATGTAATTATGGGTCATGTGTCGTGTCAGATTTGGCCTGCGATGTATTTAGGTGCTATTCCAAAGTTCTTGAAAACTTGCGGATGGGCAAGAGTTGAGGCTCGTATGGTATAATGTTGGGACTTTAGATGTTCCTGTGTCCCTAATAAACTCTGCATTTTATTATCAGCAAGGAAATATTTGACAAAGGCTACATGGTGCTTCGTAGGCGTGTGAGAATCATAGTATGTTTTAAGATGTTGTTGGTAGAGAATGCTCGGTGCATGGAGCGAGAAGATGTTTGGTTGTATTGGGATGAGGTCATACCATATGATGTTAGAGTGCTAATAGAGCACAGGTGGTTATATTCGTTGGATCAAGTGAGTTGCGGTTGAATAATAGTAAATGACTCGAGAGAATGGTTCTAATGTGTTCGAGAGTCGTGTAATAGTGGCTTTGGGCTAAGTGGGAGAGTCCCACCGCTTAAGATTGGGTTGCATGGTTAATTACCTGTGTGAATTCTGGATACTAGCGTATTATTGTGTTACTACAGCCATGGAAAAGGGCCATGAGTGGTAATTTAAGTATATGAATTGTCGAATGCATGTTATGGTTAGCCTTACCGGCTCGTGTTCAAACTTGAGGAAAGATTCATGAATTTATGCCTCGTATAGGTGCAGGTTTCGCGGGAAGTGGTTCCGCTGGGGGCTTTATCGAGAGGGTATTCATATGTTATAAAATTCAGTAGAGTTGGTTGCGTACTGGGGCAAGTCAGGGTCGGATGGCTCTCAATAGCGGTCCTAGTGAATTCAAGAGGTAAAGTGTGGTGCATGATAATTCTGAGTCTATAAGTACAGTTGAGGCTCAAGCTTTTGAAGCAACTTATGAAGAAAGGCACAAAATGATCTATGATGTTTTGACTTGTGGTGTAGTATTTGAGAGACATGAAATGGTCGTCGTTCTTAAGATAGCATGGCCTCATGATTTAAGGTCACTCGGGGTAAGTGCGGTTGGAATAAGTTAGGTATTGAAGGAAGATATTAACATTTCTAAGGCAATCAAGGATAACCTGGAAGGAAGTAGATTGATCGGCCATAGTTGAGTTGGCGTATTAGTGTCAATGATCGGTTCATGCAACGTGATCGAATTATGCATGTGATTTGTGGCGGTGCATTTGAGACTTGTCGGCCGCAGTGATTGATGTTATTCTGAAGTATTCTTTTGTTAAGGGCTTGTTATGAGTAGGCGGATCTCGGGAAGGGTTATGGTGGCTTGGACCACTACTTATGGATTGGCATATTCGATGGTTATGAGAATTCGCCGTATGTTGTTATAGTTCTCCTGCAGTGAGCTTAATGAAAAGTCTTATGTGATGAAGTATTAGCCTATCGTCGGTTCTAGAGCTATGATGGAAATTGTGCCTATCGTATATCGGCACGTGGGGTACAGTGAGTAGTATGAAAATTTGAAGTAAGGACCAAGGTCACAATTTGGTCAATGAATGTGACATAAAGAGCTCGGATGAGCAGGAAAGGAGTTTCAGTGTTTTGAGTAAGATGGGTATTAACATCAGTATCATTTGAGATCGGTGTTCTGTGAGAAAGGCTTTGCATCCCGGTTAGGGACTCCTGATCACTTTTCAGTGTTAGTGCAGCCGGTGGGTTGAATGTGCAGGCCCGTTTAATTATTCGGAGGATGGTGGGAGTTTGACCCACAAGAAGATTGTATAGGTGTGACTTGTAGTCACTTGATTGGTTAGAAATTTAAACCAAGTATGAGGATTTTGGTGATATCATCCATTTGAGAACTTATGCCTGGAGGGCACTCTGCTTAGTGGGTTATAGACATGTGAAATATTATTGACTTAGCTTGGCACGACCAGGATAGACTTAAGGTCGGTGGTTAGATTTAAATGTGGAAGTGAGCCTTGCGTCAGGCCAGTTATGTTTCTTCCGGCAATGCGCCCTTTATGGAGGGATAGTCGCGGTCTTATTTCGCGGTTAGTTAATTCAAGTAAAGATATATTGCGCCGTATGAGTGTGCGACGGCTTGGTAAGTTCCTTATGTGTTGAGGTTCCGCTCAGCGGTGATGTTATATGAGCATGATGGCTCTTGAGGCTCATATCTTATGTCGCACCTCGGTTGTGCTTGAGTTCATAGCCTATAGCGCTATATGTTTTCATTGAGTCTGATATCATGCACCTTAGTGTGCTTATGATCGATATTCAGTATTTTGATGTGATGAGCTATTCGGCTCGACATATGACTCTTTGTGTGAGTCTATATTGTTGGGATCGGGTGGCACGCCGCCATGGTTATATTGTTGGGATCGGGTGGCACGCCGCCATGGTCATATTGTTGGGATCGGGTTGCACGCCGCAACAGTGTGATGTTTATTTCAGTGTCTATAATTGCTTTTATGTGTTCTGTTTCCTATTTTCCGAGGAGGTCCATGTTAATGTGAGAGTTGAATAGTTCTCTCTAGTGTTCGCCTTCCTTTTGTATCACGTACGAAGCAGTAGCCTACTGGCACATTGTGTCATCTTGTGGGACTTTTGATTATGTCTGATGTGGCTTATCGCCTGAGCAGTTCGTACTGGGTGAGATGAGATTATGTGATTTGGGGTCAGTGCCAACTGATTATATGAAATATATTATAGAGGAAAGGATCATCCTCTGGTTTAGGACAAGGTAATGGATCTTGTCAGGAGTATAGACCCAATGAATTGTTGATTCAGTAGTTGGTTATGGATATCGGGACATCTCTTCCATCGTGTCAGTATTGTAAAAGTTGGAACGAGACCTATGTAGATCGTGAGGTGCAATGGGAGCATCCGATTCGTTGAATTTTTGGCTAATTTGATCATAAAATATTATCGTGGTCCTGTGGATTTAGTGTTGCAAGGTAAGAATCCAGCAAGGTTATGCAATCATGTTTGAGGATGGCGTTTGAGGAATATTGAGTGATCTCTTGATGAAAACAAGCTTGACATAGAATTCCTGATGTTGGAATTAGGCTCTAAGACTTAATTGTTGAACAAGAGGGAATATCTTCAGATTATATCAAGCTAATGTGCCCAGCTGAGTCCTAGATCTATTGGCCCTTTTGAGATTTTGAGGCATGTTGGGGAGGTTGCTTATGAGTTGGCCTTACCTCCCAGCCTAGCCGGAGTCCATCCCGTATTTCATGCCTCTATGCCGGAGGTACCATGGTGACCCGTCACATGTGTTGGATTTCACTTATGTTCAGCTAGACGAGGATCAGTCTTACGTTGAGGAGCCGTAGCCATTCTAGACAGGCAAGTCGGGAAGCTAAGGTCAAAGAACATCGCTTTAGTAAAGGTTCAGTGGCGGGGCCAGCCGGTCGAGGAGGTGACCTGGGAGACCGAGCAGGATATGCGCAGCCAGTACCCTCAACTTTTCACTACTCCAGATATGTTTTCTATGCTCGTTCGAGGACGAACGAATCTTTTAAGTGTGGGAAGATGTAACGACCCGGCCGGCCGTTTTAGAAAATTATGCCCCAATCCCCAATTTAACTGTTCCCCTAAGTTCATTTCTGCTATTGTGGTTTGCCGGGAGAGTCGGTTCTGAAATTTGGAGTATTTTGGGACACTTAGTCCCTAAATGAGAGCTTTAAAGTTAGAAAATGGTCTGTAGCCGGAACAGTGTTAAGACGACCTCGGAACGGAAATCCGATGGTTCCATTAGCTCCGTTAGGTGATTTCGGGGTTGGGAGCGCGTTCGGAAAGTATTTTAGAGGTTCGTAGCTCAATTAGGCTTGAAATGCCGAAGTTTGAAATTTTGGCGAATCCGAACGATAGGTGAGATTTTGATCCGGGGGTCGGAATGGAATTCGACAATTTCTGTAGCTTCGTTATGTGATTTTGGATATGTCCGCAAATTTTCAGGTCATTCGGACGTCGTTTGGTCGGGTTTTAGATCGAATGTGCAATTCGGAAAGTTTTAAGAAATTTAGGCTCGAATCCGTTGTATATTGATAATTTTTGTGTTTATGGACGTGTTTGGATGATTGGAACAAGTTTGAATAAGGTTATAGGAAGTGTTGGTGTTTTTGGTTGAGGTCCGGGGGCCTCGGGTGAGTTTCGGGGTGGTTTCGGACCATTTCTAGGCCATTTTTCACTGCTGGTTTTTGGCTACAGCAGTGCTCTACGCGATCGCGGGGTATTGGTCGCGATCGCGGTGAGTAAAATCTGAGAAAAGAACTAATGAATCGCGATCGCGTAGATGGCTTCGCGATCGCGAAGAGGAAATTGCTGTCGCGCAGGCCCTACTTTGGAAGATCATATCTTTTTATCTAAAAGGTATTTTAAGGTGATTCAAAAATGAAAGTTGTAGATCATCGTGTCTAGTTTTCATAAAGATAAAGAAATCCACATTTGGAGATAGGTAGCAAAAGTTATGTACTTTACACTCTATGCTGTCCGAGAAGGATATCTAAAACACATAAATAGATTTGGAAGCTTGTATCTCGAAATGTATAAGGATTCAGGAAATGATAAACAAATAAAAGTTATAGCCCTATGTGTCTAGTTTCCAGAACATCAAACCATTTGTCATTTGGAGTTGTGTGTAAAAAGTTATGACCATTTTACTGAAGCCTGTCCGGAGGAACTAGAAGTTGTTCACCGCGATCGCGAGGCATTTCCCGCGATCGCGAAGGGTAATTTTTGGGCCAGAATTTGTTCTCCGCGATCGCGAAGCATTTCCCGCGATCGCAGGTGAACAAAATACCTGGACAGAAAGTTTTAAAACATTTCATCCGCGAACCAAACCCATTTTTCCACCATTTTTGGTCATTCTTGAGAGCTTTTGGACGAGAATTGAAGGGGTTTTGACAAGAAGTGATTAGAGGTAAGTCCTATGAACTAAATACATGATTTTATTGAAGAATCATCCTTGAAATTTATGAAAACATAGTAAAATTGTAAGAAATTAGG
Organism: Nicotiana noctiflora; assembly: GCA_032618575.1. NCBI lineage: Eukaryota > Viridiplantae > Streptophyta > Magnoliopsida > Solanales > Solanaceae > Nicotiana > Nicotiana noctiflora. The sequence continues at coordinate 267,735 of JASVEL010003810.1, read as the reverse complement.
GCTTGGAGCAAAAACTTTAAATTTGGGATTTGAAGGGCCATTTGTGGTCCGATTTGGGAGATTTTTATATGGTTAGACTCGTGAGAGTACGAGGGTTTTGAAAACGTAAAAATATTTCAATTCCGAGCCGATGGATTCAGGGGTATTTTGGTTCATTTCACCCACTTTCGCGCTGTAGCTGTAATTTATCATTGTAATTAGTTATTTGCGATGTTATTTATACTGTGTAATTGGTTTGACTAGATTCGGGCCACTCGGAGTCGGATATTCGCGGCAAGAGGGTTGTCTCTTAGCGGTTTTGTACCGGAATCGAGGTAAGTGGCTTGTCTAACCTCGTGTGGGGGAACCTTTACCCTTAGGATATTATGTGATAGTTTAAATGCCTTGTACGCGAGGTGATGGGCGTGTACATGCGCTGGTTGTTGTAACTCACTTTACTTGAATTGTTCAATTCGTGATATTCCTGTTCTTAATTTATTAAATTGTGGCATTTACCTGGTATTCGTTAGGGAAGCATGATTAGGTAGGATTTATTTGTCTAATTGCCTAATTGTCCTACTGAACTTCTTGATAATTGTTGGCACTAGTCCTCGGTGAAGTTGTAGTTAAGCATATTATATTTTTCGTGTGCGTTTTCTTTATTTGTTGTGTTGGTGGACTGCGGGTTCAATTCCCGGAGATCCCAGGGCTGTGGGTTCGATTCCCAGAGACCCGAATTTGCTATTTGTTTGTGGACTGCGGGTTCAATTCCCGGAGATCCCAGGGCTGTGGGTTCGATTCCCAGAGACCCGGAGTGATATTGTTGTGGACTGCGGGTTCGATTCCCGGAGATCCTGAGTTAATGAGATATGGACTGCGGGTTCGATTCCCGGAGATCCTGAGATTTATTGAGATGTGGACTGCGGGTTCGATTCCCGGAGATCCTGAGATTTATTGAGATGTGGACTGCGGGTTCGATTCCCGGAGATCCTGAGATTTATTGAGATGTGGACTGCGGGTTCGATTCCCGGAGATCCTGGATTTATTGAGATGTGGACTGCGGGTTCGATTCCCGGAGATCCTGAGATTTATTGAGATGTGGATTGCGGGTTCGATTCCCGGAGATCCCGAGATTTATTGAGATGTGGACTGCGGGTTCGATTCCCGGAGATCCTGAGATTTATTGAGATGGGGACTACGGGTTCGATTCCCGAGATCCTGAGTTATTAGTAGGGACTGCGGGTTCGATTCCCGGAGATCCTGAGTTATTGTGATACTATTGAGACATGGGCTGCGGGTTCGATTCCCGGAGACCCGGGGTACTGAGAATGGGACTGTGGGTTCAATTCCCACAGATCCTGGACTTGTTTATTGAGTTGGTTATTTGTTTTTAGCTTGATTGTAGACAGGTTGCAGTAATCATTTTATTGTTGTTATTTCGGAATTATTATCGTTAAACTGCTTATTATTGTTATTATCATTTTTGTAACTGTTTTCTCTCAGTAGGGCCATGACCTTCCTCGTCACTACTCCATCGAGGTTAGGCTTGGCACTTACTGAGTACCGCCGTGGTGTACTCATGCTACTCTTCTGCACACTTTTGTTGTGCAGATCCAGGTACATCAGGACAGGCCCATACTAGGTGATTCAGCAGCACTTTGAGGAGACTTGAGGTATGATCTGCTACGTCTGCGGATCTGGAGAGTCCCCTTCTATTCTCATTAGTGATATCGGTTATTTCCCTTGGTTCCGTTGTATAGACATTCTTGATGTATAGATCCACAGTTGTACTCTTTAGTCTCTGTTGCCCGTGGAATTCCGGGTCTTGGTGGTATTTTTTTTTCACAGTGTGTTTGACGAGTGTATGTGCCAAGCGGCACGGATTACATTCCTTTTATCTCATTTCCCGCTAATTCTTATTAAATGTGCATAAGCTTGTATTTTCCGCAATGTGTTAGGCTTACCTAGTCGTGGGGACTGGGTGTCGTCATGACAGGTTCACGATTGGTGAACTAGGGTCGTGACAAGCGAACGTGGTGGCTGACACTTTGAGTAGGAAGTCAGCCAGTATGGGCAGTCTTGCTTATATTCCAGTCAATCAGAGGCCAATTGCTTTGGATGTTCGGTCCTTGGCCAATCGAATTGTGAGGTTGGATATTTCTGAGCCTAGTCGAGCACTAGCTTGTGCAATCGCTCGCTCTTCATTATTGGAGCGTATCCGCGATCAACAATATAATGATTCCTATTTATGTGACCTTAGAGACACGGTTCAGCGAGGAGGTGCTAAACAGGTCACCTTAGATGCTGATGGGATCCTAAGGATGCAAGGGCGCATTTGTGTGCCAAATGTCGATGGACTTCATTTCTGGACTTCCGATGACTCGGAAGAAGTTTGATGCTATTTGGGTGATGGTAGATAGGCTGACCAAGTCAGCTCATTTTATTCCTATTGCCACTACCTATTCATCCGATAGGTTAGCTGGGATTTATATCAGGGAGATCGTTCGCCTTCATGGTGTGCCTATCTCTATTATTTCAGATCGAGGTGCACAGTTTACCTTACATTTCTGGAAGGCGGTTCAACGAGAGTTGGGCATGCAAGTTCAGCTAAGTACAACCATTCATCCCCAGACGGATGGTTAGTCCAAGAGGACTATTCAGATACTAGAAGATATGCTTCGGGCGTGTGTTAATGATTTTGGAGGTTCATGGGATCAATTCCTGCCTTTGGCAGAGTTTGCTTATAATAATAGTTATCAATCGAGCATCCAGATGGCTCCTTATGAAGCCTTTTATGGTAGGCGGTGTCGTTCTCCGGTTGGATGGTTTGAACCGGGAGAAACTCGGTTATTCGGTACAGATTTATTTCAGGAGGCCTTAGATAAGGTCAAGATTATTCAAGATAGGCTTCGCACAGCTCAGTCTAGACAAAAGAGCTATGCAGATCGCAAGGTTCGAGATATAGCTTTCATGATTGGGGAGCGAGTATTGCTCCGAGTGTCGCCTATGAAGGGCGTGATGAGATTTGGAAAGAAGGGCAAACTTAGCCCTAGGTTTGTTGGCCCATTCGAGATTCTTGATCGTGTGGGAGAGGTGGCATATAAACTTGCCTTGCCACCTAGCTTATCAGTTGTGCATCCAGTGTTTCATGTGTCCATGCTTCGAAAATATCACGGCGATCCGTCGCACGTGTTAGATTTCAGCACTGTCCAATTGGACAAAGATCCGTCCTATGAGGAGGAGCCGGTAGCTATCCTAGATCGGCACGTTCGACAGTTGAGGTCGAAGAGTTATCCTTTTGTACGTGTTCAGTGGAGAGGTCAGCCTCCTGAGGCATCGACCTGGGAGCCCGAGTCTGACATGCGGAGCCGATATCCTCATCTATTCCATGACTCAGGTACTTCTTTCTTTTGTCCGTTCGAGGACGAACGGTTGTTTTAGAGGTAGAGAATGTGACGACCCAAAGGGTCATCACTTGTTTTATTAATCATTTCGAGCTTCTGAGGCCTTGAAAACCTCATTCTATGTTGCCTCGATTTACGTGCACAATCCGGACATGTAGCCGGAAAGATTTTGTGATAGAAAATATGAATTCTATGAGAAATTTGGAGAAAAATGATATTAATATTGATATGGTTGACTTCGGTCAACATTTTTGGTAAACGGACCCGGACCCGAGATTGGATGGTCCCGAAAGGTCCGTAGGAAAATATGGGACTTGGACATGCGTCCGGAGTCGAATTCCGAGGCCTAGAGCCCAAGTTATGAATTTTTCTGTGAAATTATTTTTGATGTAATTATTAAAGGAAAATGAATTAATTGACCTTGGTATCGGGCTCGTATTTTGGTTCCGACGCCCGGTACAAGTCTTAAATATTATATATGTGCTTTCCGCAAAGTTTGGTGACATTCGGATGTCGTTTGATATGTTTTGGACCTTGAGTTCCAAGTTTGAAAGTTTTGAAAACCAAAAGTATGAAAATCATGAACTTGAGGCTTGATTTGATGAAAACGATGTGATATTGGCGATGTGATCGCACGAACAAGTTTGTAATGAGTTTTTGATGTTGTGTACATGTTTGGTTTGGAGCCCGGGGGGCTCGGGTAAAGATTTGATGGACCGTTGGATCAATTTTTGAATTTTTAACACTGCTGGTTTTTCACCCAACTGTTGGCTTCGCAATTGCGAGATGTCCCTAGGCTGGCCTTGGTTGGCCTTGGTTCGCAATTGCGAACCAATATTCGCAAATGCGAAGATGGAAGGGGAGTGAAAGGGTTCGCAAATGCGACCAATACCTCGCAAATACGAGGCCTTCAGTAAAAGGTCTAGCTTCGCAAATGCGACAAAAATGTCGCAAATGCGAAGGCCCTTGATCCAGCCTTGTTCGCAAATACGAACAAATGTTCGCAAATGCGAACTCCCCAGAATTTGCCTTGGCTTCACAAAAGCGAACAAAAGTTCGCAAATGCGAACTTTCCATCCTTAGCTTATTTTTCAAACTCCAGAAATTGGTCGGGGTTCGCAAATGCGAACACAGAGACCTGTAAATCACGATTTCCAGCTTCATTTTTCACATTTCACAACCCAAAAACACCCATTGGCGATTTTTCACGAACTCCCTCTTCTTCAAAACAATTGTAAGTCACTTTTTACTTAATTCTTTCAATTCCTAACAACATTAAACATGTTTTTCAATAGAAATCAAAGGTTTTCATGGTAGAATTTCTTGTTTTTGGTAGAATATAGGGTTTTCATGAATTGGGTAATTGGACCTCGAATCGAGGTCCGATTTTGAAACAAATCATATACTTGAACTCGTGGGGGAATGGGTAACCAGATTTTGGTTCGAACCCCGAGTTCCGACCATGTGGGCCCGGGGTCGATATTTACTATTCCGGGCAGAATGTTGTAAAAATTGTAATTGGCCATATGAATTAGTTTGTTGAGTAGTATTGATGATATCAAATCAATTGTGTATAGATACGATTGGATTGGAGCCAAATTTGAAAGGAAAAGGCATTGCCACGGATTGAATTGTTCGTAAGCATTCGAGGTAAGTGTTTGTTCTATCCTAGCTTGAGGGAATAGGAATTGACTTTATGTGTAAATTGTGATATGTGGAGTCCGACGTATAGGCATGGTGACGAGTATCTATACGTTGGGGGTCGAGCATGACCGTGAGTCTTAAAAATGGATTAAATTCTTATTAATCCTAAGTGATTATGTGAAGGAGATTATTATTGGTTTTATACCGGTAAAGTACATATAAATTGTAGATTAAGAGTTATTGGTATTACATCGGTAACAGAGGTAAATTGTTGATTCATTATCATTGATTGGTTTTATACCGGTAAAGTACATATAAATTGTAGATTAAGAGTTATTGGTATTACACCGGTAACGGGGATGTATCGTTGATTTATTGTCATTTATCGGTTTTCACACCGGTAATATCAATATTGTTGAAGTAAAGATTATTGGTTTAATACCGGTAATACTTTTATATATTCACTGTTGATCAGAGATTATTGGCTTATTGTCGGTAATATATATATTAAAGAATTGGGATCGTGTGGCGCGCCGACCACTTATATATTAAAGAATTGGGATCGTGTGGCACGCCGACCACTTTTATGATAAGAAATGGGATCGTGTGGCACGCCGACCACAAAGTGATTTGAATCTTGGCATTGGCCATAGTTGCCGGTAGCCTATTGTTACATTTGGGAGCGGGTGGTACGCCTACCACAAGATATGAAAAGCTTATTGTTACATTTGGGAGCGGGTGGTACGCCTACCACAAGATATAAAAAGCTTATTGTTACATTTGGGAGCGGGTGGTACGCCTACCACAAGATATGAATAGCCTATTATTATATTTGGGAGCGGGTGGTACGCCTACCACAAGATATGAAATGAAAAATGAATTGAGAGGTGAAAGTAAGATTTGTTCCGTTGACCAGATTACTCTGGATAGTATGAGTTATTGACTGTTATTTCAGAGCAGGTTCTTTCCTTATAAATGTTCGTTAACGTTTTATGCTGTTGTATATGTATATATATTTCAACTGTACAGGTTTATGTGGGTGACTGGCCTTAGTCTCGTCACTACTTCGCCGGGATAGGCCAGGCACTTACCAGCACATGGGGTCGGTTGTGCTGATACTACACTCTGCGCTCTTTTGCGCAGATACAGGTTACGGACAGCAGCAGCGGCAATAGCACGATTGTGGATATTCCGACTACTGAGACTTCGAGGTAGCCTTGCAGGCGTCCGCAAGACCCGTTGTCTCCTCTAACTATGTATTTCATTCTGTTATCTCATGTATTCGAGATAAACAGCTTAATTTCTTTCAGATGATTATGTGTATTATTCTTAGAAGTTCGTGAGTATTGTGACACCAGTCTTGGGTAGTGTATCATGTTTGAGTTTTCTGTATCATATTTGATAAAATTGACTAAGTCTTCCGCTAAGTTTAATTAGTCCGCTGTAATTATATGATTTTATTCAAAGTCTTAAGAAGAGAGTGGTAATTAATGAAAAATGTAAGTAATAGTTGGCTTGCCTAGCTTCCACTAGTAGGCGCCATCATGACTCCCGATGGTGAGAAATCCGGGTCGTGACAAGTTGGTATCAGAGCACTAGGTTGCATAGGTCTCACAACTCACGAACAACCTTGGTAGAGTCTGAGGGAGGCAGGACTACTTCCTCTCGTCGCAGCTACATCCCAAGCCGGGGGAGGGGCCCAGACTCCCGCAGTCGTTACACCTGAGCAGCTGATTCCTCTCATCGCAGCTACATCCCAGGCCAGGGGAGGGGCCCAGACTCCCGCAGCCGTTACACCTGAGTAGCGTGTGCCAGTGGGACAGGTTCTAGAGGTTTTGGTTATGCCTGCTGCCGCCCCAGCACAGCCCGGAGGTGGACCAGCTGCCTCTGAGGACGAGGAGCATAGATTGGAGAGGTTCAAGAAATATGACCCTCCAGTGTTCAGTGGTTTAGCTTCAGATGATGCATTGGGTTTTCTAGAGGAGTGTCATCGTATTCTTCGTACTATGGGGATTGTGGAGACCAGCGGGGTTTCCTTCACTGCTTTTCAGTTTCGTGGGGCCGCTTATGATTGGTGGCGCACGTATGAGTTGGATAGTCCAGAAGAGTCTGCTTCATTGACCTGGACGCAGTTTTCGGATCTGTTTTTGAGGGAGTTTGTTCCCCAGAGCCTTAGGGATTCTTGGCGCTTGGAGTTTGAGCGGTTGCGACAGGGATCCATGTCAGTATCGGAGTATGCTATCAGTTTCACCCGTCTAGCCAGGCATGCACCGGCTTTGGTAGCCACGGTCCGGGAGAGAGTGTAGAGATTTATTGAGGGCCTTATTCCGTCGATCCGGTCCAGCATGGCCCAGAGAGTTGGAGACAAATATATCTTATTAGCAGGCAGTGAGCATTGCCAGGAGGATCGAGAGTATGCTCCCTAGAGAGCGGGGAGAGAGAGAGGCCAAGAGGTCTCGTGAGTCGGGCCATTTCTATGGTGCCCGCACCTCAGCAGCCGGTCGTTTTGGCAGGGGTTATTCCGGTCGACCATTTCACTCAGCACTGCCAGCAGCCGGTAGTACTCCAGCTCTTCCAGCACCTCAGGAGCCTTATTATGCTTCCCCAATTTCCAGTGCACCTCCTGCGCGGGGTACCTCCAGGGGTCAGACTAGTGGGGGTGAGGCCAGACAGTCACAACCACCGCATCCTCCTAGAGCTTGCTATGGGTGCGGGGATACTCGTCATCTGGTTAGGGAATGCCCCAGGCGTAGGAAGGGAGCACCTCATCAGTCTTCGCAGCCTCAGCATGGTTCTCAGGGCCAGCAGGCCATCATTCCAGCTCCAGCTGCCACTCCACCTGCCCAGCCAGCCAGGGGTGGGGATCAGGATGCCAAGGGCCGCCCTCGAGAGAGGGGACATGCCAGATTCTATGCTATTCCTGATCGCGCTGCGGCTGTTGCATCTGATTCTGTTATCACAGGTATTATTCTGGTTAGTCACAGGGAGGCATCGGTTCTATTCGACCCTGGTTCCACTTTTTCATATGTGTCCTCTTACTTTGCTTCTCATCTGGGTGTGCCTCGGGATTCTTTGAGTGCCCCCATTTATGTTTCCACTCCGGTGGGTGATTCTTTGGTTGTGGACCGTGTATATCGGTCGTGTTTGGTTACCATTTGTCATTTTGAGACCAGAGCGGATCTATTGTTGCTCGGGATGGTCGATTTTGATATTATTCTGGGCATGGACTGGTTGTCGCCCCATTATGCTATTCTTGATTGTCACGCCAAGACCGTGACGCTGGCTATGCCAGGCATTCCACATATTGAGTGGAGTGGTACTCTAGATCACACCCTAGCCGTGTTATTTCTTTTCTCAGAGCTCAGCGTATGGTTGAGAAGGGGTGTGCTGCTTATCTAGCCTATGTGCGGGACGTTAGTATTGACACTCCCTCTATTGATTCTGTTCATGTGGTACGTGACTTTGCTAATGTATTTCCAGCTGATCTCTCGGGCATGCCGCCCGACAGAGATATTGACTTTGCTATTGATTTGTTGCCGGGCACTCAGCCCATTTCTATTCCACCGTACCGTATGGCTCCTCCTGTGTTGAAGAAGTTGAAGGATCAGTTACATAAGTTATTGGGTAAGGGTTTCATTCGACCCAGTGTTTCGCCTTGGGGTGCTCCTATGTTGTTTGTGAAGAAAAAGGATGGTTATATGCATATGTGTATTGACTATCGTCAGCTGAACAAGGTTACAGTGAAGAACCGGTATCCTTTGCCCCGTATTGATGATTTATTTGACCAGCTACAGGGCGCACTAGTGTTTTCTAAGATTGATTTGCGCTCTGGGTATCACCAGCTGAAGATTCGGGAGCCGGATATCCCGAAGACTGCCTTCAGGACTCGGTATGGTCACTATGAGTTCCTCGTGATGTCTTTTGGGCTGACTAATGCCCCAGCAGCCTTTATGCATTTGATGCACATTGTGTTCAGGCCTTATCTGGACTCATTCGTGATTGTCTTCATTGATGATATTCTAGTATATTCCCGGAGCCGGGAAGAACACGAGCAGCATTTGAGGATAGTGCTTCAGATTCTGAGGGAGAAGCAGCTTTATGCCAAGTTCTCTAAATGTGAATTCTGGTTGAGTTCAGTGGCATTTTTGGGCCACGTGGTGTCGAGTGATGGTATTCGAGTAGATCCGAGGAAGGTGGAGGCCGTACAGAGTTGGCTCAGACCCTCCTCCGCTACTGAGATTCGCAGTTTCCTTGGTTTGGCGGGCTATTACCGTCGTTTCGTAGAGGGGTTCTCTTCGATTGCAGCACCTATGACCAGATTGACCCAAAAGGGTGCCCCTTTTCAGTGGACAGACGAGTGTGAGGCGAGCTTTCAAAAGCTCAAGACAGCTTTGACTTCGGCCCCTATATTGATGTTGCCTACAGGTACGGGGTCCTATACCGTATATTGTGATGCCTCACGAGTTGGACTCGGTGCGGTATTGATGCGGGACGGTAGGGTGATTGCCTACGCGTCGAGACAGCTGAAGGTGCATGAGAAGAATTATCCTGTTCATGATTTGGAGCTAGTTGCCATTGTTCACGCCATGAAGATTTGGCGTCATTACTTGTATGGGGTTCCTTGTGAGATCTACACCGATCACCGGAGCTTGCAGCACTTGCTTAAGCAGAAGGACCTGAATATGCGTCAGAGGAGATGGTTGGAGCTACCGAAGGACTATGATATTACTATTCTCTATCATCCGGGCAAGGCTAATGTGGTTGCCGATGCCTTGAGTCGCCGGGCAGAGAGTTTGGGGAGTTTGGCATATCTACCAGCTTCGGAGAGGCCTATGGCGATGGATGTTCGGGCTTTAGCCAGGCAGTTTGTTAGACTGGATCTTTCGGAGCCTCGCCGGGTTTTGGCTTGTGTGGTTTCTCGGTCTTCTCTATTTGACCGCATCAGGGAGCGTCAGTTCGACGACCCTCATCTGCTTGTTCTTCAGGATAGAGTTCGGCGTGGTGATGCTCGAGATGTTATCATCGGGGATGATGGAGTTATGAGGATGCAGGGGCGTATCTGTGTGCCTAATGTAGATGATCTTCGAGAGCTGATTCTAGCAGAGGCCCATAGCTTGCGGTATTCCATCCATCCGGGTGCCGCGAAGATGTATCGGGACTTGAGACAACATTACTGGTGGAGGCGGATGAGGAGGGATATTGTTGATTATGTTTCTAGATGCCTCAACTGCCAGCAGGTGAAGTATGAGCATCGGCGTCCGGGTGGATTGATGCAGCAGATTGAGATTCCAGAGTGGAAGTAGGGGCGTATTTGTGTGCCCAATGTAGATGGTCTTCGAGAGCTGATTCTAGCAGAGGCCCATAGTTTGCGGTATTCCATCCATCCGGGTGCCGCGAAGATGTATCAGGACTTGAAACAGCATTACTGGTGGAGGCGGATGAAGAGAGATATAGTTGACTATGTTTCTAGATGCCTCAACTGTCAACAAGTGAAGTACGAGCATCAGCGTCCGGGTGGAGAGCCGTACAGCAGGAGTTAGGTACTCGGGTAGAGCTGAGCACAATGTTTCACCCCCAGACTGATGGTCAGTCCGAGCACACTATTCAGTTTTTTGGAGGATATGCTCCGTGCGTGCGTGATTGAGTTTGGAGGTTCATGGGATCACTTCTGCCACTGGCGGAGTTTGCTTATAACAATAGCTACCAGTCCAGTATTCAGATGGCACCGTATGAGGCCCTATATGGTAGGAGGTGCAGGTCTCCCGTGGGTTGGTTCGAGCCGGGCGAGGCCATGTTGCTAGGTACCGATATGGTTCAGGATGCTATGGACAAGGTCAAGGTGATTCAGGATAGACTTCGTGCAGCCCAGTCTAGACAGAAGAGTTATGCGGACAAGAAGGTTCGCGATGTGGCTTTTACGGTTGGTGAGCGGGTTTTGCTTCGAGTCTCGCCCATGAAGGGCGTTATGAGGTTTGGGAAGAAAGGGAAGCTGAGTCCTAGATTTATTGGCGATTTTGAGGCGTGTTGGAGAGGTTGCTTATGAATTGGCCTTACCTCCCAGCCTAGCCGGAGTCCACCCCGTATTTCATGTCTCTATGCTCCGGAAATACCATGGTGACCCGTCACATGTATTGGATTTCACTTCTGTTCAGCTAGACGAGGATCTGTCTTACGTTGAGGAGCCAGTAGCCATTCTAGACAGGCAAGTCAGGAAGCTAATGTCAAAGAAAATCGCTTCAGCAAAGGTTCGGTGGCGGGGTCGGCCGGTCGAGGAGGCGACTTGGGAGACCGAGCAGGATATGCGCAGCCAGTACCCTCATCTCTTCACCACTCCAGGTATGTTTTCTATGCTCGTTCGAGGACAAACGAATCTTTAAGTGTGGGAAGATGTGACGACCTGGCCGGTCGTTTTATAAAAATTACGCCCCGAACCCCAATTTTAACTGTTCCCCTAAGTTCATTTCTGTTATTGTGGGTTTCCGGGAGGGTCGGCTCTGGAATTCGGAGTGTTTTGGGACACTTAGTCCCTAAATAGAAGCCTTATAGTTGAAAAATGGCCTGTAGCTGGAAAAGTGTTAAGACTATCTCAGAACGGAAATCCGATGGTTCCATTAGCTCCGTTAGGTGATTTCGGGGTTGGGAGCGCGTTCGGAATGTATTTTGGAGGCCCGTAGCTCAATTAGGCTTGAAATGCCGAAGTTTGAAATTTTGGCGAATCCGAACGATAGGTGAGATTTTGATCCGGGGGTCGGAACAGAATTTCGACAATTTCTATAGCTTCATTATGTGACTTTGGATATGTCCGCAAATTTTCAGGTCATTCGGACGTCGTTTGATCGGGTTTTGGATTGAATGTTAGTTTTGAAAGTTTTGAAGAAATGTAGGCTTGAATTCGTGAGTAAATGGTGATTTTGATGTTTAGTATGGTGTTTTTATGATTGGAACAAGTCCGTATCATGTTTTGGAGTACGTTGGTGGTTTTCGTTGGGGTCCCGGGGCCTCGGGATGATTTCGGACCATCAACCGGGCATTTTGAGCTTGGCAAAATCTGTAAAAAACTGCAGGTTACTGCCCGGGCATTTAAGCCTTTGCATTTGCATAGCATGGACCGCGTTCGTGAAGGCCAGGTGGATCAACGCATCGCGTTCGAGGTCAGGGTGTCGCGTTCGCGTAGGCCAGGGGTCTTGTGCTTCGCGATCGCGTTCCTGGGGTCGCGTTCGCGTACGTACGTGAGAGGGTGTGCACCGCGTTCGCGTGAAGGGTACCGCGAACGCGTAGAAGGAAAATCAGGCGCTGGGAATTTGTTCATCGCGAACGCGTTGGAGCGTTCGCGTTCGCGAAGAGTAAAATGAAGCTGGGCATCGCGAACGCGTGGGAGCTCACGCGAACGCGTAGAGCAATGGGGTCTGGCAGTGAAATTAAATTGCAGAACAGAGGGCTCACGGGTTCATTCACCCAAAAAATAATTTTGAGCCCTAGAGAGAAGAAAACACGAGGAAGCACCGAGAAATCATCGGGGGTTCGTTGGAGGTAAGTTTTGAGGCTTAATTACATCATTTTATCATGAAATTCTTGATTATTTCACTGAAAATGGGGGATTAAAGGTGGGTTTGAGCCCTAGGCCTAAATTTTTGAAAATCTTTGATTTGGATGGGCAAACGGAGTCCGATTTCGATAAATTTTATATGCACGGACTCGTATTGAGATAAGGAACCCGAATATATAACTTTCGTGATTTTTCGATAAGCATACCGAAAGTCGGGTTTTGACAACTTTGTGGTTTTGGTGTAATTCGATTGTTTTGATTGGGTAATGCCCAATTGGCCTATTTTGATGTGATTCCATTGATTTTTATCAGATACTACACCTGTGGAGGCCGACATTCGCGGCAAGAGAGTTGTCTCTTAGCGGTTTTGTACCGGAGTCAAGGTAAGTGGCTTGTCTAACCTCGTGTGGGGGAACTTTCACCCCTAGGATATTATGTGATAGTTTAAATGCCTTGTACGCGAGGTGACGGGCATGTACATGCGCTGGTTGTTGTAACACATAATTTACTTGAATTGTCCGATTAGTGACATTCCTGCTCTTAGCTGATTAAATCGTTACTTTTACATGTATTAGTTACAAAAGCATGATTAGCCAGGATTTAACTGCCTAATTGCCTAATTATCTTACTTGAACTTCTTGATAATTGTTGGCACTAGTTTCGGTGAAGTTGTAGTTAAGCATATTATATTCTCTCTGTGTGTTTCCTTTATTTGTTGTGTTGGTGGATTGCGAGTTCGATTCCCAGAGATCACAGGGCTGTGGGTTCGATTCCCAGAGACCCGTAGTGATATTGTTTGTGGACTGCGGGGGAGATCCGGAGTTGTTGATATATTATTGAGATATGGACTGCGGGTTCGATTCCCAAAGATCCGGAGTTATTGATACATTATTGAGATACTATGGGTTCGATTGCCGGAGATCCTGACTTATTGATATATTATTGAGATATGGACTACGGGTTCGATTAGATTTATTGAAATATGGGCTGCGGGTTCGATTCCCGGATACCCAGGGATACTGTTATCGGGACTGCGGGTTCAATTCCTGTAGCTCCTGGATTGTTGGTTATGGAAAGGGACTATGGGTTCAATTCCCACAGGTCCTGGACTTGTTAATTGAGTTTGTTACTTGTTATTAGCTTGATTGTAGACGGTTGCAGTAATCATTTTATTGTTGTTATTTCGGAATTATTACCATTTAAACTGCTTATTATTGTTATTATCATTTTGTAATTGTTTTCTCTCAGTAGGGCCCCGACCTTCCTCGTCACTACTCCATCGAGGTTAGGCTTGGCACTTACTGAGTACCGCCGTGGTGTACTTATGCTACTCTTCTGCACACTTTTGTTGTGCAGATCCAGGTACATCAGGACAGGCCCATTCTTGGTGATATCAGCAGAACATTGGAGACCTCGAGGTATGATCTGCTACGTCTGCGGATCCGGAGGCCCTCCTTCTGTTCTGATAGTTCTAGTAGATGTTTTTCCTTCATTTCGTTGTTTAGATACTCTTTACACATAGAGCCATAGTTGTATTTCTTTTAGTTTGTGTTACCCGTTGGATTCCGGGTCTTGGTGGTATTTTCATGCAGTGTGTTGACGAGTGTATGTGCCAAGCGGCACGGATTACATTCCTATTTATATCATTTTCCGCTATTTCTTGTTTAAAGTTCATAAACTTGTACATTCCGCAAAGTGTTAGGCTTACCTAGTCGTGGGGATTGGGTGCCGTCATGACATGTTCACGATTGGTGAACTAGGATCGTGACAAGTTGGTATCAGAGCTCTATTTTTTTTCAAACACCGTTTAGAATGGTTAGAACAGCTATGGGGTACGAGGTGATTCTTTAATTACATGAGTTCGATTGTTTTTTTTTAAAATCCGACCACATGGTGATTCACCAGTTGAAGGAACCAGATTCAGTACCTTTGAACGAATGCAGCTGCATGGTAATTTTCCAATTAAAGACATTAAATTCAATTCCTCTTCGGTGGGAATTATATCCATTATCCTAAATGTCTGATATTTCTGTTTAATACAAAAAATATATTATGAAAAATAAAATAAAACTGATATGTCAACATATTAACAAAACTACATAAAAAAAGAGGAAAAATAAAGAACATTAACTTACACCACGATTACTGAAGTAATCTTCATGAATGTTTAAAAATTTAGGCTCTCTCAAAGATACATAACGTAACATCCTAGGAATCTGAGGGGCATCAATAAAGTCATCCTCTTTTAAATATTTGTCCCCAATATTTGAAAAATACGCATAGAACTAAACACATAATGGATATGAAAATCCACCTACAATATACTCAGTTGGATTATTTTTATCCTAGTTGTCGAAAATATGTTTCATTGAGGTAATGAGCTTCTCATAAGATGCACTATCCCAAGGATAATCAGCACAAGCCTGATCATCTTCTACAATAGATGCATACTCCTCTAACACAATTGATTTATTATTTCTTCCAAACAAATAGCTGCATACTCCTCTAACACAATTGATTCATTCTTTCTTCCAAACAAAATAGACTCCACAACAAGAATTTCCATAAGCTTTCATAGCATCTTCATCCTCTCGCATACGTGTTTGAAATTCACATCATCCTTTTTAATTTTATTTTGGGGCATATACTTTGAAATTTGAATTGTCCTTTAAGGTCACACCCTTATATTTCCCAAAATAGTGCTTTAGAATCTTACTGTCTCATTTAATTGGTTTTCCAACATAACCTCAAATAGTACATAATGTGAAAGTCTTCAAGGTTGAAGGATACATCATGACAATAATCTTGAAACTAATGAGATCTCGATCATTGGTGAATACGCGAGAAAGAATAAAGCATTCCCGAATTCCGTGGTTCTAGCACGGTCGCTTAACTGTCATATTCGGCTTATTTATCTGATTTTTACAGTTATATACTTAATGCAAATTAATATCCCTTTACCGCTTTTATTATTATTATTATTTACGAAAGAGAATGTTGCCTAAAAATATGTTTCGAATCACGTCACATGAAATGCACCCGGATCCTCGACACATTCTTATTCAACATTTTGGGATTTGGATTTGGGCCGCATGAAATGCACGCCCGTATTTAAGAAGGTAAAATTATTAAAATACGCGCCTAGAGCGATTACTTATTTACATTTTTGAGAAGGCCAGGAAATTTGCTAAGAAACGGCACATCTCGAAATCTAAATATTTTACATATACATTTATGAGGGCCCCGCGATTTGTACAATTTTGTTAGGCGAGGCATAACTCTAATTCTAATTTAAAAGCAAACTACATTCCGCTATATTTATTTGAGAGTTAATTCAAGATTATTTAAAACATGTTGCGAGCCACACTACATGAAATGCACTTGTGGTTCACGACACGCTTTATTTAACCTTGTTCAAAATTGGAGTCGGGTCACATGAAATGCACCCCGATTCCTTTAATCTAATTACGTCGTTCAGTTAAAGAATAATGAACCAATTTCCATAATGTGACAACATCGTGCTCAACTATAACCAATTCAAGTAAACATACGAGTAGCTAATTAAGTGAGCAAATTCAAGACTATGGTGAACAACTACATAAACAATGGAAAGCATAACTAGTTGGCGAGCATATGAAGGATTAGTCATTTTCATTAGCTAACTTTGACATTGCATGTTCAACAAAATCATATATTTACAAAAATAGTCTGAACCATACGAAAGTAAATCAAATACGAAACGATCCAAAATATTAGCGAGAAGAACAATATCGGAAAAGAACAACACCTTTATTTCTGCATATTTTTCAACGTACACAACGAGAAAACGAACCTTTTATGACGATCTCAAACCTCGACCTCTCCGGACAGAACTCGAACCAAACCGGAACCAAGGACAGCGACTAACCAACGACGTACCGGACCTCGACGAATGACGACGAACTCAACAGAAATGTTTACTGCTTCTCTTGCTGCCCGTTTCTCTTCTTTTTCTTTTTTTTCGTTTTTGCTTCTGCTGAAGCTTGCTGCCCGTTTTTTCTTGCTAAAAATGAAGAAGAGAAATCTCTTCTCCTTTTGCTTTCTTTTCTTCTCTCGTTTTTTGCTTTCTTTTCTTCTCTCGTTTTTTGCTTTCTTTTTCTTTCTCCTTTGTTTTCTTTTTCAATCTCCTTCTCTTTGTTTCTTTTGCCGTCCAGAGACCTCCCCTCAAGACCCCTGTTTGCTTCCTTTTCTCATTATGCCGTTATGCCCCTATTTATCAAGAAGAGATTCTCTCTTCTTTCTTCTTCTTAACCGTCCCATATGCTGCCCTCCTTGCTTTTTTTTTAATTTTTCAAGTAGTGTGCATGTGTGCATGTGTGTGCATTATGCATTTTCCTCCATGTCATGTGTGCATGTGTTTTGTAGTGTGTGTGCATGTGTTTTGTAGTGTGTGTGCATGTGTTTTGTAGTGTGTGTGCATGTGTTTTGTAGTGTGTGTGCATGTGCATTCCCCCCCTCCCTTCACGTGAGCCCCCCCCTTAGTGTAGTGTCGGGTTATTACGGGCTATGTCCGAAAATTATAAAACCGGGTAGTTTGAACCCAAATATTATTCTTCGCCCGGAACCGAGAATGGTGTTATTTAATTAATCCTAGGTAATCAAAAATAACTATAATACTCATAATTAAAATAAAACTATTTTTTTCAAGTTTAAAATGACTACAAAATATTAATAAAAAATTATTTTTGTAATTTTCGTTTTTAATAAAAAGATAAAAATATAAAGTACTATTTTTGCATTTTTCAAGTTTAAAATGACTACGAAACATTAATAAAACTATATTTTTGTTATTTTTCCATTTTGAGGTAAAAATAAAGTAAAAGAGTCAAATTTAACTAAAATAGCTATATTAAAACTAAACTAAATATTTTACGCTAGAAATATAGAAAATCTCGGGGAGGGTCAAAAACCACGTGTTTACAGCTGCCCCTCTTTGACTGAAAACACAAAGAGTTTTCAGACAAAGAACGACTAGACAAGTGTTTTTGACCCGACCCTTATTCGGAGGGACTAAACTAAAAGAAGAGGAATGTGACCGAGCCCTTGTATCTGAGCTGCCTACATATCCTTGGCTATAAAGGAATCAGGCCACGTGTAGTTCGAAAGTGAGTGAGGAAGGGGTATACCGAGGTGGAGAGCCAGTCGAGGTGTCGTTCCGTCGAGGTTCCGTCCCATCGAAGTTCCGGTCCGTGGTCCTGCTATTACATCAAAAATCAAAACATGAGAAAGACTAACTAAGCCTATCAGCTACTAGTTACAAGATTCCTATCTATAAGTCTTCTGAAGCTTGATCTTGAGTATTGGTTGGTGCTTCATGCGGACTCTAAATTTGAACCTTGATACTTGCTAGTCGCAGGTGCTGCTTTTCGAATCAAGACTAGGTATACAGTGCTTGGGACCTCGGCCATGTCTTGAGCATGCCACATCTTTCATCAACTTCTGCATTTTGGATTGGCTTCATGCCTCTTTTTTTTTCTTTTTGTTTATTGTGACTAAACTTCTGTTGATCCCCTCGGACTGTTGACTCGCATTCTGGTTGCCTTCCTTCTGATTCATGCTGGGGATTTCCGTTACACTCTGCCGCTTTCCTTAACCAACTTCAAAAATAAATCGCCGCTCCATTCTTCAGGCGGGCTCCCTGACTTCAACTACAACTTCAAAATAAATCGCCACTCCATTCTTCAGGCGGGCTCCCTGACTTCAACTACAACTTCAAAACTACATTCTGTCACTTTCCGATGGTTCACTTTCCTTATCAAATCTTAGAAAATGAGACGTCGTTCTGCTTCTCCGCTGGGTTTTTGACTTTATTGACACACTCTAATCATAAATCGCCACTCCATTCTTCAGGCGGGCTCCCCGACTTCAATTACAACTTCAAAATAAATCGCCACTCCATTCTTCAGGCGGGCTCCCTGACTTCAATTACAACTTCGAAACTAAATCGCCACTCCATTCTTCAGGCGGGCTCCCTGACTTCAACTACTACTTCAAAACTAAATCGCCACTCCATTCTCCAGGCGGGCTCCCTGACTTCAACTGCAACTCACTAATTTCATCCTATCCATGATCACCTTCTTTTGCCTTTTGTACCGTTTTCTTCTTCCTGCATTGCCTCTTGGGCCACCTTTTCTTCTGAATTATCTTGTCTTAGAATTGCTTTCCCCCTGGGTCGTATTACTTTTCTTTTGGCTGCTGGGGATATCTTTGGAACTGTTTACTCACCTGCTGGGGATGATGCTGCTGAGGAAGTATCTTTTGTTTCCTTCACCCCTCATTTCCTTTGACTCATGCGCTTGAATTTGCGCTGGGATCTCTTGTTGTAACCCTCTGCTTTATAGTGCGTTACTAGTTTCAAGACCTGCAATGTAAAGACTGAAGACTTGCCTTTTGTTATACAGGTAGGTGCCCGCTTTTAGTAGCAATTTTTGAATTTAAAATGCATGCTGGCAATAATTTACAAAATATGCATAGGACGATGTAAGATAAGACATACATAAAATATCCTATTCGAGGGCGGATAGTCCCATCGTATTCTATTCGAGGGCGAATACTCCCATTGTATCCTATTCGAGGGCGAATACTCCCATTGTATCCTATTCGAGGGCGAATACTCCCATTGTATCCTATTCGAAGGCGAATACTCCCATTGTATCCTATTCGAGGGCGAATACTCCCGTTGTATCCTATTCGAGGGCGAATACTCCCATTGTATCCTATTCGAGGGCGAATACTCCCATTGTATCCTATTCGAGGGCGAATACTCCCATTGTATCCTATTCGAGGGCGAATACTCCCATTGTATCCTATTCGAGGGCGAATACTCCCGTTGTATCCTATTCGAGGGCGAATACTCCCATTGTATCCTATTCGAGGGCGAATACTCCCGTTGTATCCTATTCGAGGGCGAATACTCCCATTGTATCCTATTCGAGGGCGAATACTCCCATTGTATCCTATTCGAGGGCGAATACTCCCATTGTATCAATGTATGATAGTGAACAAACCTGAGACGTCCTGTTCGAAGGTGGACAAACCCGAAACATCCTATTTGAAGGTGGACAAACCTGACATGTCATCTTGAATTGCCTTCCTCGTTTCTCCGAGAAAATTTTCAACAACGGCAGAAAATTTTCTGCCCCAGTATTGGTGTTCTTCCTTGTGGCATGACTTTCTGCTATCAATAGCACTTTCTTTCCCCGTTTCAAATCATAGAAAAATTGTTAGTTCAAAACATTGTGAGCGGTTGTGCCGCTCCTGTGGGGTGGTTTTTCCTTTTCCCATTTTCCTCGCTCGGGATTCCCAAAACTGGTTGGGAAATGATTTCATTTGTTGGAGATGATATTCCTGCTGGGGATGGGTTTTTCCATTTATCCCTTCCCCGTTCTGTGTTTCTCAACTTGCTGGGGGTTATTTTGTTGAAGATGAGTTTTCCTTTCTTCCTTTACCACTCTGTGTTGTCCGACCACCTCGGAACTTGCTGAAGATAACACTGCCGGTAGATTTTCATTTCCTCAAAATTGGTGTTTCACTCTTCTTGAAGGCTGTTGAGGATGACACCGGTTCGAAGACCATTTCCCTTAAGACTTTCCTTCTTCCCCAAGTGGGTATTGACTTCCAGAAAATTTTCAAACTGAAAAGAAAATTTTCTGCCCCAGTTTAATAATCTTCTTCGCACCCTACTTCTCTGCCGTCAATGGCATTTCCTTGCTTTGCATAATAATTGGAAAGTTGGTGGCAAGTTTTGAAGTCATTTCTCACTTGTTCTGACTAGACAGACTTTGATGGGGAATTTTTGATAAAAATGAGAAAGATAAAAAGAAACAAAATAGAAGACAAAGAAAAAAATGACTCTCTAGCAAGAAATATCTACAAAAACTTATCAAACGCGAATACCAAACTCTACTGGTCATGACATGCACATATGGCCTATCCTTCGTCATTAATTGCCTTTCACGATTTCTGTCTCGTGATTTCCATCTGATTATCACCTTTATTCGACTTGTAGTGCCCGACGGGTTTTCACTTTCAAGCTTCTCTCATTTTGATTTTCTCTCAGCTTTCGTCGCCTTATGGTGCCTGTGAAGGTTTTCACCGGTAAGACTCTCTCATTTGTATCACTTTTAGCTGGGGATTGGGGTGTCACTGCCAAGACTCTCTCGTATTTCCTTTCTGCCGAGAATCAGCGTCTTTTCTGCTGAGAATCAGCGTGTTATATTATGATAGGACTCTATCCCTCGCCTGACGCGGCATCTTTTGAAGACTGATCGGAAGGTCTTTCTTTGGACCGTAATGTGGGATTTGGATAGGGCTAGAAAGAAAGAGTATTGAAGGCTCAAAACAAAATCAATTTTGGGTTCAAAATTTACAACCTTCGGACCTAAATTTATTTACAATAAACACAATTTTTCTTTGCCCCAGCTTTTTACTTGGGGATTTTTATTTCTTTATTTACACTATGACCGAGCTGTGAAGCGCCTACGTATCCTCTTTAAGGAATCAGGTCAAACGTAGTTCCCAATTCCTCTTTTTCAAATTTCTTTTTTCACACGTTATCTTTTTCTTTTCTTTTCTTTTCTTTATCTTTTTTTGTTGTTTTTTTTTTTTTTTCTTTACCCCTTTTTCTCTTGTCTTTCAAACCTGTGTTTCTAGTCTTTGCAACTAATTCCGAAGGAGGGGTATGAAAGATTTTAAAATAAAGCTCAAAGGGTTGACGATGGATAAAGTGTTTGGATAGCAGAACAAAATGCCTTCGTCATTCCAATTTTCAAAACATGCCAAGTTCAAACAACATATTCACGACATCTTCTGTTTGTGCCCTGATTGATAACCATATCATCCATTCGCCTTTTTCATCCGTCATTTTAAAGTATTGCTGGACGACACTTCCATTTCAGTATCACGAGCGAACCCCATGTCAGCATGGCCAATTTTCCTTTAAGGGTTTCTTCATGTTTTACCTGCCCCAGTCTCACATGATTCGGGCTCCAAATAATCTCAAATCATTTTTATTTCGTTTTAAAATGACCTGATTATCTTTGAATTGCTTCATGATTTGCCCTTAATATTAGGCCAAAATTATGTGTGATGCCATGTCATTAGAGTTGACGTTCGAACAAATGACGACTTTAAAGATAGAAAAACTAAACAAAAAGACGAACTGGGTAATAAAAGACCAAAAGTTTCACTAAACGGAGAAGTGGTTGAAATACAATCAAGCAAACCAAAATACAAAACTGAAACGAAACTTGCAACGACTAAGCAAACTGCAATGACCAAAAATGGAAAGATAAGCGGGTTTCACTTCAAAACAAGATCCGGGTCACAACCCCGAAAACAACTCGGACAAAAGAAATGACAACAAAACAAACCACCAAAACTCCTCCCGATTACCAAGCATGACTTCTTATATGTAGGGTCTAAGGGTGAGCTGGCAATGGATTCTGATTAATGTTGGGTGCCTCTGGTGTTTGAACCTCGATCTTATTGGTGTCAATAAGATTTTGCACTGCATGTTTCAGTTTCCAACATTTCTCGGTATCATGTCCGAGAGCCCCTGAGCAATACTCACAGCTTACTGAGCGATCCACATTTGGGGGTAGGGGATTTGGCAATCTTGTCTCAACAGGACTCAACAAACCTACCTGCTTCAATTTGTGGAACAGAGCAGTATAAGTTTCTCCCAACTCGGTGAAGGTTCTTTGTGTCTTTTCCTTTCTGAAGGCATGATTCCCTCGGAAACCTGGTCCTGGAGGGTTATTGTAAGCCCTTGGTGGTGGATATGTGTTTCGGGGAGGGTGATTAGGGTGATTTGGGTAGTAGGGTTTGGCTTGGTAATGGGGTGAAGGACCTTTCGATCTGGACCAAGTACCCTCCTCTACTGTTGCAACTTCTTCTTTTCTCTTCTTCCCGAATGCAACCCCTGTGCCATTCCGAATAGCTTGAGTTGTTGCTTTCAACGCGGAATAGCTCAATATCTTATTGGACTTAAGTCCCTCTTCTATCATTCCGCCCATTTTGACCACCTCATTGAAAGATTTACCAACCGATGTCACCAGGTGACTAAAGTAGGTTGGCTCCAGTGTCTGCAAGAAGTAGTCTACCATTTCGTTCTCTCTCATCGGGGGATCCACCCTTGCTGCCTGTTCCCTCCAGCGGAACCCAAATTCTCTGAAGCTTTCGGCGGGTTTCTTCTCTAGCTTTAGCAATGATAAGCGATCAGGGATTATTTCAAGATTATATTGAAACTGGCCGATGAATGCTTGGGCCAGGTCATCCCATGTAAACCATCTGCTGGGATCCTGCCTGGTGTACCACTCTAGTGCAGACCCTCCCAAACTCTGACCGAAGTAAGCTATCAGAATTTCATCTCGCCCTCCGGCTCCTCGCATTTTGCTGCAGAAACCTCGGAGATGTGCTACTGGGTCACCATGCCCCTCGTATAGATCAAACTTGGGCATTTTGAACCCGGCGGGCAACTGGACATCTGGAAATGGGCACAGATCTTTGTAAGCAACGCTGACTTGGTTGCCTAAACCATGCATATTCCTGAAGGATTGCTCCAGGCTTTTGACTTTCCGAATAACTTCATCATGCTCCAAACTTTTGAAGTGCTTTTCCGGTCCTGCCGGGTTATCCCAGTGAGGTGTGTATGAATGCGGTTCAGGAGCCTTAAAGGTAGGCTCAGGATCATAACAATGATTGTCATGTATTTGAAAAAGCGGTTCACCGGACGACTTCTGTAAAGTAGCAGGCGGAGGTGCCACAAAAACAGGGGTGACCGGAGGAGGAGTATTTTGTCTAGCTGGTGGAACCTGGGATGTATAAGGGTTTTCCCCTTGATAATATGGATAGATTGATGCACTTGTCGAGGGATCAATAGGCGGACGCTCTGGAACTGGTGTAAGAGTAGGAAGGTTTGGCGGTGACTGTCCCCTAGCCCAGGCTAGGTGCATCTCTGTTATTTGCTGTCTCAACCGATCCACCTCATCTTTCATGATATGTATCTCTGTTTTCTCTCCATCGAGACTTTTGCCGGAACTAGACACGCTTGCTAGAATTGGCCCTTTTGATCTAGTATGGTAATGGTGATTGGCCAGAATATTCTGTCAAGCCAACCGCTAAACTTTCTGGAAATGCAACAAACTTGTAAGTTCACAGAGTTTAATAGATATGTTATCACACATTGGATGTAATGCACCTAGTCAGTTAACCATATATGTATTCGCTACATGCATCATTCCAGCCTTTCCTTTTCCATTATCCTTGAAAACCTCTCTTGTTATTAACTTCCATTTTTTTCTTTTTTTTTTTTATATATATATATACATATACAGTTGTGGTCGAATCTTATGGAGATTGCCTACGTATCATGACCCCGCATGAATCGGACCGAGCGTAGTTCTTGCAAATTAATGCAAGAAATAAAGAGATGTTTATTTGATTATTATTTTTTGAATAAAAATTGTACAAGCCGACTCCAACTACAAACTTGTGTAGGAGATTTCTACAAGAATAAGAAAATTTTTGGTGTCACTTATGACTATTTCTACAAAATTGGCCACATAATGGCTTATTTGACAAAATGGCTATTTTTTGCAAAATTTATTTAAGAAAGATAAAACTTTGAAATTTTTTTTTTATTTTTTTTTTTTTTTTTTTTTATTTTGCAAACGGGGTGTGAACCCGAACTTGATTTTGCGGCTATGGCCTTGCAACATTTCCACAAGGAATATTTCAAGGCTGTGCCCGCAAATTATGAAAAATGATTCAAAGTGGCTGTTTTTGCAAAAAATAGCCTTTCGGCGTCCTTTCGGAACATTCGGCTATTTGCAAAAACGGCATCACTTTGATTTTATTGAAAAAATTAAACACACAATTTTTTTGATTTTTTGAAAGGTGTGGTTGGACCCGATGAGGGTTGCCTACGTATCCCACCTAATGGGGAGAATCAAACCAGCGTAGTTCGGTCAAACAAACTACATCTGTAAAGGAAACAAACTATTTATTATTTTTTCACACATTTTATTTTTAAGTTTTTTTTTTTAAAAATTCTTTTTTTTTTTTTTTTTTTTTTTTTTTTTTTAGTAAAAAAAAAACAAACTATTTTGAAATCACATATTTTTTATTTTACAACAAACGTTTTTTTTCCTTTTTAAGTAAAAAAACAAACTATTTTGAAACTATTTTTTTTTTTTATCACACATTTTTTATTTTACAACAAACGTTTTTTTTTCTTTTTAAGTAAGTAAAAAAACAAACTATTTTGAGACTATTTTTTTTTTCATTTTCCTCAATATAAAAAAAACGGTTAGCCTGCAAGTCTGAAGCAAATATATGCATAAAACAAACAGGATGCAGCAGGATGGTCTTTTCATTTCAGGTCACCTGTCCTAGACGGACCCAACCCCTGTGTTGAGTCCCCTAAGTCAAATGCAACATGATGCAAATAAACGTTCCTACTAGGGATCCGGCATGAAGCTTTGTTATTCTAGGTTTAAAAACCCGGGTTTATTGTTCTAGACCTGGCTTACCCGAACGGACAACTCGAGCCGAGGAGGAAGGCAGCAACCCGGGAATACAGAAGCTTCACCGGTTTTGCAACTTATCCAAACCTCGTTCTAAGGTGGGAATTAGACACTATACATAAAAGAAGTCACACGAAGTGCACCCTTCTTCATGATTTAGAAGACTCAGAGAGGAGATTGGTTTCGGCACAAGTTTCGGCACAATTTATATGTACAGTTCAAAAAATATCAAAGCGATAAAAATATCATTTTGCACATTAATACAAACATATAATAAAATCGGATAATAAATAAGCCAAATACAACAATTATTCCAAGCTCGAATTCTTAAACCCTGAACCAGTGGTTCTGGGTTTATCGTCCCCAGCAGAGTCGCCAGAGCTGTCACACCTCTTTTTACGCACCCGCAAGGGTGCAAAGAGTTTTTTCAATTAAAGGACAATCGAGGCGGGAATTATTTAATTATTTCAGAGTCGCCACTTGGGAGATTTATGGTGTCCCAAGTCACCGGTTAAATCCCGAATCGAGGAAGAGAATGACTCTGTTTAACAGTCCGCGAACCAGAAATCCGGATAAGGAATTCTGTTAACCCGGGAGAAGGTATTAGGCATTCCCGAATTCCGTGGTTCTAGCACGGTCGCTTAACTGTCATATTCGGCTTATTTATCTGATTTTTACAGTTATATACTTAATGCAAATTAATATCCCTTTACCGCTTTTATTATTATTATTATTTACGAAAGAGAATGTTGCCTAAAAATATGTTTCGAATCACGTCACATGAAATGCACCCGGATCCTCGACACATTCTTATTCAACATTTTGGGATTTGGATTTGGGCCGCATGAAATGCACGCCCGTATTTAAGAAGGTAAAATTATTAAAATACGCGCCTAGAGCGATTACTTATTTACATTTTTGAGAAGGCCGGGAAATTCGCTAAGAAACGGCACATCTCGAAATCTAAATATTTTACATATACATTTATGAGGGCCCCGCGATTTGTACAATTTTGTTAGGCGAGGCATAACTCTAATTCTAATTTAAAAGCAAACTACATTCCGCTATATTTATTTGAGAGTTAATTCAAGATTATTTAAAACATGTTGCGAGCCACACTACATGAAATGCACTTCGTGGTTCACGACACGCTTTATTTAACCTTGTTCAAAATTGGAGTCGGGTCACATGAAATGCACCCCCGATTCCTTCAATCTAATTACGTCGTTCAGTTAAAGAATAATGAACCAATTTCCATAATGTGACAACATCGTGCTCAACTATAACCAATTCAAGTAAACATACGAGTAGCTAATTAAGTGAGCAAATTCAAGACTATGGTGAACAACTACATAAACAATGGAAAGCATAACTAGTTGGCGAGCATATGAAGGATTAGTCATTTTCATTAGCTAACTTTGACATTGCATGTTCAACAAAATCATATATTTACAAAAATAGTCTGAACCATACGAAAGTAAATCAAATACGAAACGATCCAAAATATTAGCGAGAAGAACAATATCGGAAAAGAACAACACCTTTATTTCTGCATATTTTTCAACGTACACAACGAGAAAACGAACCTTTTATGACGATCTCAAACCTCGACCTCTCCGGACAGAACTCGAACCAAACCGGAACCAAGGACAGCGACTAACCAACGACGTACCGGACCTCGACGAATGACGACGAACTCAACAGAAATGCACTCTTTTTTCTCCTTTCTGCCCGTTTCTCTTCTTTTTCTTTTTTTTCGTTTTTGCTTCTGCTGAAGCTTGCTGCCCGTTTTTTCTTGCTAAAAATGAAGAAGAGAAATCTCTTCTCCTTTTGCTTTCTTTTCTTCTCTCGTTTTTTGCTTTCTTTTCTTCTCTCGTTTTTTGCTTTCTTTTTCTTTCTCCTTTGTTTTCTTTTTCAATCTCCTTCTCTTTGTTTCTTTTGCCGTCCAGAGACCTCCCCTCAAGACCCCCCCCTTTTCCTTTTCTCATTATGCCGTTATGCCCCTATTTATCAAGAAGAGATTCTCTCTTCTTTCTTCTTCTTAACCGTCCCATATGCTGCCCTCCTTGCTTTTTTTTTTTAATTTTTCAAGTAGTGTGCATGTGTGCATGTGTGTGCATTATGCATTTTCCTCCATGTCATGTGTGCATGTGTTTTGTAGTGTGTGTGCATGTGTTTTGTAGTGTGTGTGCATGTGTTTTGTAGTGTGTGTGCATGTGTTTTGTAGTGTGTGTGCATGTGCATTCCCCCCCTTCACGTGAGCCCCCCCCCCCCCCCTTAGTGTAGTGTCGGGTTATTACGGGCTATGTCCGAAAATTATAAAACCGGGTAGTTTGAACCCAAATATTATTCTTCGCCCGAAACCGAGAATGGTGTTATTTAATTAATCCTAGGTAATCAAAAAATAACTATAATACTCATAATTAAAATAAAACTATTTTTTCAAGTTTAAAATGACTACAAAATATTAATAAAAAATTATTTTTGTAATTTTCGTTTTTAATAAAAAGATAAAAATATAAAGTACTATTTTTGCATTTTTCAAGTTTAAAATGACTACGAAACATTAATAAAACTATATTTTTGTTATTTTTCCATTTTGAGGTAAAAATAAAGTAAAAGAGTCAAATTTAACTAAAATAGCTATATTAAAACTAAACTAAATATTTTACGCTAGAAATATAGAAAATCTCGGGGAGTATACTTTGAAATTTGAATTGTCCTTTAAGGTCACACCCTTATATTTCCCAAAATAGTGCTTTAGAATCTTACTGTCTCATTTAATTGGTTTTCCAACATAACCTCAAATAGTACATAATGTGAAAGTCTTCAAGGTTGAAGGATACATCATGACAATAATCTTGAAACTAATGAGATCTCGATCATTGGTGAATACGCGAGAAAGAATAAAAAAATGAACCAACTTCATGATGCAATAAAAATTCTATATAGACATAATATAGATAAATGTACCATTATTCAGCTTCTCCTATCAAGCCATGGTTTTCCTTCTAGTAAGAACGATAGTTAAACCAATCTCCAAACTCATAATATCTCTCCCCTGGTTTTGTAGGTACAATAACAACAACTGAAAGAGTTTTATGTATTCTAGGTGCTTTAGGATCTGTAGTTGATTTAGATTTTGTAGATGCCATATGTTAAAAAAAATAAAGGTAGGAAAAATAACTTTATAGCATTATAAAAAGAACAGTTAAAACTTCAGGACAATTTGGTTTAAGTTATATTTTAAAGACATCTAACTTCAAAAAAATACAGAACAAACTTTATCTATAAGAATGCTAAAGTTTATCAAATACAAAACAAAATTTTATCTCTAAAGAATATTGAAGTTCAACAATTACAAAACAAAAACTTCAGGCAAAACATATTGTAGTTTTTATAAATACAAAACACAAATTAAAATTCAAAAATGCTCTTAGTGCATGTTAGTTAAATGTACACCAAGCTTGTAGCCATGGCGAAAGGAAGAGGCAGAGATAGATGACCACCTCGTAAATACTAGTTGACGATATTAGATAACCTATTGATGACAGTTAAGCAACCATTAATGAAGAATGTAGCTCCAATAACCGCTCATCCAGTTTCAGTTCAGATCATAGATCCAACTACTGGATGTACTGTATGTTCAATTGGCTCAACTTCGCACCAGTCTAATGTCTCTAAGAAGTTGGATATACCATCTCCAACGTCAATTAGGACAATACCAGCTCCGATGAAAGTATCAACTAATGGAACATTGACCATGCAAAATCCAAAGCAGATTCAAGTCAACTCAACAGATGAACCAATGGAACCAATGGTAACAAGCGAAAAAGTAGAAGAATCAAAACATTTATAGGCAACACATTTTCAGAAGTACATATTTGCTACAAATGGTATGTCACTATCTTATATTCCACTGTTAATTGTAGATGGACAACCTATGGTTCAATTAGATAAATTAAAGGTGGAAGAGGAAGAGAACAAGTGGAAATGTGCTTTGATTGCTTACATCTTAGGAGAACGACCAGGGTGTAAAGTGATGAAGAGATATATCAACTTATATTGATCACATGTTCTAGAATCAAATCTATTTTATCATGATGAAGGCTACTACATAATCAGATTCAAAACTATGGAAGATGCTCATGAAATTCTATGTACCGGGCCTTATTCCATAGCTAATATACCTATAATTCTAAAGCTGTGGACCCGTGATTTTGATTCCACTGAGGAATTTCCTATTGTTATTCCACTATGGGTTATATTTTCTAAGCTACCTATGTCTTCTTAGGGAGTAAGATCATTGAGAAGGAAAGCCAGTGTGATTGGGAGACCTATTTTTACTAATAAGTGCATCAACTAAGCAAACTAGAGTTTCTGACGCTCGGATGCTTATTGAGACTAATGTTACCAAAGAGCTTCCATGTGAAGTTTGGGATCCAAGTGGGAAGAAATTTTTGCAAAATGTTACTTATGATTGGAAGCCTGCGTATTATGAGAAGTGTCAAGTAGTAGGATACAGGTGCTCAAACCAAGTGAGAAATGTCATACAACAACCTAACCAACTGAAGAAAACTAAAATTACACAGGAATGGAGAACCAAGGCCCCAATACCTGCATCACCTGTACAAAGAGACACAACCCCAAATTAGTCACAATAAATTACTTTTAATAAGGTAACTGATGTCCAGAGTTCTAAGGAGAGTTGAGATCAACCAAGTGCGGTTCCAAATGATGAAAAACAGGAAGATAAAAGGAAAATCAGTCCAAAGCCCAAAATTGAACCTCATTAGTTTTTCTCCCATTTCCCATATTCCTGTGAGAAACAGATTTGAAGTTGTGTCCAATAGAAAATATGAAGCGCCACCTAGGGATATAGGTGGAACCAACAATTAGCAATGAAGTGGTTATTCTAAAATATTAAAGGTATAAATAAAAGGTATAAACATAAAAAAGTTAGGGAGTATATTAGATGTAATAAAATAAAGTTAGTACGGTTAGTGGAAACTAAGATAAAAATGCTAAAAAAAAAATCAAAGAATCTTGTTCCTGATTGGGGTATGCTAGCTGATTATAATGAAGCTAGGAATGGTAGGATATTGTTACTATGGGATGCTAGTCATCTTACTGTTACTGGACTTAATGATTATCCTCTAATGATTCATTGTCTAGTAATAAGTATAAAGGGGATATAGATTGCTATCTCACTATTGTTTATGGTTTCAATGATATTGAGCAAAGAAGATCATTATGGGAGAATTTGCAACAAATTTCAACAAGTATCACAAGTACATGGTTAGTTGCAGGGAATTTTAATGCAGTTTTATATCCTAATGACAGACTATCTTGTAATCCTGTTAGCTACTCAGAGATTTAAGAGTTTGGATACTGTCTTCATCAAGAAGGATTAACAGAAATGCCTTGGAAAGGAGAGTATTATACCTGGACAAATAAACAACCTGGAGCTGATAGGGTATTTAGCAGGTTAGACAGAGTTTTTGGCAACTATGAGTGTATGATGACTTGGAGCCATGTTGAGACAATATATGATCTACCTCAAATTTCTGATCATAATCCTATGGTGTTAACTTTAACAGCCTCTTCTTGGAAAGGAAGGGTCCATTTTAGGTTATTCAATTTATGGGCTACTCATGAAGATTTTCCTCAGATTGTGGAATCTATATAGAACTCTTCAAATACTTGTGGCTCTCTGAAAATAGTATGGACTAAGCTTAAAGTACTGAAAGCTCCTCCAAAGGCTTTGAATGCTAAGTATTTCAAGGGCATTACTCAGAGGATTGAGAAGGCTAGATTGGAACTGAAAGATATACAAGAGCAGCTTACGAGTATCTATTATGATGTCTTACTACATAAGGAAAAAAGGACGCTACTCACTCTTGATAAGTGGTCTTTAATTGAAGAAAATTTATTGCAGCAAAAAGCAAAACCAAAATGGATTCAACTAGGTGATTCAACAACAAGTACTTCACTGCAGTTATGGAAAAAAGATGAAAAAAGAAAACAGATTACAGAAATTACAAATGGTTTAGGAGATAGGGTGACTAGTCCTGCAACTATTAAAAGGGAGATTATGGGATTCTACAAGGCACTCATGGGCTTAGAAGCTAAATCACTTCCCGCCATAAATAGATTATATATGGCTTATGGTCCAATTCTATCTCACGGACAAAAGATGGAATTATGTGTAGAAGTAACTGATCAAGAAATTCTGGAGAGTCTTACAGCCATTGGAGATGATAAAGCTC
Organism: Nicotiana noctiflora; assembly: GCA_032618575.1. Lineage (NCBI taxonomy): Eukaryota > Viridiplantae > Streptophyta > Magnoliopsida > Solanales > Solanaceae > Nicotiana > Nicotiana noctiflora. Next base: position 236,327 of record JASVEL010003810.1, on the reverse strand, counting down.
TAGGGATTGATGGTTATAATGATGTTTTTTAAGAAGTCCTGGAGTATCATCAACAACCAAGTCAAAGAAGATATTAAAGAGTTCTTTTTAACTTCCAAGATGTATAAACCAGTGAGTTGTTCCACCATTACTCTAGTACCTAAAGTTCCTAAGCCCACCATAGTCAAGGAATACAAACCAATTGCCTGTTGTTCAGTGTTGTATAAAATGATATATAAAATATGAGTTGTCAGACCACAAAAGGTCATTGCCAAGTATAATATGTGAAGCCCAAGATGGTTTTGTTCCTGGTAGAAAGATAACTGATAATGTAATCCTGGCTCATGAGTTAGCCAAGTCCTATACTAGAGCCCATATATCTCCTAGGTGCATGATAATAATTGATCTATAGAAAGCATATGACTTAGTGGAATGTATTTTTCTACAACAGGTGATGGAGGAGATTGTCTTCCCTGCCAGATTCATTAAATGGATCATGGAGTGTATTAAACCAGTTAACTATATTGTTCTTGTAAATGGAGAGTCTATTGAACCTTTCGAGGCTGCTCAGAGACTCAGAAAAAGAGATCTTATCTCTCCTTTGTTATTTGCAATTGTAATGGAATATCTGAGTAGATCGCTTGCTGAGCTGGAAAAAGAGATCAAATTCCAACACCATCCCATATGCAAAAAACTAGATATAACTCATATGAGCTTTGCTGATGAGCTCCTTCTATTTTCAAGAGGAGACCTACCTTCCATAGTTACTATGTATTAGTATTTCTCTCAATTCTCTAAGGCCTCAGGACTACAAGCTAACCTAGGTAAAATCTCAGTTTACTTTGGTAGAGTGAAGCAAGAAGTGAAAAAACATATTCTAGATCATCTTGGATTTGTACACAGAGAGCTACCATTTAAATTTAGGTATTTCTTTGTCTACTAAGAAAATTGCATTAATCCAATGGCAACCTTTAGTTGATAGAATCAAAGTCAAGATCTCCTCATGAACTACTAAGAAGCTATCCTATGCTGGTCCAGTGTAGCTAGTTCAATCTGTTATTTTTGGCATCCAAGCCTACTAGACTCAGTTGTTTATCCTAAAGTCAAAGTGCTAAAGATGATTGAGGCTATATGTAGAAGGTATATGGTCTAGCAGCAACACTATCAATAAGAAGGCATATGTGTCTTGGGAGAGAATGTGTACTCCTAAATCTGATGGTGGCTTGAATCTCATCGACCTATTTCTATAGAACAAGGCAGTAATTGCAAATGTGTGCTAGGATTTAGCTCATAAAAAAGACAAACTATGGATCAGATGGACTAATGCCTACTATGTTAAACATCAACAATTACAGTACATGCCAATTCTAAAGCAAGTTAGTTGGATGGTCAGAATGATAATTGCTTCAAGAGATATTTTACAACAAGGACAAAGTTCAAATGATCACAATGGCAACATCAGACAACTATACTTACAACTATTAAGAGATTTACCAAGAGTGAGTTGGAAGAGTCTGCTATTCCATAACTTTGCTCCACCAAAGGCTATCTTCAATTTATGGTTACTGCTACAAGGAAGATTACCTACCAAGGACAGGTTAGTTAACTAGGGATTGAACATTAACCAAAATGTGTTCTATGCCAAGGACATATGGAAACAAGAGACCACTTGTTTTTGTTATGCTCATATACATCAATGTAGTGAAGACAAGTAATAAGGTGGATTCAAGAAGATCAATTGAACAATTACTACTAAGATCAACATCTTCAATGGATCATCAACAAAGCCAAAGGAAAGTCAAAGGGCTATCATTTTCAAAATGGTGACTGCCGAAGCTTGTATTATGGATGGAAAAAATGCACGTATTTTGAATAAAGATATTGTAGCAACAAAATATTAGCACGAGAAATAGCTTATATATGTAATATTAGAGTAGTTCCTAAAGCTAGAAAACAAATGCAGTAATTTTGATAGTAGAGTAACTTAGTTTAGCTATTCTGTAATCTAGTAGAATAGTTGATGATGAGATAGTCAACAAAGTATTATGCTGGACTATGAATTCGTAAAGACTGATCTTTGGTGATTAATATAAAAGAAGTTAATTACCACAATCAAAGTGAATCATATGAAACTATTTTACCACAAATGAAAAGGAAAACGATTCAACTAAGATGACTATCAACAAAAAACCCAGAAATTAAATTATAAAACTAATACTAAAATAAAACCCCATATGAAGTTAATGCAATATCCAAAAACAACCATTAAAATCGTACTTGTGATTATAATTTTGTTGGAAAACAAACAGTCACAAAATCAAGAAGAATGCAATGACGAAACCGTTTGATTTCAGAGAAGAACAAATCAAAAAATGCAAAGAAGGGAAGAGAGATAGAGACAAGAGACAATATTCCGTATACTTGGAGAGACTGCTTAGTAAAGTAGTCTTTTAATAAAGAAGGCCAAAATTATTTTTAAAACACTTTTAATAAAAAAATGAATATGCATGCAAATAGAAAAATAACATGGATACAAGTTAAAAATGAGCGTCCAAAAAACTTCGAATTGGGAGGACGATCCTCCCGGTGAACTGACCGTACCCCAAATCGGGCGCTCCATCCAATTTTTACGGAACATTAATACTCGTAAAAATTGCACTAGACGCCCTATTTGGTAGCCCCCATTTAACCTATACCTATTTTTTTAAAAAACTTTTAACTTGTACCAACTTTTCAAATAACTTCAATTCCCTTTCTCTTCCTCCTTCACCCAGTGATCTCCATATCTCTCCGGAACTCACTCAATTACTCAGAAACGATCTTACTATACATAAGGACCATTTATATTGAGAAATATATACGAAGGACTAAAAACAATCCCATCCTTAAAACTTAAGGACTATTTGGACCATCTTGTTTATTCATCTACTTGCATTTAACCTAATGGCGAAGAAAATAACCCAAAGTGCAAGGTGACGCGACGATTCCAAATCATGGCTTCAGGCAACTGCTCCAAAGACGAGGGCTTCAGTAATGATTTTAAAATAGAAACTTTAGTAGTACATACTCAAGAGTTTTAAAAACTTCAGCTTTAGCCAGTTACAAATAAAAACTTCAGCTCTAGAGTTGAAGTTGGACAGTTACAAAACAAAAACTTCAGCTCTAGAGCTGAAGTTTGACAGTTACAAATAAAAACTTCCAGTTATAAAATAAAAACTTCAGCCCTAGAGCTGAAGTTTTACAGTTATAAAATAAAATTTTCAGCTCTAGAGCTGAACTCCAGGCCTGGCTACTAGAATGCTAAAGTTTTGCGTAATTGCCTTAGCTACTTCAGCCATGTGTGCTGAAGTTACACAAAAAAAATGGATACACTTGCAATTCTTTTCAAATCAAACACAAGTTAAAACGTGACACAAAAAATGGGTATAGATGCAAATGTCCCTTAATACTCGGCCACAAATGTATTCGGGGGCATTTGCATTTATATCCGTTTTTTGTGCCATATTTTAACCTATGTCCGCTTTGCAAAAAAAAGTGCATGCGTACCTGTTTTTTTCGCATAACTTCAGCATACATGGATAAAGTAGCAAAGGCAATCACACAATACTTCAACATTTTAGTAGCCGAGCCTGAAGTTCAGCTCTAGAGCTAAGTTTTTATTTTGTAACTTGCGGACTTCAACTCTAGATCTGAAGTTTTATTTTATAAGTTTCTGTTTAGTAACAGGAAAACTTAAGCTCTAGAGCTGAAGTTTGCCAGTTATAAAATAAAAGCTTCAGCTCTAGAGTTAGTTTACTAGTTATAAGATAAAAACTTCAGCTCTAGAGCTGAAGTTTTTATTTTGTACTGGAAAACTTCAGCTTTAGAACTGAATTTTTTGTCTTTGTAATCGAAAAACTTCAGCTCTAGAGCTGAAGTTTGCCGGTTATAAAATAAAAACTTCAGCTCTAGAGCTAAAGTTTTTATGTTGTAACTAGAAAACTTCAATTCTAGAGCTGAAGTTTTTATTTTATAACTGGCAAACTTCAGCTGAAGTTTCTATGTTGTAACTAGAAAACTTCAGCCCTAGAATTGTATAATTTTTTCCCACAAATGCTAACAGTCTCATAATTGAGTCACCCTCAGTCAAGAATCCTTATTTATATTAAATTTCTGTAAACTATGACAAGATATTCAATATTCTGATTTTTATAACTGCTACTAGTTAATATTAGTGTCGTTGCCTTTTAGTATAAAAAATAATATATCGTAGGGGACTAAGCATTGACCTCTAGATTAAATTAATAATGAAATAATGGAAGATTTGAAATTCAATTGTACAATTGCTTTAGCAGCATCAATAACATAAGAAGAAGAGGGAAAAGGGAATAGAAAGAGAAGCTGAAGGTTTTTAAAAAGTAGGTAAAGGTGCAAACAAAAATACAATGCTGACCTAAAAAAAAAAAACAAAAAGGCCCCCAATGCAACTTTTGCACAACCTGCGGCCCTAAAATGAAAATCGAACGAAGCCCACTAGTTCTAATTATCAACCTGTAAGCAAAACAATGTCTTTTTTCAGTTGAATGAATACTAAAACCCTACACAATACCCAGCGCTTCTAAACTGAAACTGAAGAAAAAATGGAGCTAACCCTTAACAAGAGGAAAAAGCAAAAGATTGAGAACAGCACCACCACCAAAAACACTAATTCAGAGGTTTTCGCTTCTTGCTCTTTCCAAAGTCTCGGTCTTCACCCTACCTTATGCGAACAGCTTAAAGGTTTATATATAGTCTAGCTGGAATAATTAAAAATTGCATCTTTTACGTGTTAAGCTTCGAAAGATTTTTAATTTTTTTTATTGAGGCTTTATTTTTAATGTAAATGTAAATTTGATAACAGAGAGGCTTGGATTCGAGGCTCCAACTCTCGTTCAAGCTCAAGCAATTCCTGTTGTCCTATCCGGTCGACACGTGTAATTTCTCTACTCTTTGATTGTTTTTATTCAATTATATTATGGATGTACTTGTATTTCGATTTCAAGTTTTTGTGTTTTTTAATGTCAAGAGTTGATTTTTGTGGGTTAATGTTAATGAATTGTGACAGGCTAGTGAATGCAGCTACTGGAACGGGGAAAACTGTTGCTTATTTGGCTCCAGTCATTCACCAGTTGCAGAAGTCGGATCCCAGGATTCAGCGAACCGATGGTACTTTTGGTACGTGTATTATTTGCTTATCTAATCTGAAAATAAAAATGTGATTCTCATTAGAGCTTGAATTCTATGCACCGACGATGTAAAAGTATTTACACAGTTAGGTTACTTAAAAGTAATTGTAGGTGACTCTATTTAAAAACATTGATTTCTAACCTAGAATAAATGTCAAGTAACTTGTTATAACAGGTTAAATTAGACTGATGGTGTAAAAACTTCATTACACTTTAATCATCTTTCTCATTATTAGAACAGTTGTGATTGTATTTAGGCTAAAGCAGGTGTTTGTAAATTTTGGTGATTTAAATCGATTTAACTGATGTATTTGGGATAGCGTTGGTTCTTGTGCCAACGCACGAATTATGCATGCAGGTGTATGAAATCTTGCAAAAGTTGTTGCACCGTTTTCACTGGATTGTTCCTGGCTATATTATGGGAGGGGAAAACAGAAACAAAGAGAAAGCAAGATTGCGAAAAGGTTGGTGCATTTTATCCCCTTTTTATTCGTTGTTCCTTGTTAATGGAAATAGTGTTTTGCTTTTAGACAAAACTTCTCCTTGTCTGTTTTTTCCAAATTAGATTGCCTATATTGTTTGCATTTGTTAACTACACTAACGGAGGACTTTCTCAACATTTTCAGTGCTTTGTATAATGTTGGTAGTACATGTTTTTGCATCCTGATCTCTGGTCTGAGTTACTTTTATAACTTAAAGTCAGGTGTATTGATATAGTAGAAAGCTTTTTCATGTTGCTTTTATTCTAGCTTTTTACTTAAACATGCTGAAATTGGTGCTGATGAGTTGACAGTTCCATAGTGGGTGCTAGGATTTCCTTTTTGACAAGCACCAGATTGCACACCTTTTATTCTTCTTAAAGCTATACAATTTTGCATAATACAAGGGTTACAGATGGATTTACGATGATTCTAAACTACATTTGTCTTTGCTTTTATGTTTTAGGTTGGATTTTTAAATTCTTTCATATGGTAGTGGCGTAGCGCCAAGCCTTACAAATCTGTTTTCACACTTGTAAATCTAGTGAGCCACTCTCTTGGCTCCAGGCTCACTCTTCGTCCTACGAGTTATTTTCTCTGCTCTGAGCTAAATGCTACCTACTCTTACTGCTCTATGGTCTCTACACCGAGTACTTAGCCCGTCGTGCCACTATTATCTTTTTGGGGTATTGCTGTATGGTATATAATATTAATCAGCATTCTCTGTAGTAATACTACTGGAGAGTTTTTCTCATCTTGATTTGGCCGCATTTCAAAAGCCTCATCATAATACTCATTTCTAGGTATATCTATTCTTGTTGCAACTCCTGGACGTCTTTTGGATCACCTAAAAAACACATCATCATTCTTGTACACGAACCTGCGTTGGATAATTTTTGATGAAGCAGACAGGTATGTCTATGCTTTATCTCTCAATTGACATGCTCTTTTACTAAATTCATATCCTTAACCCCTCAATTGCATGTATGCTTTTGTAGAATTCTGGAACTTGGATATGGTAAAGAGATTGAAGACATACTTAATATTCTGGGCTCTAAACCACAGAAATCTGTTGGCAAGGACAACACAACTTCACAGATTTCTGAGGTTCAGAGGCAAAATTTGCTGTTATCAGCTACATTAAATGAGAAAGTAAATGAGCTTGCTAAAATTAGTTTAGATAACCCAGTGATGGTTGGGCTTGACCAGAAAACAGAGCTACAGTTAACTCAGCAAGACATGGAACCAATGGAATTTAATGGGAAGGATATATTAGGAAAAGATGGCAAATTACTGAGTTCTTCAACTGAGGAATATAAGCTTCCAACTCAGTTACTTCAGCGTTATATAAAAGGTATGATTAGGAAGTATATATTCGTATATTACCCTGATTACTTATTCTTATGGTGTTCTATTTGCAGTTCCCTGTGGTTCTCGGCTTGTAGTGCTTCTTGCAATTCTGAAACATCTGTTTGAGAAGGAGCCTTCCCAGAAGGTAAGGCAGTTCTTAGTGCCAAACAAGCAATTTTGACTTGTAAAAATGTTAGTTATGTCATTCACTGGCATCAAGCTTTAACATGTTTTACCATCAGAAGTTGAGCATATTCTACATTTGTACCTGGTACAGGTTGTGGTGTTTTTTTCAACATGTGATGCTGTGGATTTTCATTACTCATTGGTGAACGGATTTCAGTTGCTCCCTCATCGGCAATCAGATATTGAAGACAAACAACTGTTTTTGAAATGCAACACACTTCGGTTACATGGGAATATGAACCACGAGGACCGAAGAGCTACATTCAATGCTTTTAAAACAGAAAAATCAGCACTTCTGCTGTCCAGTGATGTTGCTGCTAGGGGCTTGGACTTTCCGAAAGTTAGGTGTATTATACAGTATGATCCTCCAGGAGAGGCGACTGAATATGTGCACCGGTGAACTCTCTCTCCCTCTTTCTTTCCTTTTAAAATTTTTCGATTTAAAAACATTGGAAAATTAATTCACGTTCGGTCCTGAAAAAGCTCCACTTTTCTGACTTAAAAGGTGACATATCCTTTATGTACACCTTTTTGTGATTGCACATATTTCTTTCACCCTTTGCCAGGGACCCCAAGTGTCCTAGTGCCATCAAGGAATTCAATTTTCCTTAAGCCAGAAGCAATACCAAGTCTGGAGTAATTGAACACACATCTACACCTCAATAATTTGTTTTCCGAATTTGAGTGGTGTGCTTATTCTGAATTCGTGGTTTGATGTTAGTTACATCATAATGCAGGGTAGGGAGAACTGCCCGCATAGGTGAAAAGGGCAATTCTTTATTGTTCCTACAGCCAGTTGAAACTGATTACTTGCATGGCTTGGAGAAACATGGGGTGACTCTAACAGAGTATCCCCTTCAGAAACTTTTGGATAGCTTTCCATTGTCTGGTATCAGGTACCACCCGAAGAATTTTGTTGCAGTAGACACGCATCCATGGGTTGTTTCTCTACAGAGAGCATTGGAATCCTTTATTTCATCAGAGGTATGGGAATTGGTCTTATTTAAGTTGAATTGCTGATTTTATTTTTTTGCTTCTTGCATAGTTACAAATCTCATCAACATGGTCAGCAGAGCTTGCATTTCATTTCATTTTGACATACCTATCTGCAGTTGGAAGTCCAGTTTCTTAGTTTCTATGAGATTTTAAAAAAGAAAAATCTTAAATTCTATTGTTTTCATCCTTCTGTTCTATGTTGTGATATTGCTAGTTGACATTACAACTTCAAGTTAACCTAAGGAAGTCTAAGGTTGAAAAAACAACTTAAAACGCCTATTTGGCATAAATGATCTCTTGGAACTTGTTCTCTGTAGGGTGAAGTGAGGGTTAAGCTTGTACAATATATTCTACTATTGGGTATCTGCTTCTCTTTTTGTTGTTTGTGCAAATTATCTGAATGCTGTAAATAGTTATACTGAAATAGGCTTCCTTTGGTTGACAATTTAGACTTTATTGGATATTTGATTTGCTTCCATTTATCTTCCTTTAGCTCAGTATGATCCTGGTCTTAAAGTTTATTTGTGAGAACTGCTCACATTCTGATGGGATTGCAACACTTTCGGATGATGGTTTCACATGCTATTAATTTATAATTGTAAATTATAATGCCCTTTTTAATGATTAGAAAGCTGATAATTCATTAGTTGTATCTGAAAATTGCTTTGGTCGAGTACCTCAACAATAGTAATACTTAAGTAAGACTGGAAAACTTTCTTATTCTTCAAATGATGGATTGCCTCGTTGATGTTGTCAGCTAAAAATGAAGAAAATGGCACAAAATGCATTTTGCTCATGGGTTCGTGCATACACTGCCCATCGTGGTGAACTTAAAGGGATTTTTATGGTGAAGAAACTTCACTTGGGCCATGTAGCAAGAAGTTTTGCATTGAAGGAACAACCATCTTTGGTTAATAAATCGCTCCAAAAACAATCAAAGAAGAGGATGAGAGATCAGAAACATAACAACGTATCGAAAAAGAGGAAAGTTTCTAAAAGATGATAAGCATTGAGGATATGAAACTTTTGTTCTCAGATAACCGTGAGATATTGGGTAGGATATGTACACAAGATGTCTCTGTCTTAGCATCTTTAGTTGTCCTGCCTCTCTACTGCTGGATCAAGTAGTCGGGCAAGCTCGTGTATTCAGTTTTGCCGAGCAAGTTAAAGCCAGTACTATTTGCATTGACCGTGAGATTGTGCTAGCAGCTTACAAACATATGCTCTTTCTGGTGAGAATGTATCAGTTGTATTTTAGACGCGCAGATTAGCATTTTAATTATACTAGGAAATTTTTTGTATACTCTTGGAAGCTTTGTACCTAAAATTTTCAAGAACTAAAATTGAAGCACTAATAGAACATCTGTATTTATTAGTTGTGTGCATGGATTGCGTCCGTTTTATGCTAAAACCAAAAATGAAATCGATTTAGCAGATCATCCAATAGTCTGGAGATTACACGGTTCCAGGTTTTGGTTTGGTTTGGTTTATTAGTGTTTTAGAATTCTTCTCCTTTGCCTATTTTATGGAGAGTACAAATTTTATGAGGAAAGTACATGTACTATATGAACCCTACTTATCCCTTCTCCTTTAATATTTCTAGATTTATCATCTCTTATCAGTTAGTGTGAATTATTGTCGAGAGTTATGACAAAACGGCCTTAATGCAGTGGGCCATAAGGCCTTAACCCGTACGACCTGAGAGTCAGCCAACTAACACAAGAGTTGAGGCCCATGGGCCCTAGCCGTGCTAGTCTATATCAAAACTACGCGTTGACGGTTGGAAGTCCATAAAAAGCAATGAGGTGTGGATCCACCCACGTCACGTGAATGTTAGAGATCTTCATAATAGGTGCACGTACTTTTGTTTTAATAATCGTGGTGTCTGGATCAACTTGCGTGGCTTCAACTAGTTTTATGGGTTACTTGCTACCTTCCATTAGTATAGGAACATGGTAACTCTAACTAGCAGGATTTGGATAGATGGAAAGAAATCACCTACTTTAGTATTTTTTGATAATCATGATGCTCGAATCAACTTGCACAGCTTCGACTAGTTTCATGGAATATCTGCTATCTTTCATCAATGCAGGTACAGTGTAACTCTAACCACTACCAAAGTTTGGGCAGATAAAAAGATCACTTCTTGCCGAAAAAGAGGAAGGGGTTGTTCCTAAATCCAAAATTTGAAGAGCATGAGAACCCTTGTGCAGGACATATAAATTCTTACCTTCGCGATTTTAGATCATTTCTCACTATTTTTGCTCGTCCTTGAAGCTTTTTGAGAGAGATTGAAGAGGGATTTAAATGGAAACACTTGGAGGTAAGGCTTTTGAAACTAAAACTCAATTTTACTTTTGATTTTTAATTGTTTAAGCATGAAATTTATGGGATTAAAGGTGAAAAACTGGGAAGTTTGGACTTGAAATTGGAGATTCGAGGGACCATTTGAGGTCCGATTTTGATGTTCTTGATATGTATGGACTTGTGGGAGGATAATGATTCTATTGAATTTTGATATGATTTTTTCGGATTCCAAGACGTGGGCCACAACTTTAACTAGTTTCATGGTGTATCTTGTACCTTCCATCAATATAGGTACAATGTAACTCTAACCACTATCAAACTTTCGGCAGATGAAAAGAATCACCAGCATATATTTGTCTCCACTGATATTTGAATAGGAGACCTCGTGGTTATCCATTTCATTAATTACTAGTGGGCCCATAAATTGTGGTGGGCCTTTGTCCATTAATTAGCAGGCCATGCACTCGTGACTTTGGCCCAGTTAAACTCCTCATGTTTGCTTGGCCACTTCTCTAGTATATCTCATTTTCCAACTCCAAATCCATTTGATGGATATGTTGAAAATTACAAAGAGGAATGAAGAGATGTAACATATATAGTCAAGTCAATATGGTTTCTTTCATTAGGCCAAATACGCACACAGCAGACAATGACATCCAGCTAATAAAATTAAACTTTTTGGTGTTCATTGCTTTAAGAAAAATCCCATGTTCCCTCTTAAGTGTATTTCTTGATTAGTTTTTTCACGTATATGTTTCAAAATTTCATTGTTACTGTATTTAATGGTTAATCTTAAATCTTTCTCTCTATCAACAGCAATAACAATAGCAACAACAAATCCAGGAAGGGTAAATTGTACACAGACCTTACTCTTGCCTTAAAAAGGCAGGGAAGCTATTTCCGGAAGATCCTCGGAATTAAATAAGTTTAGATATTTTGATTTATATTGCCGAGACACGTGCATAAAGGAGATAATCTTTACAATCGAAGTGAACCGACAAACTTAGTACATAAGTATTTCAATAAGAGGTCGTTTGGTAGAGTTCATTACACAAAATAATGCTTGCATTAGTTTTGTGTATTAGTAATACTCAGGGGCGAAGCGATCGTATTAGCTGCGAGTTCGGTTGAACCCAATAGCTTTTGTTCAAACCATGTATTTATATTAAGAATTCTAATAAATATGTACAGATTATTAATTCAGAACCCAATAACTTAAAATGATTGTAATCCCGAGCCCATAAGGTTCAAATCCTAGTTCTGCCTCTAGTATATTTTGTTTGGTACACTTTTTCAACCTATTATACATCCTATTTAGTATTATCTTGTGTATAGCTAATGAATAGCAAAACCATGCTATTAGTAATACCAAGGCTAATAATGCATGCATTAGTATGTCTAAAGACAAGAATGTCCTTAAAGTCCCTTAAAACTAAAGAATATAGAGGGCGTTTTTATAAACAATTATTTTTTTTAAAAAATTATGCAATGTGTATGGGTCAGAATCCGACCCCACAACAATTAACGAAGTTAATTGCATTTTGAACTAATCCATAATTAATAAGGGGTATGACCATTTGCTTATAACATGATTCGACTCTCATTCAGTAAGATCGAAAAAGGTACGGCCTACCCGCCTCCCATGGGGACGAAATCTCAACGTGATGACGGCCACTAATTTCCTACTCATGGAGCTCACAACTATAAATACTAGAAAAATGAACTCCAGAATGGGGGCTTCTTCTTCATCACTATTCTCCAGAAAAGAGAGAGAACAGACAAAAAATACTCATCTCATGAGAAGATAAAATACCATTATAAGGCTGAACCTCTTCACGAAGAGACAGACCAAATCAATATCATCAATAAAAGTTGTTAATATTTCTTCTCCTAATTTTGAATGTTTATTATTATTCCTTTCACATGGTTCATGGATTATTACAATTTGTTATGATTTACCCGTAACTTATATGTATTGTTTTGTATTCATAAAGTGTATGCATACATTATACGAATCCTACATTACAAATTTACCCATTACTAATACTTATATTATTAATGTGCATTATTAATGCTTACATTACTAATCTTTGCATTACTAATACTTACATTACTAATGCTTACATTACTAGACGACCCCCAAGAGTATTGTGTTAATAGTACTGAGTCAAGTCTTATCTACAAGACTTATATAACGATATGAGTTCAATTTTTACTGCCCTCTCGATTACTGCCCCCCCAAAAATAAAAAAAGATTAATAATAATGTGATGATTCGAATAGTGTAGAGTTTGTTTTGCGTAGGGGTTGGTGCAATGAATTGGATTCTACACCTCTCAACCCCACCCCACCCCCACCCACGTGGAGGGCAATAATAGGAGGAAAGAGGAAAGTGTTGAGAAAGGAGTAACGGGAACAAGTGAAACAGAGTATTTTGTTTAGGTGTTGTCGGTGTTAAATGTAATTTGGGAATTTTATTTTAGTAGAGGGAGTCAGGATTTCCAATTTATGGATTTAAGATTCTAATCGTTTTAAGTTATCGGGTTCAAATTAATAATTAATACATATTTAATAAATTTTTTAAAACAAATATAGAGTTCGAATTAAAATTACTGGGTTCGGCTGAATCAGTTAACGACACTCTAGTTTTACCCCGACTATATGAATATAACCATTAACAAGCAAAACAGCTGACTCATTGCATGAAAAAAATGTATAATATTTGGAGAAGTTCCCTTCTGGCCATGCCCTAGTTTATCGCCGTCAATTTAGTCTTCTGTTTTTCCCCTCTTTACTTTCACACATTCTGTCTGGTTACTGTCTTTTTTTTGTTGTATATAAATATTAATCTTATACAATTGGTTTGCTGTTGATGGAATAGAATTTAACATTTTTTTGCATTAATAACGTATATACTTTTCATCACATTAAGAGCGTTTTACCGCCACGTCTTTTCCGTACAACTCCGAATTTATTCGGCCCCAATATAAATAAACTACAAGGTGGAAAACAAAAAAATAAAAAATAATATAAGAAATAAATCTAGAACTTGTTATAATTAATCAAATTGTACTGATAATGTAAAATTGTTTATATTGTCTGTGCGCATGACTTAAAAGTTAAATCGATTGATATAATCTCCCTATTGTGTACTATTAGCAAACACTTCAAACTATTCACTGAGCAGCCTGACACACAAAGTATTCCTTGTTACGACAAGTTCTTTTTAATTCTACGACTCGAACCCGTAACTTATAAGTTATAAGTCATACAAAAATAACCTGACTATTGCTTCAAGACCCCTTAAAAAATTATGGCCTATACATTTGAATTGTATAGGACAAGGGAAATGAAATTCAAGAGAATAGAAGTGTGAGAAGGAAAAAGAATAAGTAGAGAAAAGATTTGAGTAAAAATTGCTTTTATCTCAAAATTTGGAAAGACAGAGTGGAGGAAGATTGATAGAACCACACCTTATAATGGTGCAATAAAAATGGGAGCCCCAACCCCTAATAATGTTAATCTGCCCATTTGGCGATGTTCGCAAATGCGAAGTCTGAGAGCCGGACTGTTGCTTTCGTAATCGCAAAGATATGTTCGCATTTTCCATAACCGCAGTTGTGCAATTTTATACTTAAACGATTGTAAACCCCCTTTTCACCATTCTTTCAAAACCCTATAGATCCTCCTAATTTGGGAGGGGTTTAAAAGAAAAAGAAAAAAATACCACAAACAAAAAAAAAAAAAACAAAAAATAAAGTCCTATTTTATTGGTCCATTTTCTTAGCCCCACTGTTATGATTATAGAGAAGTTAAGATTAATATACACCATAATTTTTTGGCAAAGGCGATTTGAATGAACCTCCTTGCATCCCCTAGTCTCACCTTTGATTACGACCAACTTCCAACTCCACTACTGGTGGATCCTATCATGGGTTTATGGATTTGACTGAATCTAATTTTTCAACGTCAAATCATATATTATTAAAAGCCAAGGATATTGGCATCTCATTAAGCCACGTGTCATCTTTAGAAAAAGCCACATGGCATAGTTAGTTACTAAATTAGTTATTTAGTTAATAATTAATTATTGGTTATTCTTTTTAAATTTAAATATATCTAAAAAACTAAAATAAAAAACTACCATATATATATATATATATATATATATATAAAGAAGAAGGAGAAGAAGAAGGAGAAAGAGGCCGAAGTTATTTAAAAAGTTAATATAAATTAAAAGTTTTAAAGAAAATAGATATAGATTAAATGGGAACGATGAACGCAAATCTATATATTATTAAAAGCCAAGGATATTGGCATCTCATTAAGCCACGTGGCATCTTTAGAAAAAGCCATGTGGCATAGTTAGTTACTAAATTAGTTATTTAGTTAATAATTAATTATTGGTTATTCTTTTTGAATTTAAATATATCTAAAAACAAAAATAAAAAACTACCATATATATTGTTTACTTTAATTACATTAATAAATATAGATATCTTATAATTAATTAACTATAATAAAAAACTATATAAAAGTGAAAATACAATAATATATCTATATCTATATATTATTAAATGGAGAGAAAAATTCCTCTCATTAAGCCATGTGGCAGCTTCAGAAAAAGCCACGTGGCATAATTAGTTATTAAATTAGTTAATTAGTTAATAATTAATTATTGGTTATTCTTTTGAATTTAAATATATCTAAAAACAAAAATAAAAAACAACCATATAATAAATATAGATATCTTATAATTAATTAACTATAATAAAAAACTATATAAAAATGAAAATATAAAAATATAAAAAAATAACTACCCATTCAAATTGGGTGAGAGTAGTCCAAGTTGGAGTTTTTAAATTATTTTAAAATAGAAAAGCAAAAAAAATCTATAAAAAACAAAAACAAAAAGAGAAGAAAAACTACCCATTAAAATTGGGAAAGTAGTTTCAAGTTGGAGTTTTAAAATGAACGAAAAAAAGAGATCATTAAGCCACGTGGCAGCTTCAGAAAAAACCACGTGGCATAATTAGTTAATAATTAATTATTGGTTATTCTTTTTGAATTTAAATATATCTAAAAACAAAAATAAAAAACTACCATATATATTGTTTACTTTAATTACATTAATAAATATAGATATCTTATAATTAATTAACTATAATAAAAAACTATATAAAAGTGAAAATACAATAATATATCTATATCTATATATTATTAAATGGAGAGAAAAATTCCTCTCATTAAGCCATGTGGCAGCTTCAGAAAAAGCCACGTGGCATAATTAGTTATTAAATTAGTTAATTAGTTAATAATTAATTATTGGTTATTCTTTTGAATTTAAATATATCTAAAAACAAAAATAAAAAACAACCATATAATAAATATAGATATCTTATAATTAATTAACTATAATAAAAAACTATATAAAAATGAAAATATAAAAATATAAAAAAAATAACTACCCATTCAAATTGGGTGAGAGTAGTCCAAGTTGGAGTTTTTAAATTATTTTAAAATAGAAAAGCAAAAAAAATCTATAAAAAACAAAAACAAAAAGAGAAGAAAAACTACCCATTAAAATTGGGAAAGTAGTTTCAAGTTGGAGTTTTAAAATGAACGAAAAAAAGAGATCATTAAGCCACGTGGCAGCTTCAGAAAAAACCACGTGGCATAATTAGTTAATAATTAATTATTGGTTATTCTTTTTGAATTTAAATATATCTAAAAACAAAAATAAAAAACTACCATATATATTGTTTACTTTAATTACATTAATAAATATAGATATCTTATAATTAATTAACTATAATAAAAAACTATATAAAAGTGAAAATACAATAATATATCTATATCTATATATTATTAAATGGAGAGAAAAATTCCTCTCATTAAGCCATGTGGCAGCTTCAGAAAAAGCCACGTGGCATAATTAGTTATTAAATTAGTTAATTAGTTAATAATTAATTATTGGTTATTCTTTTGAATTTAAATATATCTAAAAACAAAAATAAAAAACAACCATATAATAAATATAGATATCTTATAATTAATTAACTATAATAAAAAACTATATAAAAATGAAAATATAAAAATATAAAAAAAATAACTACCCATTCAAATTGGGTGAGAGTAGTCCAAGTTGGAGTTTTTAAATTATTTTAAAATAGAAAAGCAAAAAAAATCTATAAAAAACAAAAACAAAAAGAGAAGAAAAACTACCCATTAAAATTGGGAAAGTAGTTTCAAGTTGGAGTTTTAAAATGAACGAAAAAAGAGAAGAAAAACTACCCATTTAAAGAAAAAGCCACGTGGCATAATTAGTTAATAATTAATTATTGGTTATTCTTTTTGAATTTAAATATATCTAAAAACAAAAATAAAAAACTACCATATATATTGTTTACTTTAATTACATTAATAAATATAGATATCTTATAATTAATTAACTATAATAAAAAACTATATAAAAGTGAAAATACAATAATATATCTATATCTATATATTATTAAATGGAGAGAAAAATTCCTCTCATTAAGCCATGTGGCAGCTTCAGAAAAAGCCACGTGGCATAATTAGTTATTAAATTAGTTAATTAGTTAATAATTAATTATTGGTTATTCTTTTGAATTTAAATATATCTAAAAACAAAAATAAAAAACAACCATATAATAAATATAGATATCTTATAATTAATTAACTATAATAAAAAACTATATAAAAATGAAAATATAAAAATATAAAAAAAATAACTACCCATTCAAATTGGGTGAGAGTAGTCCAAGTTGGAGTTTTTAAATTATTTTAAAATAGAAAAGCAAAAAAAATCTATAAAAAACAAAAACAAAAAGAGAAGAAAAACTACCCATTAAAATTGGGAAAGTAGTTTCAAGTTGGAGTTTTAAAATGAACGAAAAAAAAGAGAAGAAAAACTACCCATTTAAATCGGGGAGTAGTTTCAAGTTGGAGTTTTAAAATAAAAATAGATATCTTATATTTAACTATATTAATATATATATATATATATATATATATTAGAAAATAACTACTCATTCAAATTGGGTGGCAGTAGTTTCAAGTTAGTTTTTAAATTATTTTAAAATAAAAAAGCAAAAAAAGAAGTCTATAACAAACGAAAAAAAGAGAAGAAAATCTATATATTATTAAAAGGAGAGAAAAAAACCCTCTCCTTAAGTCAAGTGACGGCTTCAGAAAAAGCCACATGGCATAGTTAGTTATTAAATAGTTATTTATTTAATAATTATTTATTGGTTACTTTAATTATATTAATAAATATAGATATCTTATAATTAATTAACTATAATAAAAAACTATATAAAATATGAAATATAAATATATAATAAATAACTACCCATTCAAATTTGGTGAGAGTAGTTTCAAGTTGGAGTTTTAAAATTATTTTAAAATAAAAAAGCAAAAAAATCTATAAAAAACGAAACAAATAGAAGAAAAACTACCCATTCAAATAGGGGAGTAGTTTCAAGTTGGAGTTTTAAAATATATATTATTAAAAGCCAAGGATATTGGCCTCTCATTAAGCCACGTGGCATAGTTAGTTACTAAATTAGTTATTTAGTTAATAATTAATTATTGATTATTCTTTTTAAATTTAAATATATCTAAAAAACTAAAATAAAACACTACTATATATATATATATATTAGGTTACTTTAATTATATTAATAAATATAGATATCTTATAGTAATTAACTATAATAAAAATCTATATGTATATCTATCTATTATTAAAAGCCAAGCAAAAAGCCTTCTAAAGAAGCCACTTGGCAGCATACAAAAGTAACACCTGTCATTTTCAGACAAACACCCAAAATTGTAGGAACCAAAATGCAATTCTAAATTGTTGTTCTTCATTAAAACTGTCGTCTACTACTAATTACATAACTGCCGGTTGCCACAACCCATTGATTAAGGAACTGCTGGAACCACGATTTATGCCAAACAAACCCACGATTATGTACAACATATTACCACGATTTATGCCAAAAAACCCACGATTATGTACAGCAGATTGAGTCACAAAAACTGCTGCAGTTACCGCAACACATAATTTCCAGCAAATCAGTCATCAAAAACTGCTCCAACGAAAAAAAAATAACTGTCTTATTACACGATTCTTCCACCAAATTACTAATTAAAAAACTGCTGCATTTAAAAATAACTGTCTTATGCCACACTTCCTTCCATTATATATTTTAACCTCAATTATGTATTATGTATTAATCACGCATCTCTTTCCAGTTTCCAGATTTTTCAAAGCAAAGAAAACGATCTGGTTGATATAAACTTGAGTACTTAAGTCCTTGAACTTATACTTCAAAGCACTTCAGCGAAATGTCATTTTAGCACCGATGAGGAGTGGTCACTCTTCATATGTCCTTTTCGAATCAAGGTTTTTGGTATAGTTTATACCACATTCTTTAGCGTCCGGAAGTCCCATGAGGAGTCACAGTACAAGCAATCTCAAATAACACAACTGGAAACCATAATTTGGCACTATCATTTTATATGAACCAATCAGTCGTCTTGCATTTCATCCTTCCGGAGTAAGTATCTTTTTTCCCTTTTCCTCAAATTGGTTGAACTTTTAGTCACAACAACACCTTTGTTCATGTATTATATTTTTGGTATATATGTTATTTTGAACAAATTCCCTTATCTAAATTCTTTAATTGCTGAACTAATTCAAAAGCATTCTGAAATTCCGTTTTCCCGTATAGAGGTTTAAGTGAAGCCACCGAATTGGAGCATGTGCATTTTTTTTATCCTATTTATCGTTTGGTCGGAATTTGGAGACCTGTATTTCAGGGATAATTATCGCCGAATGTAAAATCAAATTTCAATGACAACTTAACTTTCATGAACTACTTAGGAATATTAATTATTCTGAATTATAGTTGCCTTACATTATACCTGTATAAATTAAATTAAAAAATAAACTAAAACATTTTTTAATTACAATAACCATGTAATTTTTCTGTAAATATTAATCTTTCTAAATTAAATATTAATCCGCGCATCGCGCGGGTACTATACTAGTATTATTAAAAGCAAAGGAAAAAGTCATCTCATTAAGCCACGTGGCAGCTTCAGAAAAAGCCACGTATGTGTGTGTGTGTGTGTGTGTGTGTGTGTGTGTGTGAGCGTGTGCGCGAGAATAATTATAGATGAAGTTAGATATATATTTTAGACTTCACTCTTTGAACTCAGAATATTAAAATTTAAAATCCACCACTGAAGTTATCCTCTCTTATAAACTCCGTTCTACTCACTACGAAAGGTTTCTTTCGTAGTAAAATGTATATGGTTGCATGATTTCTTGTTGGCCAATCACACTTGTTAACTGTGGATAATGAAAGAGGGAGAATATTCTGTGGTCCAAAGATCCAAAATGAAAGATAAAGCACAGTTTCAGTAGTGAAAAATCCCAAGAATCAGATGTCTAAGTGAAAATAGCACTATTAATTATAGTCTACTAATTTATTATTTATGGTAATTTTGCATCTTATGTATCAACAAGTCTTCGTGCTAGGATTTTGAAAAATATGTGTTAATTATTAAAATTAACTGATAAAAACCTGTATCACGTATTTTCTTGAGTTTGATGTAAATATCATGTGTCAGTCAATGTTTAAGAGCAAGCGTTAGTAGAGCTATATGAATTGGCTCGTGCTTATTAGTGGCAAAGTAAAAATGACACTATGGTAAATAAGGTATCTCGTATTCACATAAAGTTTGAAGAAATGTCATGTCACTATCATACTGATGGGTCATGATGAGTGCCAGAGTCCTACCTGTCGAACATTCTTAAGCACGCGTCTAAGATATATGGAGAATATTTGTCAATAACCTGCTGAATTACGAGAACTACATACGTGAGGGAACCTGTCCAAAAGACATATATACATATACATGCGGAATACAGTAAAGGCTGCTATAGCCAACTATATATTCAAAACTGGAAGCCGATAATGCCACATACTATTCAATTATACATAACTGTCTACAGACCTCTAATAGAATATACAACTGTATAAAAATGGGTATGGGCCCCGTCATACCCATATATATATACAAACATATTGTACCAAAATCCAAAGCAGCCCCGGATCAAATAGAGCACACCAACTCTCACTGATCAAGAATCGTAAGAGGGGGGACCGTCAGCTTGTCTACCTATACCTGCTGACATGAAATGCAGTCCCCGGAAAATAGGGCGTCAATACGAATAATATACTGAGTATGTAAAGCATGAAAAATAGTACATAAAAGGCATAGATGAAATATATAATAAAGAATTCCGCCAGCAAGTCTAAATAATTTTATAAATCCTGAAACATCTATAATGTCATGCACGTGCGTATAAATATCGTATCATACATAGGTATAGGTGTACATAACATCATCAAGCCTCTGAGAGCATCCCACCATATCATCTCGGCCAATGTGGACAAAATCATCAATATACCAGCTGATCAGGTGATGGTGCGTATATAATGCCGTAACCTTTGTGAGCACGTGATTTTTGCCTTACTTGAGAAGTACTCCCAGAAAATTCAAAAATAAAAATAGTTTCATGTTGACACTTATATAATGCCATCTAGTCATGAGTCAATATACATGTATAAATGAATGAAATGCATAGGAAATACGTTAATAAAACTTCTCGGAATGTTATAAGATCAATATGCCTTTCGGATAAACTTTATCAAATACGTATTTTTCTCAGACCCATGAACAGAAAATATAATGATAAGTTACACGGGGAATCAAGAAACATAGACACCCTAATACTTCTATTAATAGAGTCATTTATGAATTGTGCGTTGCTCGTTTCGTTTGTATTGTATGAATCATGCCAAAAAAGAAAGAAGAGATAACCTTAACATACCTGAACCAATCCTCTTGACAATCCTTCCAACACACGCCAGCCGCAATAAAACACGCAACGATGAGATCAAAATAGGGAAAAATCTATATGATATTCTTGAGAAAGATTGCACAACACTCCCTTAGAATTACAAATCCCACATTGCTATAGTATTAAGTAGTCTTCGTATGAAATGTTGAAGTAAATCACGTTGCTATTGCAATTTATGATCTTTGCTGAAGCTTTCTTCCTTTGACTTAGTAGATGTGAGCATTTCATTTAGTGAATTAGAGAGGTTACCTTTAACCTTTAGGTGTGGGTCCCGCTTATGATGAGTAATCTTTGCCTAAAAGCCCATAATTAGGTCACCCATTGTAATGAACCTTAGTCATTACATGGGCCTTGATCAAGACCTCATTCGGCTGCCACGTTTTGGAGGGGGGGGGGGGTTAAGCTTATCCAAAATTTTATAATTAATTAGCTAATTTCCGACAAAAAATCCTTACTTACCCAATTATCCACATAATAAAAAATTATCTCAAATTGCTTAAAATACTACTCATTTTAAACACACTTTAAACACACTTTACGTACCTTACTATCGTAGTCATGGTGTACCTTGTATGACACTAGTCCATAAATATCTAGTATTATGGCGTGGATCGTATTATATCCCAAATTGACAACCTTCAACGAAATTGTTGATTCGTTTACCCTTTAACCTTTATGACACTCACTTATCGCTTGTTATGAATAACATAAATGCTTATAACCTTAAATAATCTCATTCCCGAGCTTATGTTGATTAGCTTAAGTGTCTGTAGGTGACTTTTTAAGTCCGCCGTCAAATCCCATGGCTCAACCCTAGTCAGGCAGTGGAAACTACCAAACCGGAGTACGTTAGGGGCAGAAAGGACCAGGTGGCGATGAAGTACGAATCTAAAATACTATATGCAAAACTGCCTTAGCTTAATAGATAAACGAATCAAGTGATGACTTCTTAAACGTTCGCGAATGGACAAAAATGAAACGTACAAAAGCATAAAATGTAACATCCTTCCCCCCTAGAAACATTCGTCCTCGAATGTTTAACTTCCCGGGATCTATATAAATTTTTCCAGAGTTGCTTTTGTAATAGTACTACTATCAACCCTTCATGTAGAGAAATCAATAATTCAATGCCACATATTTCCACAATCATCAATCATGGCAACGACCTCATACGACCAGTGAAGATATTAATATAAGAATCTATACTCGTACCTTAAGGATGTGATGCCTCAGTCGGATCCTTCTCTGGAAATATCTAGACTTCATGTCTTCTTTGGCTACCGAAGTCGTTTCTTCCACGTTATTGTTTCTCCAAAGTACTTTCACTGAAGCTGCGTCTTTAGACCTCAATCTCTGAACCTGTCTATCTAGTATAGCATTGGGAGTTTCCTCATATGATAGCTGCTCCGCGACCTAAATATTGTCAACTGACATGACTCTAGAAGAATCTCTGATACATTTATGAAGCATAGATACATGAAAGACTGGATGTATAGAATTCAAGTAAGAAGGCAAGTCTAACCCATATGCTACCTGACCTACCTTGGATATGATATTATATGGTCCAATGTACTGAGGGCTGGATTTTCCTTTCTTTTCGAACCTTATAACGTCTTTCATCGGTGATACCTTTAGGAATACCCAATCGTCAACATGAAACTCCAAGTCTCATTGTCGATTATCCGCATAAGACTTCTGAAGGTGTTGGACTGCTAATAGCCTGTATAAGCTTAATCTTCCAGATTGCCTATTGTACCAACTCTGGTCCTACTAACTTAGTCTTCTCAACATCGAACCATCCTATAGGAAACCTACACTTCTGTCCGTAAAGAGTTTTGTATGGAGCCATCTGAATACTGGAATGATAACTATTATTATAAGCAAACTCAATAAGTTGCAGATGATCATCCCAGCTAACCTTGAAGTCTATCACGCAAGCTCGTAACATATCCTCAAGTTTGTGAATAGTACGCTCAGCATGTCCATCTATCTGAGGGTGAAATGTAGTACCAAGACTTACCTGATCCTCAATCCTTTTTGGAAGGACCTCCATAAATTAGCTATAAACTGAGCTCCTCTATCCGAGATAATAAATATTAGGACACCATGAAGTCGTACTATCTCCTTAATGTAAAGTCTTCATATATGTAGTCCTAACATGCAGAAAATGGGCTGATTTTGTAAGTCTATCAACAATCACCTATATAAAATTGAGCTTACGCTAGGTACGAGGTAAGACTACGATAAAATCCATGTTGATTAATTCCCACTTCCAAGTCGGAATGTCTATAGCCTGCACTAATCCACTGGATTTTTGATGTTCAATCTAAACTTGCTGACAGTTAGGGTTCTGAGCAACAAACTCCAATATATCCTTTTTCATTCCGTCCCACCAATATATTCCCCTGATATCACGATACATCTTTGTTGTTCCTGAATAGATAGAATAACGAGAATAATGAGTTTCTCCCATAACCTGCTGGCACAACCTTCATCATTAGTGACACATAATTGTCCTTGATATCTGAGGACCCCATATCCTATAATTTCAAATGGTGGCCTCTCCTCCATAGGGGTTGTATCTCTATAATTGTGAGCACGTGATTTTTACTGGCATTCCTTCACTTCAGTTACTAAAGAGGATGTTGCCGTGTCCTAAATAGTAATTCTAGTAGTACCTTAATCCAATAATTGAACTCCAAGACTAGCTAGCTGATGAATCTTATGGACTATTCCCCTCTTTTCTGGTTGTACATATGATAGGCTACCCAAGATATATGGCTGAGGGCATCAGCTACTACATTCACCTTCCCCGGATGGTATAAAATATCAACGTCATAGTCTTTAAGTAGCTCCAACCATCTTCTTTGGTGTAAATTCAATTCCTTTTGCTTGAAGATATACTGGAGGATCTTATAATCCGTATATATATTAACATGAATGTCATACAAGTAATGCCTCCACATTTTTAATGGATGAATCGCCGAAACTAACTCTAAATCATGGGTCATGTAATTCTTCTCGTGCTTTCTTAGTTATCTATAAGTATAATCTACAACCTTACCATACTGCATTAGTACACAACCCAATCAAACACCTGAAGCACCACAATAGATACCATAACTATCAATTCATCTGTGAGTATTAGAACTGGTGCTAAAGTTAGTCTATCCTTCAATGCCTGGAAACTCCATTCATAAGCATCAGTCCACTAAAACTTAGCTCCCTTATGAGTCAACTTTGTCAATGTGAGCACGTGATTTTTGCCCTACATGAAAATTACTCCCAAAAGATTCAAAATAAAATAGCTTTGTGCTACATTTGATTTTTGTGGATTTTGTGCTATCTCTCCGGAGCATTAGCATTGGTATGTGTGTTTATTTAGCTAGAAAATACAAAAAAATACGCGTTGCATATTTGGGAATTAATTGCGCGTTTATAAGAATAAATCGGACATAGGAATTAATCGTAAGAAAATTACAAAAAAATGTGCACCTCGTTTCTTGGTCATCATGTGATTTTATTTGAAGGCATAAATTGTGTTAATCATCAAGTGTTAATCAATAGGTGTAATTTCATTCCCTTTAAATTGATTTGTTTAAAGTGGCTTTTAGTTTAATTGGAGTTAGTTAATAAAATTGAAAATGGGTGTAAAACAAAACAGGCCCAAGGAAGACGACCGACCCAGGCCCAAGCAAAATCCGGCTCAGGCCATCTCCGGATACGCCCAAACGACGCCGTAACAGGCCATGATATCCAAGCCGTTGGATCATTTCGATCCATCGGTCGCCATTTCTCCTCACAGCCCGACCCGTTCCCAGTCAAGACCGACCCAGTCTCATAATAACATTACACGACATCGTCTCCTTTAAGTAAAACGATCCTGGTCGTTGATCGTAAATGATCCAACGATCAGGATTGAATTTCCTATTTCGTATATAATTCAAATCTCCTACCCAGCCCCCTCCCCCCCAAGCCAAACCCACGATCACCATCATCATCTCCTCTAACCTAGAGACCCATGTAACGCCGCCGTGCCCCGCCGCACTCCGCCTACCGGAAATCGCCTCACGGCGGTTCCGGTAGGCCAATGGCTCCCAAATTTACACCGTAGAATCTCCCAAGCCCCCTCTACATGGATCCGTTAGTCGTTAGTCTCGAATGTTGCTCGAACGTCTCGAATATTCGTTCGAAGTTCGCCGGAACTTGAACGTCTACCCCAAACTACCTCAAATTCACACCAGTCACTCCCCACACCTCCCTCATACCCCTACTAACCCTGGTTCAGCTCGAATCTAACCGGAACTGGCAAAACCCCAAATCCCACTCATATGAACCCTAAAAATCCAGAAGGTCGAATCAAGCCTAATTAATCGAAATTCAGGGGTCTAATGGACCTTATTCGAGGTGTTCTCAAGTGAGAACACTTCGATTAAGGTCTATTCGACCTCAAAATGGTCAATCCGAGTTCGAGCTTGGGTTACTTACAATTCTGAGGTATTTTCTTTTCTTTCATTCTATATGAACGTCTTGGTATGTTTACATGTTATGCCTGGATTACTTGATTGGTATTTTTCTAGCGTTTGTTCTGCTCTTCTCAACAGACCTTTTATTCGGTCGATTCCCATCTTTACCTGTTCTTTTGTAAATTCAATGCTGTAATTGCTTTGTATGTCTAGTTTATTTAACGTCGTCGACAAATTAATTTGCTTGTATATTTGTTCATTCTTTGGTCTGCCCGTATGCAATTCATAAGTCTGGGGCTTGTTGTTTGTTTGATTCTAGATTAGGGGTTAATTGGACATAATTGATAGGGCTTAATTAGTATTAGTTCTTTAATCTCCTGCCCATAAGAGGGACTAGTGGAACCTGCTGTACAGCAGGGTATCCCACTAGTCTCATGCTATCAAGTGTTTTTAATGTTAAAACCCATACGAGGACACTTAGTAGTGGGGGGTTCGGAGAATATAATGGGCTGGGGTTTAGTTTAAGGTGTGGCACCATTAGGTGCTGGATTTCAAAAAAATATATATAGATAGAGGGACGGGCAGTGAGAGGGGCAGAGAAAATTTCTGGAAGAGAGAGTCCAGAGAGAAAAAGAACACATAAGAGTGAAGAAAAAATTCTGAAAGAGCAGTGATAGAGAGGGATATACAGACACGTAGTTTTCTTACATACACACCTTGAGAAAACAGATTGTTTCTTGGCATAGAAGTCCAACTAAACTAGTATTGGTACAAGTGTTGGTCTGTGTGGTATTCTCAAGTTGTTTGCTGGGTACTTCAAGTCGAAATTGGTCTACTTACGCTGTGTGGTCTCACTCCTGGGTCATTTTGGTATCGTTGGATGTTCAGTTAGTTTGGTTTAGACTCTGAACCATTTCTGGGTTGATTTAAGCAACAAGAGTGTTGCTGATTTTTCCCTGAGTTGTATTTTATCAAGTTTGATGCTGTGCTGGTTTTATTAGTTTTCTCGCTGTTATCGCGTATTGCTGCTGAGTGCTGCTGTTTGTTGTGCACCACTGTTGCTGACTCCTTCCTCTACTTCTGTTTCGTTTGCTCCAGGTACATTTCCTTGTTCGAATGAAGATGTACTATTGGAATACTTAAATGGAATGCAGTTCAAGCATTGATCATTGGTTTCCTGTATTTAATCTTTATAGCTTAGCACATCTGGATCTGTATTTTGTGTAGTGTAGTATGCATAAGTAGAGAGAAACAAAAACAAAAACAGTATAACGGCTAGTATTATAATAGTAGTATAGCTATAGTAATAGATCACTTGGTCAAATAATAGAAATTGTATAACAGGGTTATACAACTCTAATATGAATCAATGACAGTGAGTTCGACTAGCTCATGTAGGTAATCTGATTTGGAGATTGATAGCTGGATTGGAGTAAGTTAGAAAGAAAAACAAGTAAGAAATGAAGTAATAACTCAATTAAAAATGGACTGGTAATGTCAAATGAGTCTGGCTCATATTAATGACAGTAGCTAATCACATCTGTGAATTAGTTTGAAAGGGAAGAATAGTTAAAGGAAGTAAGGAGTCATTTGCAACTGGGTAAGGCGGTAATGAACGAGTATAAATCATGGAAATCCAGTAAGACTATCGTGTGTACATACATCACTGAATCACTTAACCTTAGATACTCAGGCCCTCATTAAGTAAGCAATCGAATTGTTTAAACCATGCATCATATAGTTAAACCGTGTGCTCTTAATTGTTTAGTTAAATAACTGTCAATTTTAGTGTGTATCAGCCTTAAGAAAAAGTAAAAGTAGTCGGATTTCATATGCATCGAGTTATCTTAGTTTAAGGTTAACATGAATCTTATTGTACAATGGTCTTCATCTCTTGGTAAATGAATAAATTGATCCTATTTCATTCTTTATTTTGAGTATCTTTGCTATGAATTCAGCATCTTATCTTTGTTATTGTTCCAATTTGATTCGGGCCCAGTATGTAGCATAGGCCTGAATCATCACACAAAGTTGAACAAATGCCTGAAGACAACCTGGGTTTCTAAGGCCTGGCAGACCTAGCCCTTGTTTAAATAAGGGCGCAGAGGCCCAGTAAAGGCCACGACAATGGCTTGGGCCCAATTCTTAAACGATAGTTCAAATATAACTAAGAATAAAAACACGTATAGAAAAAATGTAGTGAAACAACAGGATTGAGCCTTTAAAAACTAAATTGGGACGAGCCTCACATGACACCAAATAGCGGGGCCCTCAAATAAATTTGTAATAAAATTTAGACTCGGAAGAACCGTTTTATCGAATTTCACGGTCTTTCCCGAAGTTAATAAAGACGATAGACTCTTTATGGACGACTTTAATAAAATACTTTCTTAAGTACGGGTGCGCATTTATGTGACCCAAATCTTACTCTCGGCGAAACCGAAATACATCAAAGTCACAGGCGTACTGGTTGCGGTGTGACTCGAAACGTATTTTAGGGACGTCGCAATTCTCCTAAAAATTTAAAAGCGGAACATTAATAGCACATAATTGAAATATATAAAGAAATCAGATAAAAACAAAAATTGCAGTTGAGCGACCGTGCTTAAACCACGGAATCCGGGAATGCCTAATACCTTCTCCCGGGTTAACAGAATTCCTTATCCAGGTTTCTAGTTTCGCAGACTATATTACAGAGTCATAAATTTCCTCGGTTCGGGATTAAACCGGTGACTTGGGATACCATTATTCTCCCAAGTGGCGACTCTGAATAATTAAATTGATCCCGTCCCGATTGTCCTTAAAATGGAAAAACTCCTTCCCTGATTATTATTGTATCCCTTTCCGGGGCGTAGTGGTAAACAGTAGCACATATACTTATGTGTGAAAAAAGGAGGTGTGACAGCTCTGGCGACTCTGCTGGGGACATATCTACCCAGAACTTCGGTTCAGGGTTTAAGAATTCGAGCTCAGTTAAAATTGTTATTTTTGCTTATATCTGATTTCATTATATGTTTTGATTAATGTGCTATATGTTTACCGCTTTGATATTACGTGAACTGTGTATATAAACTGTGCCGAAAACCCTTCTCTTCTCACCCCCGGGGATGTGCTCACTGGTTGAGACTCCCTATTATGTTAGTGTCATACCCCGAAATAATAAAGAGGCTCGGAAAGTTTCTAAGCCGGTTGGCCTTTTGGTTCCCGGAAAGGAGCTCCTTCCTCAGGCCCGAGTTGTCCGCTTGGGTACACGGTCTAGATCATGTACCGAGGTTTTGAGCTTAGAATAACATAACTGCATACCGGATCCCTAGTAGGAAACGCTTATTTGCATCACGTTGCATTTGACTTAGGGGACTCAACACGGGGGTTGGGTCCGTCTAGGACAGGCAACCTGAAATGAAAAGACCATCCTGCTATACCATGTTTGTTTTAAGCATTTATTCGAACTCGCATGCTGACCGGCTTTTAAATACTGAAGAGAAAGAAAAAAAAAAGGAAAAAGAAATAGTATGGGGAAATAGATATTTTTCAGAAATACAAAAAATGTGTTTTACCAACAAATCAATAAATTTAGTTTGCTAATAAAAGACGACGGAAGGTTGACTTTGCCAACAAAATGGTTTTCTTAACAAAATGTGTTTTCTTTGTCGGTCAATAAAAGAAAAAAATAGTTTGTTTTGACGGACCGAACTACGCGGGTTTGATTCTCACCGGATGTGAGATACGTAGGCAACCCCCGTCGGGTCCAACTTGCCCTTTTTCAAAAAATACCAAAATCTTAAAATTTTGAAAAAATAGTCCAATCATTGCCAGCCAAAATGATCTTCTTCTTTAAATAAATGTGCAGGATGAGCACGATTCGAAATGAACCCTTTTCACTCATGACTAAAATCCCGGTACAAATACGACTATGGTGGGATGATCTAGGCAAAGAAGGGCAGGATGAAGTTAAGAAATATTTGAAAGGTCTCACAGGTCTGCTTGAAATAAAGCCTCGAGGGGATATCATAAGAGCATTAGTCACATACTGGGACTCTGCACACAATGTCTTTCACTTCTCGGATTTCGAGCTTACCCCAACTTTGGAGGAGATGACCGGATACATTGGAAACACCGATATACCATTGGGGCACCAATATCTAATCGCTCCCAGGGTTGTCGCCATACACCGGTTTTTAGACTCACTGAAGACAGCCAGAACGGTACGTAACCCAGATCTAGCACAAGAGTTTTGTACTTTAAGCTTCATCTATCAAAGGTACGGTCATGTGGGAGGTTTTGACAAGCCGGAGAACAAATTATGCAGCAAGGGTAATCCAAAAATGGGAGGAGCACAGACGAGTTGCCTTCATGATAGCCTTCTTAGGACTTATGGTATTCCCGAGAAAAGACGGGAATATTGATATAAAGATATCCGGAATTGTCAGTACCTTGCTTGACCAAAGCGAAAGTACTCTTGCTCCATGATACTATCAGACATATATCGAGCTCTCACAGCCTGCAAAGCCGGAGGAGATTTTTTTGAAGGCTGTAATTTATTGCTACAAATGTGGATGATCGAACACCTGTGTCGCCGCACCCGATTCTTGAGATATGGGTTGGTTGAGAAAACTTGCATAAGCGAATTCTATACAAGGATTGATAGGACCGTCCTGCTCGAAGGAACATTGGCATGGAGGGCATACTTTCAGGCTCTCAGCGCAAGTCGAATACAATGGACGTTGGGTTGGTTACCGATAGACAGAATTGTGTACATACCATCGGCTAGGTCCCACTTTCTCTTAATGGGACTTAAGAGCATTCAACTTTATGCGCCCCATCGGGTTTTAAGACATCTTGGGAGGTGCCAGATAGTGCCCAAAGACGAAGACCTGAGTACCCAGGTTATTGAAATTGGTCCCGATGGTCAATTCCCAGAAGCAAGGGTCCGCGAGATCTGGAGCAAATGCCAATATCTGGAGGCAAACACTTGTGTGCAGGATCGAGCTAGAGGAGAGGTTGTACCCAGATATCTTACTTGGTACAAAGGAGAAACATCGGGTGAAAGACCAGCCAAAAGACCTCACCTCGGGGAATTTGCTGAAGCATCACAAGAACAATGGGACTGGTTAGCCAAGGAAGAGGTTTACAGAACAAGGATTGGCAAGATAGAGCAACGGGTCCAAGATCTCCAATTTGAAAAAGATATGCAAGCTGCCGCCGACGAAGGAGATAAAAAGAAGTTGGCACAAGAAAATGACTTTTTGAGAGCTCAAATCCAGCAAATGAAAAGGGATGCTGACAGACAGTTGAGGAGTCGATCAGACGAAAAATTGATAAAGGGTTTAAAAAACCAAGTTGCCGATGTCCAAAGAGAATTGGAAGAGTCGAAGACCCAAACAATGAGGATCCGTGCTAGCTGGAGAAAGGAGGCACATCAACAAGCACTTCACCTACAACGGGTGGAAGAAGAGTACGCTGAGATCATCACTAATCTAAGGGAAGCAAATGTTATCCTCAGGGAGCGGGTTTTCAAGCAAGCCCGGGATGCCAGAGCGGACCTCGACCGTTGCCACAATTTGATGGCCCGACTGCAAGAACAAGTAGATAGGCTCTTAGACCAAGTCACCAACAATGCTCGAAGATTGGGGGCGAAGAACCAGCAGATAGAACAGCTACTCAGAGAAAGGGACATGATCAAGGACAGAATTGGAGAAATCGGGCATTATGTCACCATGAAATGCTTAGCTTGTGAACAAATGCCCCGCACCGCCCTTTTTGCTTCGGTTATGGACTACGTTCATCAGATCATGAGAGAGTTAAGGGAACTACACAGGGACCTCACACCAAGGCCCGCGGCAAGGCCGAATGATGCCTCGCGGGCCCCCGGGAATTTAAGAGCATTAGACTTTTGATTAAAAATGTATTTTTGAAATTTTGAGTCAAGTTGGTTGGAATTTTATTCTCGAGTCAAGCATTTCTCTTATTTTGTTGATTATTGTAAGACAGGTTTTGTAACCCTAAGAGTTTTGATATAAGAATTCCAGAATTTCGCCATAATTTTGTTATTAGAACTATGCTCGGTCTGATTCACGCAGGGACGTGATACGTAGGCAATCCACATAATTCGACCACCACTAAAAAGAAAAGAAAAGAATAGGGAGGTTAATAACAACAAGGTCTTCAAGGATAACTGAAAAAAAAAGAAAAAAAAAAGAAAAGAAGCTGGAATGACGCATGTGATGAGTACATATAGAAAGGGTTAATTGGTTAGGTGCATTGCATCCAACGTGCTATAACATATCTGTTAAACTCAGTAAGCTAACAAGTTTGTTGCATTTCCAGAAAAGTTTAGCAGTTGGTTTGACAGAATATACTGGCCAACCACCATTACCATACTAGATCTAAAGGGCCAATTCCAGCAAGTATGTCCAGTTCCGGTAAAAGTCTCGAGGAAGAGAAATCGGAGATACAGATCATGAAAGAAGAGGTAGATCGGTTGAGACGGCAGATAACAGAGATGCACCTAGCCTGGGCTAGGGGACAGTCCTCACCAAACCTCCCTACTATCGCATCAGCTCCAAAACACCCACCCCTTGATCCTTCGACAAGCGCCCCGATCTATCCATACTATCAAGGGGAAAACCCTTATGCCACCCAAATTCCACCAGCCAAACAAAATCCTCCTCCCACGGTCACCCCTGTTTTTGTGGCACCTCCACCTGCTAATCTACAAAAGTCGTCCGGTGAGCCGCATGTTCAAATCCATGACAATTCTTACTATCCTCCCGAGCCTACCTTTAGGGCTCTCGAACCGCATACACACACCCCTCACTGGGATAACCCGGCAGAACCGGAAAAGCACTTCCAAAGTTCGAAACATGAGGAAGTTATTAGAAAAGTTAAAAGCCTGGAGCAGTCCTTCAGGAATATGCATGGCTTGGGCAACCAAGTCAGTGTTGCTTACAAGGACCTGTGTCCATTCCCCGATGTCCAGTTGTCAGCCGGGTTCAAAATGCCCAAGTTTGACCTATACGAGGGGCATGGTGATCCGGTAGCCCATCTTCGAGGGTTTTGTAGTAAAATGCGAGGAGCTGGAGGGCGAGACGAGATTCTGATAGCTTACTTCGGTCAGAGCTTGGGGGGATCTGCACTAGAGTGGTACACTAGTCAGGATCCCAGCAGATGGTTTACATGGGATGATTTGGCTCAAGCATTCATTGGCCAGTTCCGGTACAATCTTGAAATAGTCCCAGACCGCTTATCATTGCTAAAGTTAGAGAAGAAACCCGCCGAAAGTTTCAGAGAATTTGGCTTCCGCTGGAGGGAACAGGCAGCAAGGGTAGATCCGCCTATGAGAGAGAACGAGATGGTGGATTACTTCTTGCAGACACTAGAGCCAACCTATTTCGGACATCTGGTGACGTCCGTGGGTAAGTCATTCACTGAGGTGATAAAGATGGGGGCTATGATCGAGGAAGGCTTGAAAGCTAACAAGATCATGAGCTATTCAGCGTTGAAAGCCACCACTCAAGCTATTCAAAGTGGTACCGGAGGAGTGCTTGGGAAAAAGAGGAAAGAAGAAGTCACGGCGGTCGAGTCCGGAACATGGTTCAGAAACAGAGGCCCCGCACCCCAGTATAACCCGCCACAGCCTCACCACCAAAATTACTTCCACAATCCATATAACCACCCGCAACACTACTATCCAGCACCTGATCCCCATTTTACTGTCCATCACGCTCAGTCATATGCCACACCTCCCGTCCATGCACCATGGCGTGCACCGAACCCGCAAAATAATTATCCAACCCCAAGAGCATATAGAAACCCCACGGGCGCGGGTTTTCGTCCGAACCAAGCATTCAAGAGCGACAGGGCGCCAAGGCCAAAGACTTTCACTCCCTTGGGAGAGTCTTACACCAGTTTGTTCCACCGTTTGAAGCAAGTAGGGTTGCTAAATCCGGTCGAGGCTAAGCTACCAAACCCTCTTCCAAAGAATCTGAACCATTCAATAAATTGTGCATACTGCTCAGGATGTCCGGGGCACGACACGGAAAAGTGTTGGAGGTTGAAAACGGCTATCCAGGAACTCATCGACACTCGCCGAATTGAGGTCCAGACTCCAGCGGAGCCCAACATCAACCAAAATCCACTTCCAACTCATCATGAGACCAACATGATTGAGTTGGTACGGGTAGAAGAGGGAAAGGAGAAAACCTCTCAGACTGTAATGATGATCAAGTCTAGTGGGGTAGGAATGGAAAAGGGGCCAAGCCTTGATGAGTCACTCATCTGCAAGAAAGACGTACAAGAGGGGTTGGAAGCAGAAAAGGGAAGTGTGAACAAAGTGCCTATGAGGTCAGAGGGAGTAAAAATAGTTGTACCGGGGCAGCAACCAAACCCGTCTTGACTGTAGCAGGTGTTCGAGTGGATCCTTTCATCATCAAGCCAGTAATACAGTTGCCAATAGCGATAGCAAAGCTATTCCATGGAATTATGATCGGGTCACGACAACCTACAAGGGAAAAGAAGTTAAAGAGGAAGTTTGCGAAGCGCAAGGGTTGACCCGCTCGGGGAGATGTTTTGTCCCTGCGGAATTGAGGAAGATCATTCCGGCAACATTTAAAAAGCCGGTAGCCGACGAAGAGGCAGAAGAATTCCTGAAAAAGATGAAGCTACATGATTATTATGTCCTGGAACAGCTGAAGAAGACTCCGGCGCAAATCTCATTGCTATCCTTGCTGATACATTCTGAAGAACATCGGCAAGCTTTGATGAAAGTTCTGAATGAGGCCCACGTACCCGATAAAATCTCGGTGAGTCATTTGGAGAAGATCACCAATAGGATCTTCGAAGCGAATCGGATCACCTTCACCGATGACGAGTTGCCTGAGGAAGGCACCGAGCACAACATGGCTTTATATCTTACGGTGAAGTGTGAGGAGTCGGTGGTCAGCAAAGTCCTGGTCGACAATGGGTCCAGTGCGAACATTTGTCCTCTCTCTACACTAAACAAGTTGAAAGTGGATATCGGCAGGATACGCAAGAACAACATATGTGTCCGAGGGTTTGATGGAGGAGGCAAGGCATCGGTCGGGGACATAGTGTTAATCTTGACAATCGGACCGGTGGAGTTCACCATGGAATTCCAGGTGCTGGACATGGTAGTTTCATACAACCTTCTGATAGGACGACCGTGGATCCATGCGGCAAAAGCGGTTCCATCCAACCTACACCAACTAGTCAAGTTTGAGTGGGATCGACAGGATATCGTAGTCCATGGAGAGAATGATCTACAACCAGGCACCATCGTCCCCTTTGTTGAGACAGAAGAGGATGTTGGGCCATGGGTATACCAGATCTGCGATTTCGGTATCCGTCAACCGAGTTCCAGAAGGGGAATGCATTCTTAATGACAGAATAATTACTGTAGACGTCATGGTGGCTCAAGAAATGTTGAAAAACGGTTTCATACCCGGCAAAGGTTTAGGTGCATCTCTGCAAGGAATCATACAACCGGTATCTGTGGTCGAAAATGTGGGAACCTTCGGCCTGGGATTCAAGCCAACATCAGAGGACATCCAGCGAGCCAAGAGGAACAAGCAGAAGACATGGGTGCCCCCGAAGCCTATTCCGCGTCTTTCCCGATCTTTTGTCAGGTCCAGGACAAGTGAACATCCGACGACAAAGGTTCCCAGTCCTATGGTTAGGCCAGACAAAGAGTTCTTAAGAAAGTTTGAGGACTTATTCACAGACGTATGCATGGTAGAGGATGGCGAAGGATCCAGCCATGCCGATATACGGTTTGTGGGATCGAAAGCAAAGTTGAATAATTGGAAGGCTACTCCTCTCCCTGTCCGGAAGGAGTCTTGGTAGTTTGTTTTGGATTGTTTTCTTTCGAAATTTTGTGTTGGGGTTGTTCCCGAAGTAAAATCCGTTTGTTTTAGTTCATTTTGATTTGAGTTTGCAAGCTTGTTTTTCCTTGTACTGTTCCCATTAATGAAATTTTGTTCCTTTCATTTCTAATTTTGTTTATTTTCCTTCTTTTTACTTTTCTGAGCAGCTTTCTTTCAACTGATCTTAATGATATGGCGTGCTTAAAGATTAAT
Organism: Nicotiana noctiflora; assembly: GCA_032618575.1. Lineage (NCBI taxonomy): Eukaryota > Viridiplantae > Streptophyta > Magnoliopsida > Solanales > Solanaceae > Nicotiana > Nicotiana noctiflora. Next base: position 200,304 of record JASVEL010003810.1, on the reverse strand, counting down.
CAACCCAGTCTAGAAAGTCAATCGGGTTTGGAAATAATAACGCATGAAATAAGAGGTGACGAGAGTGAATCGGAATACGACGATGATGAAGCCGTAGAAGAAATCGGTGAAGAATTAAGTCACTTCGAGGAAAAACCCAAACCAAACTTAAATGATACTCTGAGGCTGTTAATCTGGGGGACACAGATGACATCAAAGAAACCAGAATAAGTGTCCATATTGAACCCAACTTGAGAGAAGAATTGATCAAAACACTCATGGAGTTTAAAGACATTTTCGCATGGTCGTACGACGACATGCCAGGACTCAGCACTGACCTAGTGGTCCATAAATTACCTACTGACCCGGCATGCCCGCCCGTCAAACAAAAACTGCGGAAATTTAAGACGGAGATGAGTGTAAAGATCAAGGAGGAAGTGACCAAGCAGTTGTAGGCGAAAGTTATTCGTGTCACTCGATACCCCGAATGGTTGGCTAACGTATTACCAGTGCCAAAGAAAGACGGAAAGCTCAGAGTATGCGTGGACTACCGCAATCTCAACAAGGCAAGCCCTAAGGATAATTTCCCACTTCCCAATATCCATATCCTGATTGATAATTGCGCCGGACGTGAAATCGGATCCTTTGTGGACTGCTACGCGGGATATCATCAGATGTTGATGGATGAAGAGGACGCAGAAAAGACGGCTTTTATCACACCGTGGGGGACTTATTGCTACCGGGTGATGCCATTCGGTTTGAGGAACGCAGGGGCAACATACATGAGGGCGATGACTACGGTATTCCATGACATGATACACAAGGAAATTGAAGTGTACGTGGATGATGTGATCATAAAATCTAGACGCCAAGAAGACCACGTTGCCGACCTCAGGAAGTTCTTTCAAAGACTTCGAAGGTACGACATCAAGCTCAATCCGTCCAAATGCGCATTCGGAGTTCCATCGGGAAAGTTGCTAGGGATTCATCGTCAGCCGACGGGGCATTAAGTTGGACCCATCCAAAATCAAGTCCATTCGAGAGCTACCCCCGCCAAAGAATAAAAGAGAGGTAATGAGTTTGTTGGGAAGGTTAAATTACATCAGTAGGTTTATTGCTCAGCTTACAGCAACCTGTGAACCCATATTCCGTCTGTTGAAGAAAGACGCTGCGATAGAATGGACGACAGAATGTCAGGAAGCGTTTGACCAAATCAAAGGGTATCTGTCAAACCCACCTGTACTGGTTCCGCCTGAACCGGGTAGACCCCTGATTCTTTATCTAACGGTTTTGGAGAATTCGTTCGGCTGCGTACTGGGGCAGCACGATCTTACTGGCAGAAAGGAACGGGCCATTTACTACCTCAATAAGAAATTCACGGTCCACGAGGTTAAGTACACTCATTTGGAAAAGACATGTTGTGCCTTGACTTGGGTAGCCCAAAAGTTGAAACATTATTTGTCTTCTTACACCACTTACCTCATTTCGCGTTTGGATCCGTTGAAGTATATTTTCCAGAAACCTATGCCTACAGGGAGGTTAGCAAAATGGAAAATATTACTTACAGAGTTCGACATCATATACGTGACAAGGACGGCTATGAAAGCTCAAGCCCTAGCCGATCACTTAGCCGAGAATCCTGTCGATGACGGATACGAACCTTTGAGGACGTATTTTCCGGACGAAGAAGTATTGCAAATTGATGGGTTGGAATTAACTGAGGATCCGGGGTGGAAGCTTTGCTTCGACGGAGCGGCGAACGCAAAAGGAGTCGGAGTAGGGGCTGTGCTTATCTCTGAAACAGGACATCATTATCCTGTTACTGCTCAACTGCATTTTCATTGTACCAATAATATGGCTGAGTACGAGGCATGTATCTTAGGGTTGCGATTAGCGGTGGACATGGATGTACGGGACGTCTTGGTCTTGGGGGACTCGGACCTTCTGGTACATCAGATTCAGGGAGAATGGGAAACCAGAGATTTAAAGCTTATCCCGTATCGTCGGTGTTTGCATGATCTGACCAAACGCTTTCGATCAGTAGAATTCAGGCACATCCCAAGGATGCATAATGAGGTTGCCGATGCTCTAGCTACTTTGGCGTCAATGCTACATCACCCGGACAAGGTTCGTGTCGATCCGTTACATATTCAGGTTCGAAATCAACATGCTTATTGCAATATGATAGAAGAAGAGATGGACGGTGAGCCATGGTTTCATGATGTCAAGGAGTACCTCAGGTTAGGAGTATACCCAGAGCAGGCAACTGGAGATCAAAAGAGAGCTATTCGGCGGTTGGCGAACGGATTTTTCCTTAGTGGAGGGGTGTTGTACAGAAGAACCCCAGATCTGGGATTGTTGAGATGTATAGATGCAAGCCAAGCCACAACAGTGATGACAGATATACACTCCGGAGTTTGTGGGCCACACATGAGCGGATATGTATTGGCAAAGAAGATTCTTCGAGCGGGATATTATTGGCTCACTATGGAGCGTGATTGCATAAGTTTCGTGCGAAGATGCCACCAGTGTCAGATACACGGAGATTTTATTCATTCTCCGTCGACCGAATTGCATACAATGTCAGCGCCATGGCCATTTGTCGCGTGGGGTATGGATGTTATCGGACCTATAGAACCTGCGGCTTCCAATGGTCATAGGTTCATTCTGGTAACGATCGATTATTTTACCAAGTGGGTGGAGGCCAAAACCTTCAAATCAGTGACCAAGAAGGCGGTGGTGGACTTCGTACATTCCCACATCATCTGCAGGTTTGGAATTCCAAAGATAATCATCACAGATAACGGTGCAAATCTTAACAGCGGATTGATGAAAGAGGTATGTCAACAGTTCAAAATTACACACCGAAATTCCACACCATATCGTCCCAAAGCGAATGGTGCGGTTGAGGCGGCAAACAAGAATATAAAGAAGATATTGAGGAAGATGGTAGAAGGGTCTAGGCAATGGCATGAAAAGTTACCGTTCGCGCTGTTGGGTTATCGCACTACCGTCCGGACTTCGGTAGGTGCAACTCCTTACTTGTTGGTGTACGGGACTGAAGCAGTAATACCAGCAGAAGTTGAAATCCCATCCCTCCGAATTGTCGCCGAAGCCGAGATTGATGACGACGAGTGGGTCAAAACCCGATTAGAGCAATTGAGCTTGATCGATGAAAAGAGATTGACAGCAGTATGTCACGGCCAATTGTATCAAAAGAGAATGGCGAGAGCATACAACAAGAAGGTACGGCCCAGGAAATTTGAAGTGGGACAGCATGTGCTGAAGAGAGTTCTACCACATCAGGCCGAAGCAAAAGGCAAGTTCGCTCCAAATTGGCAGGGACCATTTGTTGTGACTAGGGTATTATCCAACGGCGCGCTATGTCTAACCGATATTGAGGGAAGATGCACTGATATGACTATCAATTCTGATGCAGTCAAGAGATATTATGTGTAATTCTTTAATGCATTTGTCAACGTTTGGTTTCGTTTGTTTGTAGTTGGCATTTTTCGGAGAATGAAATGACAGAGGCAATTTTTCTACTACCCAAACACTTTACCCTTGTTTTCCCCTTTGAGCCTTAATTATTCTTTCATATACCCTCTTTCGGAATCATCGAGGAAGATGTGTAACAAAATAGAAAAAGAAACAAAGAAAAGACACAAGAAAAAGTGAACTACGTTTGACTTGATTCCTCAAGAAGGATACGTAGGCGCCACACGGCTCGGTCATAATAAAATAAAAATCAAAGATTCCCCAAGCAACAAAACTGGGGCAGAAGTCATTGTTTCATTTGAAAGGATGATGTGGATTCCGAAAGTTGTAATGAGCTAACCGTTGAGGTGAAACCTCTTTTCTTTAGCCTCACGCACAAAAACCACATTAATGACCGAAAAAGACCTCTCGATCGGTATTTGAGAAATGCCAAGTCATGCGAATGAAAGCCAAGAGCGACACTCCGATCCTCGATTGAATCCAGGATGCACAAGCCGAAAAGGGATAATGCTTTAGAGGGAATCTCGTGGGTAATGCCCCAGCCTGGAAAGAAAGCGAAATGAGAGAGCCTTAACGGTGAAAACCCTCGCGGGCACCTTAAGGCGAAGAAAGCGAAGAGAAATAAAATGAGAGAGTCTTACGGTGAAAACCTTTACAGGCACCCTAAGGCGACGGGAGATCGAGAGAAATGAGAGAATCTCATTAGTGAAAACCCTTTGAAGGGCACTATGAGGTGACAAGGCGAGATAGTTACAAGGTGTCTGTATGAGACAAGGTTGGGACATTCGTTTGCTTCTAGCAAAACGCGGCCATCAGAAAGTGATTGACATAAATAGACTGTGTAGATTAATCTCGAAGGCACGGCATAACCATTGGATCGGTTATACATTCAGATAAGTTTTTCCCAGTTTTGAGTTCAGAAAAGTTTTCCCTTTCTTTTGTTATTCGCGGTCAGCATTCTTTATCTATCATTTTTCTCTTCTTTTGTTTTCGAAAATTGACTTTTCAAAGCTTACTACCAAGTCTCCCAAAGCGGTACAATGAAGATGAATAGGTGTGGAACGAGGCAATAAGGCAAAAGTCGTTCCGATATTAAGATTGAAACGACAGGTTGATTGGAAGGTTCACAGGAATTATGGAGTTCGATGGACACATATTACACATCCGGAAGATGATTTCTCACAACGGATCATCGGCTAAAAGGGTCGGATCAAACTGAAGGTTGGAATAAAAGGGAGAGACGAGAGACCATCTGTGGAAATAGCACCATCCCCAGCAAGTGTCAACGTCGTCCCCAAAAGTTTGAGGGAGGCCAAGCAGCTGAAAGAGAAAAGGAAAATTGCCCCAACAAGAGTGGCATGACCACTCGCTGCGTTTTGAAACTAACAATTTTTCTTTGATTTAAAGCAGGAAAAGAGGGTTCGTCGGCGGAAAAGCATGCCACGTAGAAGGTCATCAAATTGGGGCAGAAAATTTTCTCCCATTGCGAAAATTTTCTTGAAAGCAAATACCCAGTGGATAAGGATAACGAGATTTCGGGAAATACCGGTTCCGAGCAGAATAGTTTTGAGAGAGGCCGGACAACACGAGGGGTTGATTTTTGAGCCTGGTATCATCCCCAGCAGTTGTTGGGAAAATGAAACACTAACTCCGAGATTCCACCAGCAGCATTATATCCCATAAGTTCTTCAAGGAAGCAAAAGCGTGAGTCCCGGAGGAGGTCTGGGAAGAAGGAAAAGGAAAAGGGGTCCCCCGCCAGGGTAATCCTCAGTTAATGACATTTCAATCCCCGGCGAGTCGAGAGAGAACGAAGGGTGAAGGAAATAGAAAAAGTGGAAATAAAGAATACTTCCCCCAGCAGCATCATCCCCGGCAGGTGAGTAAACAGTTCCGAAGATATCTCCAGCAGACCAAAGGAAAAGTAACACGACCCCGGGGGAAAGCAATTCCAAGACAAGGTAATTCGGAAGAAAAGGGTGGCCCAAGAGACGATGCGGGAAGAAGAAAATGGTACAAGAAACAAAGGAAGGCGATAAGGATGAGATGAAATTAGTGAGTCGTAGTTGAAGTCAGGGAGCCCGCTGAAGAATGGAGTGGCGATTTAGTTTTGAAATTGTAGTTGAAGTCGGGGAGCCCGCTTGAAGAATGGAGTGGTGATTTATTTTGAAGTTGTAGTTGAAGTCGGGGAGCCCACTTGAAAAATGGAGTGGCGATTTATTTTGAAGTTGTAGTTGAAGTCGGGGAGCCCGCTCGAAGAATGGAGTGGCGATTTAGTTTTGAAATTGTAGTTGAAGTCGGGGAGCCCGCCCGAAGAATGGAGCGGCGATTTATTTTAAAGTTGTAGTTGAAGTCGGGGAGCCCGCTGAAGAATGGAGTGGCGATTTATTTTGAAGTTGTAGTTGAAGTCGGGGAGCCCACCTGAAGAATGGAGTGGCGATTTATTTTAAAGTTGTAGTTGAAGTCGGGGAGCACGCTCGAAGAACGGAGTGGCGATTTATTTTGAAGTTGTAGTTGAAGTTGGGGAGCCCGCTTGAAGAATGGAGTGGCGATTTAGTTTTGAAATTGTAGTTGAAGTCGGGGAGCCCGCTTGAAGAATGGAGCGGCGATTTATTTTAAAGTTGTAGTTGAAGTCGGGGAGCCCGCTGAAGAACGGAGTGGCGATTTATTTTGAAGTTGTAGTTGAAGTCGGGGCGCCCGCACGAAGAATGGAGTGACGATTTAGTTTTGAAATTATAGTTGAAGTCGGGGAGTCCGCCCGAAGAATGGAGCGGCGATTTATTTTAAAGTTGTAGTTGAAGTCGGGGAGCCCGCTTGAAGAATGGAGTGGCGATTTATTTTGAAGTTGTAGTTGAAGTCGGGGAGCCCGCCTGAAGAATGGAGTGGCGATTTATTTTGAAGTTGTAGTTGAAGTCGGGGAGCCCGCCCGAAGAATGGAGTGGCGATTTTATTTTGAAGTTATAGTTGAAGTCAGGGAGCCCGCCTGAAGAATGGAGTGGCGATTCATTTTCAAAGGAAGGCAACAAGGATCAGAAAGATAGGTTCAGACTGCGAAGGAGAATAGGTCGAAGATCACAAAGAAGGGACCAATGGTCGGAGTTCGGCAATCAAGATAGGCCGGAATAACGGTTGTCCGAAGAGAAGAAGCATGTGAAGAAACATCAGAGCCAGCAGGATGGCAAGGAACATGACAAGATCGAGTTGAAAAGATAGATAAGAATTTGCAATACTGTAACTTAGTCTAGCTTCTTATTTTTGTTTAGCACGGTGTAATAAGGAGATCGGTTAAGCAGTGGCAACAGCAGCAACAGCAGTAACAGCAAGATCACAGCAGTCATGGTAGTCCCAGCTACCAAAACTTCCCGAACTACATTGACCTGATTCCTGTTCAGCCCAGGATATGTAGGAGGCCTTTGAAGCAAAGGTTCGGTCAAACTTTTCCAAAAAATGCTTCATACGGAGTGCTTGAACGGGCAAAAATCGCTCGTATCCGCTCACTTATCTTTGCACGAAAACTCTTCATGTTTACGCGCAAAGAGGGGCAGCTGTGAGCACGTGATTTTTGCCCTACATGAAAATTACTCCCAAAAGATTCAAAATAAAATAGCTTTGTGCTACATTTGATTTTTGTGGATTTTGTGCTATCTCTCCGGAGCATTAGCATTGGTATGTGTGTTTATTTAGCTAGAAAATACAAAAAAAATACGCGTTGCATATTTGGGAATTAATTGCGCGTTTATAAGAATAAATCGGACATAGGAATTAATCGTAAGAAAATTACAAAAAATGTGCACCTCGTTTCTTGGTCATCATGTGATTTTATTTGAAGGCATAAATTGTGTTAATCATCAAGTGTTAATCAATAGGTGTAATTTCATTCCCTTTAAATTGATTTGTTTAAAGTGGCTTTTAGTTTAATTGGAGTTAGTTAATAAAATTGAAAATGGGTGTAAAACAAAACAGGCCCAAGGAAGACGACCGACCCAGGCCCAAGCAAAATCCGGCTCAGGCCATCTCCGGATACGCCCAAACGACGCCGTAACAGGCCATGATATCCAAGCCGTTGGATCATTTTGATCCATCGGTCGCCATTTCTCCTCACAGCCCGACTCGTTCCCAGTCAAGACCGACCCAGTCTCATAATAACATTACACGACGTCGTTTTCTTTAAGAAAAACGATCCTGGTCGTTGATCGTAAATGATCCAACGATCAGGATTGAATTTCCTATTTCGTATATAATTCAAATCTCCTACCCAGCCCCCCCAAGCCAAACCCACGATCACCATCATCATCTCCTCTAACCTAGAGACCCATGTAACGCCGCCGTGCCCTGCCGCACTCCGCCTACCGGAAATCGCCTCACGGCGGTTCCGGTAGGCCAATGGCTCCCAAATTTACACCGTAGAATCTCCCAAGCCCCCTCTACATGGATCCGTTAGTCGTTAGTCTCGAATGTTGCTCGAACGTCTCGAATATTCGTTCGAAGTTCGCCGGAACTTGAACGTCTACCCCAAACTACCCCAAATTCACACCAGTGACTCCCCACACCTCCCTCATACCCCTACTAACCCTGGTTCAGCTCGAATCTAACCAGAACTGGCAAAACCCCAAATCCCACTCATATGAACCCTAAAAATCCAGAAGGTCGAATCAAGCCTAATTAATCGAAATTTAGGGGTCTAATGGACCTTATTCGAGGTGTTCTCAAGTGAGAACACTTCGATTAAGGTTTATTCGACCTCAAAATGGTCAATCCGAGTTCGAGCTTGGGTTACTTACAATTCTGAGGTATTTTCTTTTCTTTCATTCTATATGAACGTCTTGGTATGTTTACATGTTATGCCTGGATTACTTGATTGGTATTTTTCTAGCGTTTGTTCTGCTCTTCTCAACAGACCTTTTATTCGGTCGATTCCCATGTAAATTCAATGCTGTAATTGCTTTGTATGTCTAGTTTATTTAACGTCGTCGACAAATTAATTTGCTTGTATATTTGTTCATTCTTTGGTCTGCCCGTATGCAATTCATAAGTCTGGGGCTTGTTGTTTGTTTGATTCTAGATTAGGGGTTAATTGGACATAATTGATAGGGCTTAATTAGTATTAGTTCTTTAATCTCCTGCCCATAAGAGGGGCTAGTGGAACCTGCTGTACAGCAGGGTATCCCACTAGTCTCATGCGATCAATTGTTTTAATGTTAAAACCCATACGAAGACATTTAGTAGTGGGGGGTTCAGAGAATGTAATGGGCAGGGGTTTAGTTTAAGGTGTGGCACCATTAGGAGCTGAATTTCAAGGGATATAAATAGGGGGATAAGAAATCAAGTAAAGGGCAGAGAAAATTTCTGGAAGAGAGAGTCCAGAGAGAAAAAGAACACATAAGAGTGAAGAAAAAATTCTGAAAGAGCAGTGATAGAGAGGGATATACAGACACGTAGTTTTCTTACATACACACCTTGAGAAAACAGATTGTTTCTTGGCATAGAAGTCCAACTAAACTAGTATTGGTACAAGTGTTGGTCTGTGTGGTATTCTCAAGTTGTTTGCTGGGTACTTCAAGTCGAAATTGGTCTACTTACGCTGTGTGGTCTCACTCCTGGGTCATTTTGGTATCGTTGGATGTTCAGTTAGTTTGGTTTAGACTCTGAACCATTTCTGGGTTGATTTAAGCAACAAGAGTGTTGCTGATTTTTCCCTGAGTTGTATTTTATCAAATTTGATGCTGTGCTGGTTTTGTTAGTTTTCTCGCTGTTGTGTATACTACTGCTGCTGTTGTTTCTACTGTGTCACTGCTGCTGATTGTTCCTTTCCTTCTTCTTTCGTCATCATCCGGGTACATTTCCTTATTCGAATGAAGATGTACTTTTGGAATACTTAAATGGAATGCAGTTCAAGCATTGTTCATTGACTTTCTGTATTTAATCTTTATAGCTTAGCACATCCGGATCTGTATTTTGTGTAGTGTAGTATGCATAAGTAGAGTGAAACAAAATCAAAAACAGTATAACGACTAGTATTATAATAGTAGTATAGCTATAGTAATAGATCACTTGGTCAAATAATAGAAATTGTATAACAGGGTTATACAACTCTAATATGAATCAATGACAGTGAGTTCGACTAGCTCGTGTAGGTAATCTGATTTGGAGATTGATAGCTGGATTAGAGTAAGTTAGAAAGAAAAACAAGTAAGAAATAAAGTAATAACTCAATTAAAAATGGACTGGTAAGGTCAAATGAGTCTGGCTCATATTAATGACAGTAGCTAATCACATCTGTGAATTAGTTTGAAAGGGAAGAATAGTTAAAGGAAGTAAGGAGTCATTTGCAACTGGGTAAGGCGGTAATGAACGAGTATAAATCATGGAAATCCAGTAAGACTATCGTGTGTACATACATCATTGAATCACTTAACCTTAGATACTCAGGCCCTCATTAAGTAAGCAATCGAATTGTTTAAACCATGCATCATATAGTTAAACCGTGTGCTCTTAATTGTTTAGTTAAATAACTGTCAATTTTAGTGTATATCAACCTTAAGAAAAAGTAAAAGTAGTCGGATTTCATATGCATCGAGTTATCTTAGTTTAAGGTTAACATGAATCTTATTGTACAATGGTCTTCATCTCTTGGTAAATGAATAAATTGATCCTATTTCATTCTTTATTTTGAGTATCTTTGCTATGAATTCAGCATCTTTATCTTTGTTATTGTTCCAATTTGATTCGGGCCCAGTATGTAGCATAGGCCCGAATCATCACACAAAGTTGAACAAATGCCTGAAGACAACCTGGGTTTCTAAGGCCTGGGCAGACCTAGCCCTTGTTTAAATAAGGGCGCAAAGGCCCAGGCCCAGTAAAGGCCACGACAAGGGCTTGGGCCCAATTCTTAAACGATAGTTCAAATATAACTAAGAATAAAAACACGTATAGAAAAAATGTAGTGAAACAACAGGATTGAGCCTTTAAAAAACTAAATTGGGACGAGCCTCACATGACACCAAATAGCGGGGCCCTCAAATAAATTTGTAATAAAATTTAGACTCGGAAGAACCGTTTTATCGAATTTCACGGTCTTTCCCGAAGTTAATAAAGACGATAGACTCTTTATGGACGACTTTAATAAAATACTTTCTTAAGTACGGGTGCGCATTTATGTGACCCAAATCTTACTCTCGGCGAAACCGAAATACATCAAAGTCACAGGCGTACTGGTTGCGGTGTGACTCGAAACGTATTTTAGGGACGTCGCAATTCTCCTAAAAATTTAAAAGCGGAACATTAATAGCACATAATTGAAATATATAAAGAAATCAGATAAAAACAAAAATTGCAGTTGAGCGACCGTGCTAAAACCACAGAATCCGGGAGTGCCTAACACCTTCTCCCGGGTTAACAGAATTCCTTATCCAGGTTTCTAGTTTCGCAGACTATATTACGGAGTCATAAATTTCCTCGGTTCGGGATTAAACCGGTGACTTGGGACACCATTATTTTTCCAAGTGGCGACTCTGAATAATTAAATTGATCCCGTCCCGATTGTCCTTAAAATGGAAAAACTCCTTCCCTGATTATTATTGTATCCCTTTCCGGGGCGTAGTGGTAAACAGTAGCACATATACTTATGTGTGAAAAAAGGAGTTTGTCAATGGTACCAAAAGAGAAGAAAATTCCTTTACAAATCTCCTGTAATAACTTGCCAAACCGAGAAACCTATGAACTTCCATCTGTGTCATGGGTCTAGGCCAAGTCTTTACTACCTTAATATTTTGTGTATCAACCCAGATAACCTCACCCAAAATAATATGCCTAAGGAAAGCTACAGAGTTCAACTAGAATTTACATTTAGAGAATTAAGCATACAGCTTCCCTTCTATAGAACTCTGAGCAGAGTATGCAAATGGTCTGCATACTCAGTCTCTAAATGATAATACACTGATATATTATCAATAAATACAATTACGAACAAATTTAAAAACAAGTTGAACACACGATCCATCAAATCCATGAATACTGCTGGGGCATTGGTCAAATCGACTGACATAACACGAAACTCAAAATTCCCATATCTGGTTCTGAATGCTATTTTCAAAATATCTTTCTCCTTAACCATTAACTGATGGTACCCGGACCTCAAGTCTATCTTCAAGAAACACTTGGCACCTGATCAGCTGATCAAACAAGTCATCAATCCTCGGGAGTGGGTACTTATTCTTGATCATAACCTTATTCAACTATCTATAATCAATACACATACGCAAGGAACCATCTTTCTTCCTCACAAATAATACAGGTGCTCCCCACGTTGATGTACAAGGTCTGATAAAGCTCTTTTCAAGCAATTCCCTTAGTTGTTCCTTCATCTCTCTCAGCTTTGTAGGTGTCATTCTATAGGGAGGAATGGATATTGCCTGAGTATCTGGTAATATGTCAATAGCAAACTCAATTTCTCTCTCCGACGGAAGACCTGGAAGCTCATCGAAAAAAACAAATGGAAACTCATTAACCAAAGGGATATATTGAATGGTTGGTGACTCTACTTTCACATCATGTACTCGAACTAAGTGATAAATATAGCAAAATAAGCTACCTCTAGGAGGTGTCATGTTACTTTTGCACTCCAAAATAGGCTCCCATGGCAATTGGAATTGGACCATCTTCGATCTTTAATCAACGTTGGCATGAAAAGAAGCCAACCAATATATACCCATTATAACATCACATTCTACCATATCTAACTCGGTTATGTCTGCTACTGTAGATCGACTATGAACTACTATTATACAATCTCTATATACCAGCCTAACTATCATTGGGTCCTCAACAGGTGTGGACACCTCAAAAGGTTTAACCAACATAGGTTTATTCCAAACTTACTAGCAACCAATAAAGTAACATGATAAGATGGAACCTAAGTTAATCAGTGCATATACATCATATGAGAAGACTCATAATATACCTTGTATACGATTAAAATCAAGGAGCCCGATTTCAAAATCTTAGATTAGGCTGTGAGTTGAAGTTCGGGTGACTCAAAGTAGAGGCCGGACCTGATTGAAGGAAACACACCTCGAGGAGGCAGATCGAAGGCCTGACATAACCTACATCGAGGGAAGTACAATCTCGAGGGCACTTAAGAATGAGTGGAAATTTCTCGAGAACACATGGTTCAAGGCATATATAAGAGGATAAGATTTGTACGAAATGGTACAAGTCCGTACTAGTTTATTTTACACCTGTACCAATAGAATTCTCTAATAAAATCAGGAATGTACTATATTGGGGTTTTCTCCTCCTATATAAAGGGAAACCCAATCATTTTGTAAACATCATATCACATTATTCACAGCAATAGAACATTCCACTCTACTTTTCTTACTCAACGTGCTCAATATTTGTTCTTCAGCTTTATTATCTTTACTTTATTGTCCATACTTTATTGTACTTAGCTGACCTCGAGGTCCTTGGCATAAACAAGCTCGAGGCTCCTTTTTCTTCAACAACAAAAATTTGGTTCACTAACTTTTATTACTTAATCTTAATATTACTTGTATAATCACTAGTATTTGAATATATCACATATCTTTAAAAGCATAAATTATGTGTAATGGTTACTTACATTTTTCGAGGTAAATAGTTTGGCGCCCACCGTGGGGTTAAAGATAATAGTGATTATTTTAGTGCTAGTTTTTTGATAACAAACGTTATTCTTCACACTTTTTCTTGTCAAAGATTTTTTGATTTCAAGCCAAAATATGTCTAGAACACAAAACACACCTACTCATGATAGTGAGGGACTCAGAGAAAATAACGGTATAGGGGTTGGTGTTCCACCCATAAATCCTGGGGGATTGCCAAATATGGAGCCAGCTGATATCAGTTCGCACAATGCTCTAAACACGGACTCAGGCATTGACCCCACAAGGAATGCACAAAGGGAAGTCCGAGGGATGGAAGAAGGAGGAGTCAACCTCCAGTGATATTCGAGATGCTGCAAGCTCAGCAAGTTGCCATCGCTAAACTTCAGAATCAGAATAAAACTCCTAACACCGCCGAGCCAATAAATGCCTGACATGAACCAATGCAAGAAAGGCCCGATAAAAGTAGCTCGGGGACTGACCCCACAACCATGAAAATGCTCGAGGAATTGACTAAAGGGATCAAGTCAGGAGAAAAGAAGATAGAAGACAATGATAAAAAGGTAGAAACTTATAACTCTCGGGTAGACGAGGTACCAAGAGCACCTCCAATTTTAAAAGGTCTAGATGCCAAAGAATTCATACCAAAACCTTTTCCCCCTATGTACGGCTCTGAAGCCCATTCCCAAGAAGTTACGCATGTCCGATATACCAAAATATAACAGAATGACTGACCCTAACGACTATATTACTTCATACACTTGTGGAATCAAAGGAAATAACTTGAATGAAAATGAAACCGAGTCAATATTATTGAAAAAGTTTAGGGAAACACTTTCAAAAGGAGCTATGATCTGGTATCATAACTTAGCTCCTAAATCCATTGATGCATTTGCTATATTGGCAGACGCCTTCATGAAAGCACATGCCGAGGCCATAAAGATGGCCACAAGGAAATTGAATGTATTCAAAATAAACAAAGGAATGATGAGATTCTAAACGAGTTCGTGTCCCAATTTCAGATGAAAAGAATGGAATTACCACCAGTCTCCGATGACTGGGCAGTTTAAGACTTTATGCAGGGTTTGAATGAAAGAAGATTGATTAGATCCTGATAGCTAAAGAAGAACTTGATCGAAGGTCCGGATGTGACATGGTTAGATGTGCGCAATTGTTACTACTAAAAAATTAGGATTGAGGACGACCAATTGGGATCCCCCTCAGGCTCGGTTCATCCAAATAGATTCGTATTCAATCTCCCGAGGACATAGACCGATGATCAATGTAACAAAGAACAGTATCAACTATATACTAATCAAAGGAACAATGACCCGAGTCACAACACCTGTCAGAGCGATCAAAGAAGTGATCGGGGAGAAGGTTCATGAGGGCTCATGAGCAAGAATGGGTTAGATAAGCACGCCCCCGACGAGGTCCCCCAATTATCAGAATACAACTTTAGCATAAATGCACCAAGGATCATCTAAGCTATTGGGAGAGTTAAATATGCTAAGTGGCCCAGGCCAATACATACCGATCCCCCCCAAAGGAACCCGAACTTGATATGCAAGTATCATGGCACGCATGATCATAAAATGGAGGATTGCAGGCATCTAAGGGAGGAAGTGGATAGGTTATTCAATGAGGGCCACCTTCGAGAATTCTTGAGTGATCGGGCTAAGAATCACTTCAGGGAAAGAGATGCAGGCAGAAAGAATGAACCTGAAGAACCTCAACATGTCATTCACATGATCATCGGCTGTATCAACATCCCACATGGACCTATATTCAAATGTACCAAGGTATCCATCACAAGGGAGAAATAGACTCGGGATTACATTCCCGAGGATACCCTCGCATTCAACAAGGAAGACATCGAGGCTTTGCCTCAACCTCACAATAATGCACTGGTAATTTCTATCCTTTTAAATAAAGTTCAAGTTAAATGTATTCTCGTGGATCTAGGTAGGCAAATATAATTAGGTCTAGGGTAGTCATACCGACATCTCGGGTCTTGAATGGCTTTAACATACAAACAAAACAACAAAGGGAAATCATCCTCCTAGTCAACGTGGTCGGAACCATACATGACATAAATTTCATGTTATCAAAGGTTACATGAGGTATAATGCTTTGCTTGGAAGGCCATGGATCCATAGCATGAGGTCGGTGCTATCGAACCTTTATCAAATGTTGAAGTTCCCAACAAAAGATGGCGTGAAATAATATATAGAAAGCAACATGCAGCTAAGAAGATGTTTACAATGCACTACTTGGCACTAGTATGGGCACCATCCACATCAGAAAAGTCAAAGGACAAATATGTGGACAAATAGCAATCACAACCTGTGCCGTCGATTCAGCCCGAGGGACAAGTGTTCAATGCATATGGGTTAAGGATGAAGAAGAATATTTCCTCATCCCCCAAACCTTTGTTGCCCCCGAGGAGTTGGATGCGATGAAGTCCACGGTCGAAGAACTAAAGTAGTCCATATTGATAGGGCATGTTCCAAAATGAAAGGTTTACCCGGGGATGGGGCCTTAAGCTCAGGAAAAAACTCATTCAGTTTCTCATCGATAATATTGATTGATTCGCTTGGTACCACTTAGATATGATAAGGATCCCACCGAAGATAACTACCCATCGACTAAGTGTCGATCCCAAATTTAAATTGATAAAGCAAAATAGGAGACCTCGAGGTAAAATATGCATTCATCAAAGAAGAGGTAACCAAACTTTTCAAAATAAGATCCATCAGGGAAGTAAAATATCCCGAATGGCTAGCTAACGTAGTGGTAGTACCTAAAAAGGGGAACTTAGAATGTATGTAGACTACAAATATTTAAACAAAGCATGCCCTAAATATTCTTTTCCATTTCCCAACATCGATCATTTGATCGATCGGTGCTACGGTCAGCCACGAGATCCTTACCTTTCTTAATACCTACTCCGGGTATAACAAAATTCAAATAAACCTAGCAGACCATGAGAGAAAACTTCATTCATCACAATGCATGGTACATATTGTTTTAATGTAATGACATTAGGGCTAAAAAATGTAGGAGCCACATATCAACGCCTAGTTAATAAGATGTTCGAACATCAAATATGCAAGTCTATGGAAGTTTATATTGATGACATGCTAGTTAAGTCCTTACGCGTAGAGAACCGGTTGACCCATTTGCAAGTAACATTCAACATCCTAAGAAAATACAACATGAAGCTCAACCCCGAGAAATGTGCTTTTGGAATCGGCTCGGGAAAGTTCTTAGGCTTCATGGTATCGAACAGTGGTATCGAGATCAACCTCGATAAAATCAAAGCCATTGAGAAAATCACCGTGGTGAACGATATGAAAGATGTACAATGTTTAACTGGACGGATAGTTGCCCTAGGTCGGTTTATCTCGAGGTCATCAAATCAGAGCCATCACTTCTTTTCCCTACTCAAGAAGAAGAACTTCGCATAGACTCCAGAGTGCCAACAAGCCTTGACAGAATTAAAACGGTATCTGTCGAGCCCACCCCTTCTCCATACTCCAAAAGAGGATAATACACTCTACTTGTATCTATCCATGTCCGAGGTAGCGGTAAGTGACGGGGACGTGTTGGTTTGAGAAGGTCAAGGTACACAATTTTCTGTCTATTATACGAGTTGGACCCTAGAAGATGCTAAAACCAGGTACCCACATTTAGAAAAGATAGATCTTTCATTAATACGTGCATGTAGGAAGTTAAAACCATATTTTTAATGCTATACTATATGTGTACTGGTTACATACCCGCTCTGGAATGTCTTGCATAAGCTTGAATTATCGGGCAGATTGGCCAAATGGGCTATCGAACTTGGAGGATATGATATTGAATATCAGTCCCGAACGGATATCAAGTCTCAAATTTTGGTAGACTTCATGGCCGACTTTGCGCCTGCCCTCGTATTAGAAGTAGAAAAGAAACTCTTGCAAAACGGGTATGTCGTCGGGGGTTTGGACCCTTTTCATAGATGATGCCTCGAATGTGAAAGGATCTGAGCTCTACATTATTTTCAAACTGCCTACGAGCAGTGTTATTAGGTAATCTATCAAACTTATATATAGACTAACAACAAGGACGAGTATGAGTCCATGATTGCGGTTCTTGAACTAGCCAAAGGCCTTGGAGCAGAGGTCATCGAGGCAAAGTGTGATTCTCTTTTGGTAGTAAATCATGTAAATGGAAGCTTCGAGGTTCGAAACGATCAAATGAAAAGGTACTTAGACTAACTTCAAATGACATTTCACCACTTCAAGGAATGGACACTGGACCGTGTACCTCGAGAACACAACATCAAGACCGATGCACTTGCAAACTTGGGGTCATTAGTCGAAGAAGAATATATCATCCCGGAGGCTGTCGTCTAACTATCGAAGTCAGCGATTGAAGAAGGCCATGCAGAGATTAATTCAACTAGTTTGATGTGGGATTGGAGGAGTAAGTACATTGACTACTTGAAGTATGGGAAGCTCCCAACATACCCAAAAGAGTCGAGAACACTTCGAACAAAAATAGCTTGATTTTCTCTCGATGAAAATGGAACGTTGTATAAAATATCTTTCGATGGACCATTTGCAGTGTGCATAGGACCTTGGGATACCGATTACGTGCTATGGGAAATCCACGAGGGTACTTGTGGGAACCATTCTGGTGTAGACTCTCTAGTTCGCAAGTTGATCAGAGCAGGGTATTATTAGGATTGAATAGAAAAGGATACCAAAGAGTTTGTCCAAAAGTGTGATAAATGCCAAAGATTTGCATCGATGATCCACCAACCAAGTGAACAACTCCATTCGGTCGTATCCCCGTGACCATTCATGAAAAAGGGGATGGACATTATCGGCCCCTACCAGCAGTGCGGGCAAAGCTCGATTATTTTGTTTATGACTGACTAATTCTCAAAATGGGTTGAAGCACATGCCTTCGAGAAGATAAGAGGAAAAGAATTCATTGACTTCATATGGGACCACATCATATGTCAGATCAGGACACCCGCCGAAATAGCATATGACAATGGAAAATAGTTCATTGGCAGCAATATAACAAAATTCATCGAGGACCATAAAATCAAAAGGATTCTATTATCACCTTATCACCCGAGTGCAAATGGTCAAGCTGAGTCCACAAAGTAAATCATCATTAGAAACTTAAAGAAAAGGTTAGATGATACTAAGGGGAAATGGAGAGAAGTGTTGCCGGTGGTGCTATGGGCATATCAAACAACTTCGAAGTTGATCCGAGTCGAAGTCCGGGAACCTAGTGTCAGATTTTAGCATGCCACCAAGGACTCAAATCACGAAGCTAGGAACACTTCTCTCGAACTACTCAATGAAAAATGTGAGGCCGCACAAAAACAAAGGATTGAAAGGTATTACAACAGAAGGATGAACCTTCAATATTTCAAAGTCCGGGACTTAGTCCTAAGGAAAGTCACTCTCAACACTTGAGACCCAAATGAAGGGAAACTAGGTCCCAATTTGGAAGGACCATACCGTGTCCTCGGAATCATAGGGAAATTATCCTACAAACTTAGCACAATGGAAGGCGAGCAACTACCAAAAAATTGGGATGTATCGATGCTCAAACAATATTATTGCTGAGGTATGACCTTCTCCCTTTTTTCGTTTGTATTCAAAACTAACTCCTTGTAGCTATTAAATTGGAGATATCGAGGCATTTACAGCTCGAAGAACTTGGGTTTGAAAGAACGCATTGCACTCTTTTTTCCTTAGATTGAGTTTTATCCCAAATAGGTTTTGCCGGCAAGGTTTTTTATGAGGCAACACCTATATTCTACCTAAGAAACATTCAACAAAGTATTCAAGGCTTCATTTTGATCAACCTCGAATACTGGGTCCATCACCATCAGAGGTCATATTTTTGAGAAAGATATTTCACACCTAAGAGGGGCTCAATAGGAGAACTTTGTAATGGGCCAAACAATCAAATGAACTGTGTCCATATAGAATAGTCAAGCCCGGATGACAAAACATGTATGCATGTATCAACTGTTTAAAGAAGCATCTTGGTTATATCCAAAATACTTTATCTACCCTTCTAATTCTACGAGAAGTAGCTCAAAGGCCAAAACACCCCGAAATACCCGAGGATTATCACTAACAGTCAATAGATCCGAGTTATAAAAAATTCAGACTTATAAGACCTCAAAGAGTACCCTCTCAAAACAAAGGCCAAGGCCAATATACGCAGGGACTAAATTTTTGAACAAGTTCGGAAAGTTATTGGGAAATAAGTTGAAGTGGCAAACCCTAAGACTACGTCCAAACTAAAGACTTCGGTCACATAAAGGCTGTGGCCAAAATAATGCGATTCAGAAACATCCGACTTTCTTAATAAAATTAAAATCCTTCAAACATTGAAAAACTGGTTAAGTCAGGCTCCCTTGGCAAAATCAAAATATAAAGGGCTTCGATAAATTTGGACCCTGAAAAATCTAAGGGCTTCGATAAGTTAGCCCTCAAATAATCCAAAGGCTTCGATAACACCAGCCTTCAGAAAAACCTTAAGAGGTATTCCATTATGTCTACACAAACGAAGTGACTAATAAGGTTTCGATAAGTCGATGCTTAGGAAAACCCAATGGCTAAAAAATACATGCTAAGGCATAACTAAAATTTCACTAAGTCTTTTAGCCGAAATAAGGAAAAATTATATGTAGCATTAGAGGCTGAAAAAACCCAATTTCAAAAGAGCCTAAGGGCCAATTTTAAAAGTGCCTAATGGCCAATTTTTAAAAAGCTTAAGGGCCGATATACAAGATCCTAAGGTCCAACTTAAAAGAGATATAAGGCCTAAAGTTTATAGGAGCCCTAAACTTTGTTCTTATTTATCTCCTCAGCTACTCAAATATTTTTCTCGAGGATCATCTTAAACCTTAAGGGGTATGATATTGAGAAATAAAAGCGTAAGGGGTATGAATCTAAATTGATACTCGAGCTATGCGTTTGAATCGTCGGTATTTTCCACAAACGGGGATAAAATAAAATTCAACACAAATCGAGGATAGAGAAAAAAGATACTTTATATTCATTAGGAAAGTTTACAAAACATATTACAATTCCCACAAGGGACCCTTGTATAGAAAAGGAAACCTAATTTATTTTCGGGGTCAAACCCCCGGAAGTGTCGTCATGATTTTCAGGCCCTAACTTCAGGAGTCTCTTCACCTTCGGGAACATCTTCTTCACCTTCCTTGTCCCTGGAGCCACTCACCACATCCCCGTTATTGTAGGAGAAAAAAAACCTAGCATCGGTTTCCCGCACCTTTGCTTCGGCTATCTTCCTATCGAAGTCGAACCCTCGAGCATGGATTTCTTCAAGAGTCTCCCTCCGGGCTTGTCACTTAGCCAATTCATTGCTTTGTCTCCCTCTGTCGTAGCCCTCCATCTACTTGTCTTGAATGACTACGACTTCCCTCGTGTATATAGCAATGGATTTATCAGCCACACCTTCATCTTCTCGGCTTCGGCCTTAGCCTAAGTAGCTTCGGCCCGGGCTTTATCCAGCTCGGCCTCCAACCCCTCAATTTTCCCGGCTTGATCAAAACCCTTCGCTTCAACACATCAGAGTTGAGCTTAATTGGAGGTCAGTTGGGCCACAATAGCTTCTTTATCAGAAGTAGATCTATGATCTTCTTTCAGTGATGATAATCAGCCCGAACTTGATTTACCTCGCCCTAGAGCTTCCCAATCATGTCTAGCTTTTGCTGCAGCTGAGGTGACAAAGTATTAGACTCCGAGGCAGGGCCAAGAAGCATGTACTCTATTAAATCAAAGTTACCTACTCATCTAGCTCGAACTCCCTTTGTCAAGCTTTGGCCAACGCGGTTCAGAGATCCTTAAGCTTCTCTTCCTTCTGGCTACAGAGGAGCCTCATGATTTTCCCGAAACATTCTTGAGCTTGGACTCATAGTGAAAAAGCTTGGCTCTAAACTTTGTAATGTCTTGTACATGGAATGGAGCATATCATTCGGAGGAAAAAGATAGAAGAAATTGCAATACTAAAGGTAAGTACTTACCCGGGAAAAGAGATGTTGAGCTTCTTCAAAGATGGAGGACGCATCATTCAAGTCATCTGCATCCTCTATCCCAACATAGCAACCCTGAAAAGAATCATCCTCAATGACTTTGCTTGGATCGAGCTTACGCAAAGCATTGGCTTCTTCAATTGCCCCCAGAATAAGTCGGCAAAGAAAGGGAATGACATGTTGTCGTGGCGTCGAGCTCTTCACTTAGGGCATTCTCATTAGAATTAGGGGACTCAATGTTTGCCCCCTCCGGTATAGTTCATGAATACAAAGGAAAATCTCAACCTCCAGGGACATATGAGCTTTCCCATTTCTTCCCTCCGGGCATCCTCACCATGGGATGAGTTTTCTAGTTCGGAAGGCTCGGCGGCCTCGATTGGCTTCCTAGTCTAAGTCACTAGCATCGACTCTTCATCATTATTTTACTCACCATCCGAGGAATCATGGGCCGAGTCTGTGCCCGTTTGAGCAAACCTTTTCCACAGTCTTCAAGCGGAGGTTTTCTTGTCTTAGGGGTCTTCGGGTTTTGAGTCCCTTTTTATATTTTTTCCTTCTCGGGCTTTGGATTTGAAGGCTTGGTTGTTTCCTCGGGTGGGACCGGTCTCATATAAGACATATCTCCAAGGCCTACATAGGCAAGCGTGAGTAAGTAAAAATCATGCCAAATGTATGAAAAATGTTGAAACTATAGAAAGGCACTTACTATGGTTCTTAGACTCCCACTGGACCTTCGCTAATTCGTGCCACTTGCGCTCGTTGTAGGAATAAGTGGCAACTAAATTTCTGACCCAATCCTCGAGGTCGGGCACCACTAGGGGCGCCCAAGCATTGACTTCCAAAAGAAAGGTAAGGACATTATGGAACATGAAAGAATATGAATATATATAATAAATACGAACGTCACTTATGATTAAAGTTCCACTTCTTCGGGAATGACATTTTTTCCTCGGGGATGATGTCCGAAGTTCTTACTCTAACAAACCGGTTCATCCAACCCTAATCTTTAGGTTCATAGGTGCTGGAAAAGAAGGATTTCATTGTTCAGTGTTGCATCTTGATGATCCATCGAAATAACTGAGGCCTATACAATCGAACCTGGTGGCTAGGGTAAATTCCAAACCCTCGACCTTTTTAGAAAAATGCCACAACATGATCATAATACGCCAGAATGAAGGATGGATTTGACCGATGGTGACCTCATATGTCTTGCAGAAGTCGATCACCACCGGATCGAGGGGACCCAATGTGAAGGGGTAAGTGTTAACAATCAAAAACCTCTCATTGTCGTTAGTTATGATTTCATTAGTCCTCGAGATCTAAACCTAGACCTCTTCTCCCTACCGATAATCCTTTTTTACTTTCTTGGTGAGCTATTTTGTTATCATGCTAATATATTGGGATACGTGTTTGCATTGTCCTTCGATATTAGGAGGATTCTGTATACCAAAGTCCTTCTTGATGATGCAATCACCATCGGCATCACTGGTTTGGCCGGGTGGAAGGCATAGGAAATGAAGATTTATCCTTTTTGGGGACCGTCTTGGAAGTGTTGGCCATGGTTGAAAGCTCAAGAATGCAGGTACATAGTGATGTGGTGTTTCCGGTAAGAGCTTCGTATTTTCCGGTTCTTAAAGAGGTGGAGGAAGCGAGTGATTGAAGAAAGAGATGAAAATGTGAAAGGATTAAATTCTTTACTTATAGAAAATAACTCATATTTATAGAGGGGTAGTGACAGTTCGGTGGCATTAATGGCCGACCAACACTGGCGTGCATTCAATATTTTTTGGTGAAGTGGGATGATGGGATGTTTCGGTCACTTCGAACACTGGCATCACGAGGAAGACATCATCACTAAGGGCTTTAGGAATGCAAATTGTTTCATATCATTTTATTATAAGAAATTCGGTGCTTATTTGTATACGGTAAAAATTATGGAGTCCGATTTTGAAGTCTTAGATTAGGCTATGAGTATGAGTTCGGGTGACTTGAAGTAGAGGCCAAACTTGGTTAGAGGACACACACTTCGAGAAAGTAGATCAAAGGCCTGTAATGACCTACATCGTGGGCAGTACAATCTCGAGGGCACTCAATAGAGAGCAGGAATTTCTCAAGGACACACAGGTCAGGGCATAAATTAAAGGATAAGATTTGTACGAAATGGTACAGGTCCGTACTAGGTTATTATACACATGTATCAATAGAATTATTTACTAAAATTAGGAATGCACTATAGTGGGGTTTTCTCCTCCTATATAAATGGGACTCCAATCATTTTGTAAGCATCATCTTACATTATTCACAACAATAGAACATTCCACTCTGCTTTTCTTGCTCAACGTGCTCAACATTTGTTCTTCAGCTTTATTGTCTTTACTTTATTGTCCATACGTTATTGTTCTTAGATGAACTCGAGGTCCTTGGGATAATCAAGCTCGAGGTTCCCTTTGATTCAACAACATAAATTTGGTTCACCAACTTTTCTTATGCTTAATATTACTTGTATAAATCGCTAGTATTAGAATATATCACATATCTTCAAAACCACAAATAGTCTTTAATTATTAAACATATTTTATGATGTAAACGTACCTGTAACAACATCAGGTGATGACTCCTAATCTTATCATCCTACTGATGCATAGATGCGGTTTTGGGGACCACTCGAGATAGATACTCCGCCTCTGCCTTTACCATGATCGATTGGTGCTTGTGAACCTTGCCATGGGGGCGTACTGATGCTGATAACTATAGATCCCGCTGGGCGAACTATGTTTGCATTACCTCTAACGTGGCTTGGATAACCACAAGTTTAATAAACATGCAACCCCATACGGCACTGCCTAACATACTACTTACCATACTAAGCACATCATGGCAAGGGTAGCCTCGTCTGACTTCACTCACCCCTATACTAAGAATTTGAGGCCCTAGAATTCTAACCAGGCCCTAAATATATGGAGTGATAAAATCTCTTACCAGCAAACTGAGAGGGTGCACTAGCCGATGGCTGGGCTGGATACCTTGTATATTGTGGTCTTTGACCACCTTGAAACTCACTAGAAGGACTCAAATATCCCGCTCTCTTACTTTGGCCCTTATCATGCTCATAATTGGCCCTCTGCTTCAATTTTCATTCCTCCACACCTTGAGTGTATGCCTGAATACGAGAAATATCTATGTATGGATGAAGTCAGACCAACATACAATCGTTAAGAAAGTGTGGCTCTAACTCCAATAAGAACCGATGAACCTGATCCTCAATCTTAGATACAATAGTAGGAGCATACCTAGCCAATAAATCAAATTGAAGACTGTACTCCCAAACATTCATGTTACCCTGCCGAGGGATCAAGAACCTATCAACTCTGTCCACTCTAAGCTTTAGTAGCAGATAATAACAAAGAAAAACCTCTGTGGACACCTGCCTACTTCCTGATGCCGAGCCTATGCGGCTACTGATTGAGTTAATAGCTGAATAACATCTCTCATCTCTTCACGCGGTGCATCTAGCTGAGGAATTGGACATACAGGGGCGGGCGCTGGAGCTGGTGCTCCTCGAAGCTCTTCTGGAGAGGGCGAGGTATATGATGTATGATATAGAATCTCACTATAGGACTCTAACTGATCCCTTGTAAGTCGTGACACTCGACTAGTAGTCTCATTAGCCACGAACTTACCCTTTCTGGGCGGTTGTAGTCTTCGGAGGCATCGCTGAAAACATAACATATCATTAGGAAAATGAATCCTTATTTCGCACGATATAAGATAAGAAGGGAGGATAACATCCTATATGTACCGTAAATAGAGCGTCAATATAAATAATGTACTGAGTATGTAAAGCATAAAAATCAGTACATAGAAGACATCTATGAAACATGGAATAAAGAATTCTACCTATAAGTTTAAATAACTTTATAAATTCTGAAACATTTACAATGTCATGCGTTAAATGTGGTATCATGCATAGGTGTAGGTGTATATAACATCATCAAGCCTATAATGTCAGGCCATCATATCATCTTGTCTAATGTGGGCAAAATCATCAACATATACCAGTTGATTAGGTGGTGGTGCGTATATAACGCTGTAACCTTTTCCCATATCCCATATACATATAATATACGCGTATATAATGCCATATGGTAATGGGTCAATGTATATGTATAATGAATCTTATATAATATATGAGTCCACCAAACTATATAGAGACCAGATCCTATATAGGTTTCCACAGATAAGGCTAATGCAATAGTAAGTAAATGGAACAAGGAACTTTTATGTGGAAAAATCCTTTCTCAAAGGGATAAAAAAACCCACGACCTACACTAGTAAGATTTAAACTGTACTATGAGAAATATTTATATTAAAACCTATGCAACCTAGGAGTTGAACTCTTAATCCATCACTAACTTGTAATACACTTATTACAAGCCACTTTACAATACACCTATTACAAAGACTTCAACTCATGACTAACTTTAGTCACGACACAACGCTAAAGGTTTATGATTTACAAGAGGTTCCTAATTAAAGCTTCTAGATAAGCAAAGTAGAAATTACAATAAAGAACAATTACAAATTTACAACTCAATTTAGGACATACAAGAGACTTGTTGTAAGAACTGGTCCGTAGTGATGTTGTACATTGTTCTTGACGCACTTGAGAATTGAATGCTTGATTTTTAGATGCGTAGAGTGCTTGAATGAATTCTTAAGTGTTCAAGTGATGTTTTGTTATAATTTTTATTATTAATACAACTTGGATGACATCACTTTAATGATGTATTCACTTAGTTGGTACAAGGTCCTTGATGCACTATTTTTGTGTATAGTGCATGCAATCACTTTCTAGCTATAGAGAGTTGACTAGGTACTGTTGTCAGTGGAACACAAGGGGTTCAGGTTCCTGTGTTGATTCTTTATCTTCTAAAGTCATAGCAACTCACATTAGCTTGAGTTCATTGATTAAGTTGTGTACCAAGTGTATCTGGTTCCTTATCTGGTTCTTTCACAGTAAGTTTGTTAGATCATCAAAACATGAAGCTAAGGTACTATAAACCCATCAATTTACCTCTTTTTGATGATGAAAAACCTAAAAATTGACAATCATATTTAGAGCAACAAAACCAGATAAAGCAACAGGAACTTCACAAGTTTCCCCTCACTTTGAGCTTCCCCCTTAATTAGTCTCTACCTCTTCTTAACTCATTAAATTTTATCTAACAACTTTCCCCCTCTTTTGGCATCATTAAAAACACACAAACAAGCAAATGGCATAAATAAGTCTAGCCTAGTTAACTTATACTACTTGTGTGCACACAAACATGATAGAAAAGAGAAGCAGAAACAATAAGCATTTACAATAAAAGAAGGAGAGTTTTCATTAAACAACAAAAAACATAAGCATTTGCCTTTACAACAAAAGCAACTTTGGACTGTTTACACGGGAGCTATACTAGTGATTTTCCATCTACAAACCAAACAAAAAAACAACAACCACAACATCAACAAAACACTATCAAGAGATATAAACTGGACACTGAGATATATGCCTAGGGGATACGAGAGGAAGAGGGCTTGGAAGAGGCAGCAAGTGTGTTGAGAACGAGATCTATCCGAGCATTTATGGAAATTTGCTCAGCGAGAAGTTTCTCCCTCATGTTCTTAACTTGTTGCCTGAGATCAGCATTCTCTTTAGCCAGAGGAGCAACCTCTGCATTTGAAGAATTGGAGAATCTTGATGCCTCTTAGGCCTAACTCAACTGAGTCTCTGATATGGCATTCCCTGTTGTCATCTTTCTGATCTCTTCAATAGCACTATTTTGAGCATTTATAAGCTGGGCGTTCGTTGAATTGCTTCCTACCCCACCAATTTGTCGATACAGTCACCTTCCTCTAGAGTAGTTTTAGAGATAGTCTGCTTCTTGGTCCCCATCTTAGGCTGTCCCAAAAGCACCTTAAAGAATTTGAAGACACGTGTGAGGAGAAATCCATAGGGGAGGCCATGATTTCCATCTTTGAATGCTTCCACCTTATGCATATGCTCAATCATTATGGCTGGTAGATTGATACCTTGGAACCCATCCAATGCTTCCATCAAATACAAATTATTGTTGGATGTGATGGACCTCCTCTCAACGCAATGAAGCTGGACCTTGTTCACCAACTCAAAAAGTAGTTGATAAATAGGAAGCAAAGCTTTCTTATACACCCGTTTCCCCTACAACACTTTATGATACCTCAACCATTCTTTACGAGATATACTTCCCTTTCTTGCCTTCTTCATAGAACTGGGTTCTTCCATATCTTCCAATTTCCATTTCGCTGAATTTCCACTAGACTTAACTTTCCCACAAGACTTCACTTGCACAATCTTATCAAAAACTAACTCTTCTACCACAACTTCCTTAAACTTGCCACGATCCTTTACTGACTTTTCACTGGGTGTTCCAACAACCTCATTTTAAGTACTCTCAGTAGAATGTTTCTTTTTCTGAGACTTCTTGATCAAGGAATTTGGTTCCTCTGTGACTTCCTCATCAACTTCCACAACTGAGATATTATTGTCACAAACAACTTCCCCATCCTTCACCAGACTTTTCTTCTTCCTCTTTTTCTTCTTCTTCTTCATGTTACTTCTCTTACTCTTCTTTACATTTATTACAAAGATATTTGGCTGGTATAACTATTTAATGTCGCGGTACGTACTAGTACTAGTCTAGTAGACATGGTCAGATGTAACCACATGCCTTGGGAACTTACTGTTTGTCCATCACATCTACCAATTTGCATTACCCCAAGGCCAAACATAGAGAACCCTCGGGGGCCTAACTTCAAGTTATGCCTCAAGCCTTCTAGAGACGGGCTATGGGGTGTCGTAATAATCATAAAATCGGACTCTTTGGTTTTAGCCATATACAAATAGTCCTTGAATTTTTTAAAATTAAAAGATAAGAAGCGATTTTGACCTTGTTTTTCTCGAAACTCTTGTGATAATGTCATGCTCATGACGTCAGTGCTCCAAGTGACTATAAACATCCCATCAGTCCATCTCTCTAGAAGCACTGATTATACTGTCGATTTTTTTGAAAAGGAATCTATTGCACTATCGATCCATTTCCCCAAAAGCATTGATTGTGCCGTGGATATGTTTCCCCAAAGGCATTGATTGCAATATCGGTAAAGTTTCTCCAAAGGCATTGATTGTGACATCGATTATGTTGTTGTCCTTCTATAAATAGGGGGTCGCTTGAGCCAAGTCTTTATTCAATCTTTTTTCAACAGCCTTTGGCCGTTTCCCTTTTCTATATCCTCTTCCAAATCTCCATCTTTATGGTTCAAACTTGTGGTCATAAGGTCATACGGCAATAACTTTGTTAGTTATGCCATGACCCTTTTTCAAATTCATTCCCTACAAAGTGGGACTATGCTTAGTTTTTGTTGTTAGCTCAAAAAAATAAGGTAAGGGCCTCAAATTCTTTCCGTATCAGAAGATATGTAGACCGTGATCTGCTGTTCATCTCTCTTAATTTACACCTTGTGTGGTACCTCATTCCTTTTGCTTTCCATGGAGTTAGGTGGCATTGTCTACTAAATTTTGCACCACACATCGGTGCAATGTCTCAAGAAGTGGTTCACAATAGTAGTGTTGACGAGACCCATACTTGTCAAATTTTTCACCAAGCCATAATTTTACCTGATTGTTAAAAGCTTTTGCTCTTTGATAGGCTATAGCTGTTTCAGAGGAGATTGTCAAAGATATTGATCTGAAGATCAAAATATAGTCCTCGACGAAACAGTTCTCACAGATGTTGCTCCCTAGGATATACCTTCGAAAGTAGATTAGGCTATTTAGTTGTTATTTTTTGCTTTTGTGTTACTATGTAAGGACCCCTCGTGGGCTTTTGGAATCATTGTTTATTTATACAAAAGTTTCTTTCAATTTGCCTTTGCCTTGTACTGGATTTCCTTTTGCCTCTGTTTGTGAAATATCCAAGTGTGTGACTTTATCGATCAGTTCGAATACTAGACTCAGACATAGTAATTCCTTTGATTCTCAATTGGTCAATATTATATTCCATGAAAACCCTTTGCCATCCTTCGAACAAAGTCTAAACCGACATGATACAAACTTAGGCCGATGGGACATTCGAGTTTGAATTGAGTGAGAGCGGGACCTCGAATTTCTTTGAAATAAAGCTTAGCCTTTTTAGGCCCGGTTGATAGTCCTCAATGATGAGTTTGCTTGATAATATGAAAATAAATATAGCCCTTAGGCCTCTAACAAATCCTCCCCGAGTGAGTGTTCGTTTGAACTCGGGTGGAACCCCATCGAGCAAAAATCTACCACGAACTTGAAAAATAAGGATATCCCTAAGGCGTTATAGATGGTCCTTGAGCAAGGATACACTCAAACTCAGGTGTCCTTAGGCTTAAATAATCGAGAGAGAATTCAAATTGAACTTGAGATATGGGTAGCCCAGGTGGTTTACGAATAATCCCTAAGTGAGAACCGCTAAAACTCGGGCAGCCCTTGGGCTTAATAGTCGAGCATGCGTTCATTCAAAATCGAAATAGAGATAGCCCTAAGTCTTTATGAATAGTCCCCGAATGAGCTTGACTCAAACTTGGGTAGCCCTTGGGATAAAATAATCGAATTGAGCATTTTCTCGAACCCGACTCGCACGATGTGGATGAGTCGATTTGTTCGAGTGCGGGTTGTTGACATCATTCCGGTAGAGTTCTTACCATTCTCTAAGAAATAAAATTTCACATGTAAGTGGTACACTTGTGATTTTGTAATTTTTGTGCATAGTGGAGGAAGACTCCATAAAGGTATTTTTTTTCCTTTCCGTAGGAATCTTGTGGTTGCCACATGAGATCCCATATCTGGTAGATTGGACTTGGAAGCTGATAGCTTGCTTGACCTATGATGAGGGTAAGTGGAGAGACCTATCAAAGGGTAGATGAGAGACAAAACACCACGATGAGTATTGTATGATCCTTTTCTTTAAGGAATATTTCTTTTTGTGTTTCTAAACTTCTTTACTGCAGGCGTTGGAGAACTTTTCAAGATGAGACCATGCCCTATAGGAGAGGAAGGAGGATCATCGGCTTTGGGGTCGAAGAGTGATAATAAGCATAAAGAGTCCTGGGGGGGGGGCGAGGAAATTTATAGTGAGGCAGGGTCTGCCCGGAGGCATAAAGGAGATGCAACCGTCGAGGTAGACCATGTACCTATCATCCGTTGTGCGAACATTGGTGCAACAAAAGGGTGAGGCTACACATCGGTGGCTTGTGCTAAGAGGTCTCTCAAGGCAGCTGTGCCTGCAATACGCGGGGTTTCCAGCCTCGGGGGAGTGACTCCTCTTTTTCCGCCGTCTTCTTCCCTGGTCGAAGGTACTTCGAGGGACAAGGATATTTAGCTGGTATCTTCTTCTCCCGTCAAAGGTACTTCGAGGGATACATATTTTCTGTTGTTGCCATCCTCTCTCGATGAAGGTACTTCGAGGGATGTTTGAGGCCAAGGGCCACCTAAATAAAGAAGGACCTTAAGCAATCATATCGCCACCAAAAGTGGTTCAATTGCGGCCGATGAGACCAAGCCAGTAGATGTATGCTCAAGTTTTGAGGAGGCTCAGTGGCTCTATTATGTGGTGAGTTTTGGTTGACTATATTGGGTTTTTAGTTTTGCATTTTCGTTTTCTCACTGATTTTATTTTTCATAGGCTTTTGACAAGCTCAAGTTTGAGCTGCTCCGTCGGGAAGCCAGGTTGTGGAAAGTCTTGGATGGGGAGAAATCCCTCAGGCTTCTTTGTGATAAATGGTCAACAAAGATAGTATACCTCTGGTACGAGATGAATTGAAGCCGGAACTACGAAGGTTACATCGAGAGACATGTAACCTCTATTTTAAGGGGATTCATGTTTCTTCTTCTATCGTTGGAAATTAATAGTTTGATACTTTAGTTGCAGAGAAAGACGGAGGACTTAGAACGCATAAGGGGAAAAGTTGGTGAGGCCAAATATGAGTGTAATAAGCTAAAGGCTCATATGGATGCTCAAGTTGTGGCCAAGAAGAATGCTTTAATTACGGCTTTTGTCCTCGAGGTACGACTCTAGATTTCTCATGATAACAACTTGGTCCAAACGAGCAGGATTGTAAGGCTCGAGGCTGACCTGTTGAAGATGAAGTCCAAGGTCGTGGATGCCCAGGTAGAATCTGAATAGATTCGAGCTAAGGTGGATAAGAAAGTGGTTGTCCATTTAAAAGACGTTGCCGATGCTCGAGCTGAGTTGAGAGGGGCTTCCGATCGTGATGGCGCCTACTCGTGGTAGCTAGGCAAGCCACTGTATTCATACTATCCTGTTTTTAACACAATTTTAATTAAATAAATGCGGAATACTTTATCAAAATAGAAATAACTAATTACAAGATGAAAATCATACTGAAATCCTCTACCCAAGACGTGGAGTCACCAACTCACGAACTACTACCGAATACTACACATAAGAGTTTGAAAGAAATATAACATAATTCTGTTTGTCTCGGAACAAAGAGACTACAACTAGTAACATAAATAAAGAGAGAGACGCCGGGCCTGCGGACGTCTGCAAGCTACCTCGGTCTCAAATGTGATCAACTCCCACACAATCGATTTACTGCTGTTGCTCCTGATCGTAACCTGGACCTGTGCAAAAACGCACAGAAGTGTAGTATCAGCACAACCGACCCCATGTGCTGGTAAGTGCCTGGCCTATCCCGGCGAAGTAGTGACAAGCCTAGGACCAGACACCCACATAAACCTGTGCAATTCAATATATATGTATACCACAGAATAACAAGAAATAACCAGGTAATAACACAATAAGGAATATCTCAAAGAATTCAACAATTAACAACAGTTAATAAATTCACAAGGAAAAACAAAGTATAATGGAAACACAAGTAATATCAACTCAAGGAATAGCAAGCAGTTGCACGGCATCACCCTTCGTGCTTTTACTCTCATCCTCACCAAATAAGCAAATAAAGTACACGACATCACCCTTCGTGCTTTTACTCTCATCCTCACATCCATAGTATGGCATGATCCTTCGTACATGGTTCAATAACAGGGCACGGCATGATCCTTCGTGCATAAATAATAAAACATGGCACGGCATTAACCTTCGTGCATAAATAATAAAAACATGGCACGGCATCACCCTTCGTGCATTATCACTCTTCCTCACCCAAATAACAATCACAGTTAAGGGCAAAGAAAGAAACAGTAATTCATAAACCGTCCCAACAAGGGCAATCAATAATCATCTTCACAACAAGTCCCGACAAGGGAGAACAATAACAATTCTACAACCCGGCAAAGGTTCAACAATTCATCTGCAATTATGTCTCACAATAAGCATTATCAACGACTCACGGTCATACTAGACGCCAGGTGTATGGATGCTCGTCACCACAGCCCATACACCGCACTCGATCATATAACACATAGCACATAATCCTATTCCCTCAAGCTAGGATAGAACAAACACTTACCTCGAATGTTTATGAACAATTCAATCCGTGGAAATGTCTTTTTCTTTCAAATTTGGATCCAATCCAATCGTATCTATACACAATTGATTTAATATCATCAATACTACTCAACAAACTAATTCCTAAGACCAAATACAACTTTTACAACATTCTGCCCGGAATAGTGAATTTTGACCCCGGGCCCACATGGTCGGAACTCGGGGTTAGGACCAAAATCCGGTTACCCATCCCCCCACGAGTTCATGTATATGATTTGTTTCAAAATCGGACCTCAATTCGAGGTCCAATTTCCCAATTTATGAAAAACCCTATATTCTATCAAAAACAAGAAATTCTACCATGAAAACCTTTGATTTCTAAAGAAAAACATGTTTAATGATGTTAGGAATTGAAAGAATTAAGTAAAAAGTGACTTACAATTGTTTTGATGGAGAAGGAATCCGTGAAGAATCGCAAATGGGTGTTTTTGTTTTGTAAAAAGTGAAGAAATGAACTGAAAATCGTGTTTTACAGGTCTCTGTGTTCGCATTTGCGAACATGGGTTCGCAATTGCGAACCCCGACCAATTTCTGGAGTTTGAAAAATAAGCTAAGGATGGGAAGTTCGCATTTGCGAACTTTTATTCGCATTTGCGAAGCCAAGGCAAATCTGGGGCCTTCGCATTTGCGAACATTTGTTCGCATTTGCGAACAAGGCTGGATTGAGGGGCCTTCGCATTTGCGACAAATGCTTCGCATTTGCGAAGCCAGGGGCTGGATTTGGGAATGTTCGCATTTGCGAACTATGGTTCGCATTTGCGAACATAGGCAGGACAAGGGGATGTTCGCATTTGCGAACAATTGTTCGCATTTGCGAACAAGGCTGGGTCGTGAGGGGCTTCGCATTTGCGATCAGGGTTCGCATTTGCGAGCCCTGCCTTGATCTGCCCCCTTCGCAATTGCGAGAAATGCTTCGCAATTGCGAAGCCAACAGCTGGGTGAAAAACCAGCAATGCAAAAATTCAGAATTTAATCCAACGGCCTATCAAATCTTTACCCGAGCCCCCGGGCTCCAAACCAAACATGTACACAACCTCAAAAACACATTATGAACTTGTTCGTGCGATCACATCGCCAATATCACATCGTTTTCATCAAATCAAGCCTCAAATTCATAATTTTCATACTTTTGGTTTTCAAAACTTTCAAACTTGGGACTCAAGGTCCAAAACATCTCAAACGACATCCGAATGTCACCAAACTTTACAGAAAATCACATATATAATATTTAAGACTTGTACCGGGCATCGGAACCAAAATACGAGCCCGATACCAAGGTCAATTAATTCATTTCCTTTAACAATTACATCAAAAACAATTTCATAGAAAAATTCATAACTTGGGCTCTAGGCCTCGGAATTCGACTCCGGACGCATGTCCAAGTCCCATATTTTCCTACGGACCTCTCGGGACCATCCAATCTCGGGTCTGGATCCGTTTACCAAAAATGTTGACCGAAGTCAACCATATCAATATTAATATCATTTTTATCCACATTTCTCATAGAATTCATATTTTCTATCACAAAATCTTTCCGGCTACATGCTCGGATTGTGCACGTAAATCGAGGCAACATGGAATGAGGTTTTCAAGGCCTCAGAAGCTCGAAATGATTAATAAAATAAGTGATGACCCTTTGGGTCGTCACAATCTCCACCTCTAAAACAACCGTTCGTCCTCGAACGGACAAAAGAAAGAAGTACCTGAGTCAAGAAACAAGTGTGGGTAGCGGCTCCGCATATCAGACTCGGACTCCCAGGTCGATGCCTCAGGAGGCTGACCTCTCCACTGAACACGCACAGAAGGATAACTCTTCGACCTCAACTGTCGAACCTGCCGGTCTAGAATGGCCACCGGCTCCTCCTCGTAAGATAGATCATTGTCCAATTGGACAGTACTGAAGTCTAACACATGTGTGGGATCGCCGTGGTATCTCCGAAGCATAGATACGTGAAAAACCGGATGCACGGCTGATAAGCTAGGCGGCAAAGCTAATCTGTAAGCCACCCCTCCCACTCTGTCTAGAATCTCAAATGGACCAATATACCTAGGGCCGAGCTTGCCCTTCTTCCCGAACCTCATCACGCCCTTCATAGGCGACACTCGGAGCAATACTCGTTCACCAATCATGAAATGCACATCTCAAACCTTACGATCCGCATAAGTCTTCTGCCTGGACTGAGCTGAACGCAATCTCTCCTGAATAGTCTTGACCTTATCCAAGGCCTCCCGAACTAAGTCTGTACCCAACAACCGAGCCTCTCCCGGTTCAAACCATCCAACTGGTGATCGACATCGCCTACCATACAACGCCTCATACGGAGCCATCTGGATGCTAGATTGGTAACTGTTATTGTAGGCGAACTCTGCTAATGGCAGAAACCGGTCCCACGAGCCTCCGAAATCAATAACACAGGCTCGAAGCATGTCCTCAAGAATCTGAATAGTCCTCTCGGACTGGCCATCCGTCCGAGGATGAAATGCCGTACTCAACTGAACCTGGGTGCCTAACTCCTGCTGGACCGCTCTCCAGAACCGCGAGGTAAACTGCGTACCCCGATCAGAGATAATAGATACTGGCACTCCATAGAGACGA
The DNA here is from genome assembly GCA_032618575.1 of Nicotiana noctiflora. Classification (NCBI taxonomy): domain Eukaryota; kingdom Viridiplantae; phylum Streptophyta; class Magnoliopsida; order Solanales; family Solanaceae; genus Nicotiana; species Nicotiana noctiflora. Next base: position 164,937 of record JASVEL010003810.1, on the reverse strand, counting down.
ACAATCTCCCTAATGTAAACCTCCGCTAACCTCTCCGACGAGTAGGAGACAGATACTGGAATAAAGTGTGCTGACTTGGTCAGCCTATCAACAATGACCCAAATAGCATCAAATTTCCTCCGAGTCAAAGGAAGTCCAGTAACGAAGTCCATAGTGATCCGCTCCCATTTCCATTCGGGAATTTCAATCCTCTGGAATACACCACCAGGTCTCTGGTGCTCATATTTCACCTGCTGACAATTTAGACACCGAGCGACATACGTAACGATATCTTTCTTCATTCTGCGCCACCAATAGTGCTGCCGTAAGTCCCGGTACATCTTCGCGGCGCCCGGGTGAATAGAATACCGCGAACTGTGGGCCTACACTAAGATCAACTCTCGAATCCCTTCGACATTGGGCACACAAACTCGGCCCCTGCAATTTCAATACCCCATCATCATCTAGATTTACCTGTGTGGCACCTCCCCGCTGTACCGTATCTCTCAAATCATGCAAATGAGGATAATCAAATTGCCTCTCACGGATACGCTCTAATAGAGAAGAACGAGCGACCGTGCGGGCTAACACCCTGCTAGGCTCAGAAATGTCTAATCTCACGAACCGGTTGGCTAAGGCCTGGACATCTAGAGCTAATGGTCTCTGATTGACCGGAATGAATGCAAGACTACCCATGCTGGCAGACTTTCTACTCAATGCATCGGCCACCACATTGGCCTTACCTGGGTGATATAAGATAGTAACATCATAGTCTTTTAGCAACTCTAACCATCTCCGCTGTCGTAGATTCAACTCCTTCTGCTTGAACAAGTATTGTAGGCTTTTGTGATCAGTGTACACCTCACATGTCACACCATATAGATAATGCCTCCAGATCTTTAAGGCATGAACCACTGCTGCTAACTCAAGATCATGAACTGGATAATTCTTCTCATGTATCTTTAACCGCCTCGAAGCATAAGCGATAACCTTACCATCCTGCATCAATACCGCTCCAAGCCCTGTACCTGTGAGGCATCACAATATACCGTATAGGATCCCGAACCGGTAAGCAACATCAAGATAGGGGCCGAAGTCAAAGTTGTCTTGAGCTTTCGAAAGCTCGCCTCACACTCCTCTGTCCACTGAAAAGGGGTACTCTTTTGGGTCAATGTGGTCATAGGTGCTGCGGTTGAAGAGAACCCCTCCACAAAGCGACAGTAATACCCCGCCAAACCAAGGAAGCTACGAATCTCAGTAGCTGAGAAGGGCCTGGGCTAGGCCAATTCTGGACTGTCTCAATCATCTTTGGGTCCACCTGAATACCTTCCACTGATACAATATGACCCAGAAATGCCACCGAACTCAACCAGAACTCACATTTTGAATATTTGGCATAAAGCTGATTATCCTTCAAAGTCTGAAGAACCACTCCGAGGTGTTGCTCGTGCTCTTCCTGGTTGCGGGAGTATACTAGGATGTCATCTATAAAAACTATCATGAACAGATCTAAATAAGTCCTGAACACCCAATTCATCAACTCCATGAATGCTGCTGGAGCATTGGTCAACCCGAAAGACAAGACCAAGAATTCATAATGCCCATATCTAGAGCGAAAGGCTGTCTTAGGAATGTCAGCCGCCCTGATCTTCAGCTGATGGTAGCCTGACCTCAAGTCTATCTTAGAGAATACCCTCGCTCCCTGGAGCTGGTCAAACAAATCATCAATCCTCGGCAGTGGATACTTATTCTTTATTGTCACTTTGTTTAATTGCCGGTAATCAATACACATCCGCATCGAGCCATCTTTCTTCTTTACAAATAGTACAGGTGCTCCCCAGGGGGAAACACTGGGCCTAATAAAGCCTTTCTCAAGAAGGTCCTGCAACCGATCTTTCAACTCTTTTAGCTCCGGCGGGGCCATACGATAGGGTGGAATAGAGATGGGCTGAGTGCCCGGTGCCAAATCAATACAAAAATCAATATCCCTGTCGGGTGGCATGCCCGGCAGGTCTGAAGGAAAAACCTTCGGAAACTCCCGTGCAATAGGGACCGACTCAATGGAAGGAACTTCTGCGCTGGAATCACGAACATAAGCCAGATAAGCTAGACACCCCTTCTCGACCATGCGTCGAGCCTTAACATAGGAAATAACAGTGCGAACGGAGTGGCTTGAGGTACCTTTCCACTCTAGTCGGGGTGATTCTGGCAAGGCTAAGGTCACAGTCTTAACATGACAATCTAGAATAGCATGGTATGGGGACAACCAGTCCATCCCCAATATGACATCAAAATCTACCATATCCAAAAGCAACAGATCAACATGGGTCTCAAGACCCCCAAATATAACTACGCACGAACGATGCACCCGATCGACTACAATGGAGTCACCCACTGGTGTAGCCACATAAACTGGAATATCCAGAGCATAGCCGGGCACGGCCAAATACGGTGCGAAGTAGGAAGACACATAGGAATATGTAGATCCAGGGTCAAATAATACTGAAGCACCTCTGCCACACACAATAATAGTACTTGTAATCACGGCATCTGATGCCTCTGCCTCTGGCCTGGCTGGTAAAGCATAGAATCGGGGATCTGCACCTCCCCTCTGAGCTACGTCTCTAGGATGGCCATCAACTGGCTGACCTCTACCTCTGGCTGGACGGTCTCCACCTCTACGGTCTCGACCTCCACCTCTATAATCTCTACCCCCGCCTCGGGCTGGCTGGGCAGGCTGAGGGTCAGCTGGGGCCTGAATAATGGGACAAGGGCCCCGCTGCTGAGTGTTGCCCGCTGCTAGAGGGCAATACCTGATAAAATGACCCGGGTCACCACAACCGTAGCAACTCTTAGACTGATAGGGCTGCTGGCCCTGACGACCTGAATGGCCTCCACGAACACTCTGAAGAGGCTGAGCATTAATAGGAGGCTGGTCCGAATAATGCCCACGAAAACCACGATCACCTGGTCCACCCTGTGAAGCCTGAAGGGCGGAATGAAAAGGCCTGGAGGACTGGCCTCTATCAAAGGATTCTCTGCTACCAGAGGAAGAAGCACCAAACCTACCCGAATGACGAGGCCTCTTATCCGAAGAATAACCGCCTCCTCTAGCGAGAGCCATCTCAACTCTGCGTGCTGCATTTGCTGCCTCCTGAAATGATATGTCACTCCCCACGCCCATAGCCATCTGGAGTCTAATTGGCTGATTAAGCCCATCTATAAACCTGCGGACCCTCTCCCGCTCCGTGGGAAGTATCACCACTACATGACGAGCCAAATCGACAAATCTCGTCTCATACTGTGTAATCGTCATAGTGCCCTGATGGAGGCGCTCAAACTGCCTCCGAAGTACATCCCGCCGAGTAGCAGGGAGAAACTTCTCCATAAATAGTTCCGCAAACTGATCCCATGATAAAGCTGGGGACCCTGCTGGTCGAGTCAAGCAATAATCTCTCCACCAAGTCTTGGCGGATCCCGCAAGCCTGAATGTACAGAAGTCAACTCCATTTGTCTCCACGATCCCCATAGTCTTGAGAATCTCATGGCAACTGAATAAGAAGTCCTGAGGATCCTCTGATGCGGCTCCACTGAATGTAGTGGTAAATAGCTTGGAGAACCGATCAAGCCTCCATAACGAATCGTAAGTCATGGCCGCTCCATCACCTGCATGAGCTGTGGTACCTGACTGAGTGGCCACAGCTGGCTGAACCACTGGTGCCTGAGGCTGAGGAGCTACTGGCTCCGGAGTACAAGCAATAGGAGTCTGGGCCCCTCCTCCAGCCTGAGAAGCGGCTGGTGCAACTGATAATAAACCCGCTCTGGCAATGCTGTCCATAAATCCCGCTATTCTGACCAAAGCATCCCGGAGATCCGGGGTAAATAAAGCCTATCCTGGGACCTGAGCTGGGCCCACTGGAGCTGCTGGAACCGGAACCTCCTCGTCAATCTCAATATGAGGGTCCACCTCTGGAGTAGCTGCCTGGGGCTGAGCTCTACCCCTACCACGGCCTCTGATACGGCCTTGGCCCCTGCCCCTCACAGGAGCTGCCTGGGGCTCGGGCTGCTGGTCGGCGGACGAAGAAGCGCGTGTCCTCACCATCTGCGAAAGGACAGAATAGAAATTCAATCAGTAATTGAGGAACAAGTCGCACGACAAGAAAGAACAAATGAGAGACTTTTTCCTAACTCAATAGACTCTGGAGGACAAGTACGGACGTCTCCGTACCTACCTCTCAAACTCTACTAAGCTTGTTCGTGAGTGGTGAGACCTATGTAACCTAGAGCTTTGATACCAACTTGTCACGACCCGGATTTTTCCCCAACATCGGGATCGTGATGGCGCCTACTCGTGGTAGCTAGGCAAGCCACCGTATTCATACTATCCTGTTTTTAACACAATTTTAATTAAATAAATGCGGAATACTTTATCGAAATAGAAATAACTAATTACAAGATGAAAATCATACTGAAATCCTCTACCCAAGACGTGGAGTCACCAACTCACGAACTACTACCGAATACTACACATAAGAGTTTGAAAGAAATATAACATAATTCTGTTTGTCTCGGAACAAAGAGACTACGGCTAGTAACATAAATAAAGAGAGAGACGCCGGGCCTGCGGACGTCTGCAAGCTACCTCGGTCTCAAATGTGATCAACTCCCACGCAATCGATTTACTGCTGCTGCTGCTCCTGATCGTAACCTGGACCTGTGCAAAAACGCACAGAAGTGTAGTATCAGCACAACCGACCCCATGTGCTGGTAAGTGCCTGGCCTATCCCGGCGAAGTAGTGACAAGCCTAGGACCAGACACCCACATAAACCCGTGCAGTTTCGTACATGGTTCAATAACAGGGCACGACATGATCCTTCGTGCATAATCAATAAAACATGGCACGGCATTAACCTTCGTGCATAAATAATAAAACATGGCACGACATTAACCTTCGTGCATAAATAATAAATCAAGGCACGGCATCACCCTTCGTGCATTATCACTCTTTCTCACCCAAATAACAATCACAGTTAAGGGCAAAGAAAGAAACAGAAATTCATAAACTGTCCCAACAAGGGCAATCAATAATTATCTTCACCGTAAGTCCCGACAAGGGAGAACAATAACAATTCTACAACCTGGCAAAGGTTCAACAATTCATCTGCAATTATGTCTCACAATAAGCATTATCAACGACTCACGGTCATACTAGACGCCAGGTGTATGGATGCTCGTCACCACAGCCCATACACCGCACTCGATCATATAACACATAGCACATAATCCTATTCCCTCAAGCTAGGATAGAACAAACACTTACCTCGAATGTTTATGAACAATTCAATCCGTGGAAATGTCTTTTTCTTTCAAATTTGGCTCCAATCCAATCGTATCTATACACAATTGATTTAATATCATCAATACTACTCAACAAACTAATTCCTAAGACCAAATACAACTTTTACAACATTCTGCCCGGAATAGTAAATTTTGACCCCGGGCCCACATGGTCGGAACTCGGGGTTAGGACCAAAATCCGGTTACCCATCCCCCCACGAGTTCATGTATATGATTTGTTTCAAAATCGGACCTCAATTCGAGGTCCAATTTCCCAATTTATGAAAAACCCTATATTCTATCAAAAACAAGAAATTCTACCATGAAAACCTTTGATTTCTATTGAAAAATATGTTTAATGATGTTAGGAATTGAAAGAATTAAGTAAAAAGTGACTTACAATTGTTTTGATGAAGAAGGAATCCGTGAAGAATCGCAAATAGGTGTTTTTGGTTTGTAAAAAGTGAAGAAATGAACTAAAAATCGTGTTTTACAGGTCTCTGTGTTCGCATTTGCGAACATGGGTTCGCAATTGCGAACCCCGACCAATTTCTGGAGTTTGAAAAATAAGCTAAGGATGGAAAGTTCGCATTTGCGAACTTTTGTTCGCATTTGCGAAGCCAAGGCAAATACTGGGGAGTTCGCATTTGCGAACATTTGTTCGCATTTGCGAACAAGGCTGGGAAAGGGCAGTGTTCGCATTTGCGAACTAATGTTCGCATTTGCGAACACAGGCAGTAAAGGGCATTGTTCGCATTTGCGAACTATTGTTCGCATTTGCGAACATAGGCGGGACAAGGGGATGTTCGCATTTGCGAAAAATTGTTCGCATTTGCGAACAAGGTTGGGTCATGAGGGGCTTCGCATTTGCGATCAGGGTTCGCATTTGCGAGCCCTGCCTTGATCTGCCCCCTTCGCAATTGCGAGAAATGCTTCGCAATTGCGAAGCCAACAGCTGGGTGAAAAACCAGCAATGCAAAAATTCAGAAATTGATCCTACGGCCTATCAAATCTTTACCCGAGCTCCCCGGGCTCCAAACCAAACATGTACACAACATCAAAAACACATTATGAACTTGTTCGTGCGATCATATCGCCAATATCACATCGTTTTCATCAAATCAAGCCTCAAATTCATAATTTTCATACTTTTGGTTTTCAAAACTTTCAAACTTGGGACTCAAGGTCCAAAACATCTCAAACGACATCCGAATGTCACCAAACTTTACAGAAATCACATATATAATATTTAAGACTTGTACCGGGCGTCGGAACCAAAATACGAGCCCGATACCAAGGTCAATTAATTCATTTCCTTTAACAATTACATCAAAAACAATTTCATAGAAAAATTCATAACTTGGGCTCTCGGCCTCAGAATTCGACTCCGGACGCATGTCCAAGTCCCATATTTTCCTACGGACCTCTCGGGACCATCCAATCTCGGGTCCGGATCCGTTTACCAAAAATATTGACCGAAGTCAACCATATCAATATTAATATCATTTTTATCCACATTTCTCATAGAATTCATATTTTCTATCACAAAATCTTTCCGGCTACATGCTCGGATTGTGCACGTAAATCGAGGCAACATGGAATGAGGTTTTCAAGGCCTCGGAAGCTCGAAATGATTAATAAAATAAGTGGTTGTCCATTTAAAAGACGTTGCCGATGCTCGAGCTGAGTTGAGAGGGGCTTCCGATCGAGAGAGTAGAAGTAATGAATATGCCAAGTGAAAATCCAAGAGGGAAACCCTTGAGGAGATCCGCGCTATGGGACTCGATCACTCAAAAGAGATATAGCAAAAAAGACGGATGGATATGATTCCAAGTTCCTCTTATCCGATGCCAAAGATAATGTGCAAGAGGGCCGATGCAGCCGTAGGGCCCCGGGGGTAAAGTAGACTAGGCTTTCCTTTATGATTCTATGTACGATGCTCTTAGAGAACATTGTAAATTAAGCCTTGTATTGTTTCACATATACATATAAAAAGAAACCTTTAGGTTTTCCCCTTTCATGGATTTGCCCTAGCTTGTGTATTCCTTTCTTTCTTTTTGAATTTTGACGTTTGTAAATGATTAGCTAGACGAGTTAGATTTTGAGGTAAAACCCTTAGGTTTACAAATCGACCTTGAGTCTTGCTGGGCTGGATCATAGGCTCTTATGTGTTGGGTCGGTACGACCTATAATACAGGCTGGCACTTAGGCTTTTACACGGGTCAGTACAACCACTAATATAGGTTAGCGCTTAGGCTCTTATGCGTTGGTTCAGTACGACCTCTAATATAGGCTGACGCTTAGGCTCTTACGTGTTGGGTCGGTACGACCTCTAGTATAGGCTTTATTTTTTCCTCGTTAAAGACTTTTCTGAAGTTTTTTTATTTCTTTCCGAATATTCGGTGGTTCAACAAGAACCTCGATTATGATTCGTTATGTGATGATAAATGAGGACCCTCAGAGGTTTCACTCGATGGCTCAATTATTTTAGAGGCTTTTCCTTGTTTGGAGCTGACATGATCGAAGCTCTTTTGCTTATTCGTAGGGTAGCGTGATTAACCGGTTCTTTTAGAAGTATTTTTGAAGTAATTAAAGGCCTATGATTTTATGGCGACAGTCGGGCATCTTTGAGTCATGTTAGTTTGACCAACGCCTTATGACCATAGTCATTGTATTTGGCCGTAGCCTTTTAGTACCCCGAGTGAAGTAGCCTCGGCGTCTATATCAAGGTTCCTTGTAGGGGTCTTACAAGTTCAAATATATACCCTTGACTTTAGGATCGGGATTAAGACTTTTGCAAGGTTTGATAAATTTAAACATGCCTTATTTGAGGTTTTACAGATAGGTTACTTGGCAAAAGTATTATTCATGCCTTTCTCGAGGTCTTATAGACTTGGTATTGCCTTATAAAGGTCTTATGAGCTTGAGGTTGCCTGTATGGGGTCTTATAGCCTCGAGTTTTTGACAGCTCGATAGTGTGACAGTCGGCGACAGTCCCCGAGACATCAAAATCTTTTGGCTCTTGGAGCCGTTCTTTGTAAACTTGATGTTGCCTTATTGAGGGCTTACGAGTTCAAAGTTTCCAACCTGGAGGACTTGCGTCTTCGAGTTTTTGATGTCAGTTCCCGAGTGTTCGAGAAATTCCTGGTCTTGGGTCATTTTTTCTACATAGAGAAAACTTCTTTGAAGTGCGATGCATCTTGATGGTAAAAGATACCCCTTTGATTACTTGATACAAGTATACATATTTTCATCGTCAAGGATTCAATTTTTCTATGCGGACACAGTTCATTTGACTATTTGGCCCGATATAACATTTTCCTATCGAGGGTCGCTATAACATTTTCCTATTTGGGTTTGATTTTTCATAAAATCCAATCGAAGGAAAAGAATGCAACGCATGCTTTAAAACCTAAGTTCTTCAAGCTGGAAAATGCTTCGATTTTTCTAACCGGGCACTTGCACACAGGTTGATATAAGACGTAAATAAAAGGGAGGCGATTATACCTTAGTAGTGATGGAACATCGAGCCTCGATATGCCTCAACTATTTTCTCCAGGGGCACATTATGGTCATTTGCTTATTCATTTGGGTGCAACCGAGAATGTAGCTGGTGATGGATACTTTACTGTTTGCTTATCCTTTGGCTCCTTCGATGTTGAAGGTGTCAATACCGATGCCATATCATGCATGACGAACATCTCTCTTTCTGCATGCTGCTCCCCGTATGCTATTGTTATTCCGTCCTTCGTTGGAAACTTTATCATTTCATGAAGAGTTGATAGTACTGCTCTTATGCAATGTATCCATGGCAATCCGAGCAAGGCATTGAGTTAGTTTGTATGGGTCCATCAAATCGTAGAGTACCTGGTCCTCTACAAGGTTCTGCTGAGAATGCTTCATAAAACAGTATGTAAATAAGGTAGCGGATTTTTACGTGGAAAAATCCCACACTAGGGGATCAAAAAACCAAGACCTACACCTGTAGGCTTTTAACTTCACTAACTTGTAATCTATTTATTACAAGCCACTTTAGAATAATTCCTATTACAAAGGATTTACTCAACTAAATTGTGGTACTCTTACCACAAGCCACTTTGTGACTGTCCTAGTTACAAAGGCTTTTTAAAACTTGTAATGCTCTCACCACAAGCCACTTTTTAACTCTATAATTACAAAGACCTTTCCTTATGACTAAATCTAGTCACAACATACTCAAGGAGTTTACAGATTTTCAAGAGGATTCCTAATCAAAACGATCCTAGGTAAGCAGTTTAAGAGATACAGTCAAGGTTACAACTCAACTAGGAAAACAACAATCTATCTTTTAGGAACTGATCTATAGTAGCATTCAAGCTTGTGAGGATTTACTTCTATATTTTTGTAAGAGGCTTGAATGAGAATCAGAAACCTTCCAGTAATGTTTTATATAAAGCTCATTGCGGGTGGATCTGGATCACATCACTAGAAAATATGTGTGTACTTTGTTTGGTTAGAGAATGAGTGGGCGGATAGTATAGTGCAGCAAAAATAGTGCCACCAGTCACTTCATTTCCAGTTGTATCCAATTGACTCTGTACTATTATAAGGAAACCACAAGAGTATCAGGTTCTTGTATGGTTTCCTAGCTCCTGAATCTATCGCAGTTCACCTTTAGCTGGAATCTGTTAAAGCTTGTAGCAGTCCAAGTAGGCCAGATTCCCTATCTGGTTCTTAACAGTATATTTGTTAGATCATCAAAATCATAAGACAAGAGTATTTAAAGTCTATCACATTGTACCTCATGTCCCCTTAGATGACATAAAACTTGACATTTTGGGTTGTGTCGGCCACGTTGACCGGGAGGCTAATTTCCCCTTTTATTATCTCGCTCGCTATGTTGGATTTATTGAGGACTCGAGAGGCGGGCATGATCTAGTCGATAAGTCTGAGCTGCTCCACCACCATCGATCTGAAAATGTTGGCCGAGCTACCTGGATCCACAAGCACATATTTAATTTGAAATGTATTCACAAGAAAAAATATCACCAATACATCGTTATGAGGCTGCCACAAGGCCTCAATGTCCTCAAAACTGAATGTGAGAACGTCCTCGAGTATGTAACCTTGAGTTCACTTTTCTCTAGTGAAAGATATTTTTGTTCGTTTGATAATGGGTTCTTGCGGGATGTCGATTTCTCCAACGATCATGTGGACGACATGTTGTGGATCATCTATTTTATTTTTCCTATTCGCTTCTCTTTCTCGAAATTGTCTTTGGCTCGGTTGCTGAGGAACTCTCGGAGGTTTCCGTTATTGATTAGCCGGGCTGATTCTTCTCGGAGCTGTCTACAATCTTCAGATTTATGACCGTATATGTCATGAAATTCACACACCAGGTTAGGGTTCCTTTGCGACTGATCTGATAGTATGGGTTTTAGCCACCTGGTGTATCTGATTTTAATGATGACAAATACAATATTTGAAAAATCAATACTAAAGTTGTACTCAGATAATCGGGATACCTTCATCGGCCATGCGTTTTTTTTGAATTCAGCTCTACTCACGAGTCCCCGAGGATTCTAACCTCAATCTGCCCTTCGGTCGTTTTGGGGTATATTATGCCTTGGGGAGTTTCTTCGATCTTTAGTTTATGGTACCTTTCCTTGCTTGGCCTTAGTTCCTTTATCAAGGTCTCGATAGGATATACTGAGCCCGATGGGGCTCCTAGTTGGTCTTCCTCAACCCTAATCTTTGATTGATACCGCATGTGGACATCCGGCCAAGTCACGATGGGATATTCAACCAAGTTCTACTTTAGTTGCTTTGAAGCTACCGAGTTTCATTCTATCAAACCTTAGGTGAAGGCATGCACTGCCTAGTCATTGGGGACTGGGGTAATTCCATTCGCTCTATTTGAAAGCGAGATGCAAATTCCTATAACATATCATTTTCTCTCTGTTTGATTTTAAAGATGTCAGATTTCAGTGTAGCAACTTTAATGACACATGCATGTGCCATTATAAAAGAATCTGCCTGCATGGCAAATGAGTCTATTGAATTCGAGGATAGGTTGTGCTACCACATCATGGCCCATTTTGAAAATTTTTCTCTAAATTTTTTCAATTGGACGGATTCAATCTCGTTGTCCTTTAGGTCATTTCCCTATACAGCACAAGTGTAAGCAGTGATATGCTTGTTGGGGTCTGAGGTTCCGTTTTACTTTGGGAGATGGGGCATTCTGAATTCTTCGGGATAGGCTTCGGAGCAGCATTCGATGGGAATGGATTATGTACAAATTTCTTTGAATCTACACCTTTCAGAATCGGGAGTGCGCCCGGAATCTGATCGACCCTTGAATTATAGGTCTCCAACTTTTTGTCATTGGCTTCTATTTTCTTTATGCCCGATTCAATCTTATTTGTGAGGTCCTCGAGCTTCTTTATGATAGTAAGGTCAGTTGCTGATCTATTGTTGCTTGATATTTCTGGTACCTGTTTGGCTCGAGGAGCTATTTCTGGTTCTGCTGTGCTTAGGGTTTTTTGGTGGTTTTGTAGTTAAGCAATCGCCAGCTGTTGTGCCTGCAATATTGTCATGACCCTAGTTCACCAATTGTGAACCTGTCATGACTGCACCCAGTCTTCGCGACTAGGTAAGCCTAACACAATGCGGAATGTACAACTCTTATGAACAATAATTAAGATAACAGCGGAATGATATAAAAGAAATGTAATAAGTGCCGCTCGACACATACACTTTACCAAATACCAAAATAAAATACAACCACCAAGACCCGAAAACTCACGGGTAACACAGACTAAGAGAGCATAATTGTAGCTCTATACATCCAGAGTATCTATACAATCGAAATAAGGGAATAACTGACATCACTCAGGAAGAATAGAAGAAGACCCTCTGGATCTGCGGACGTAGCAGATTCATACCTCGAGTCTCCTGAAAATGCGCCTAAGTCACCGGTAGTGCGTCTGATAAGATGGACCTGGTTCTGCACAACAAAAGTGTGCAGAAGAGTAGCATAAGTACACCTACTTGTACTGCCATTTTCTTGGAATTAATTAGAAGGTCTTTCTTTAGACCGAGAAATAATAAAAATAATAATAATAACACCGAACAGTACAAAATAGGAACAAGTCTGAAATAATAGTAAACGAGATAAATACTACATGCCGTCTACAGTTAAGCTAACAAAGAGAAATCAACATAACAAGTACAAATCAACAATCCAGGATCTCCAGGAATTGAACCCGCAGTCCTTTACACTCAGCAACTCAGGATCTCCCGGGAATCAAACGTGCAGTCCATATATCAGTATCACAGGATCTCCAAGAATTGAACCCGCAGTTCTTTATATCAGTATCACAGGATCTCTGGGAATTGAACCCGCAGTCCTTTATATCAGTATCATAGGATCTCCTGGAATTGAACCCGCAGTCCGTATATCAGAATCACAGGATCTCCGGGAATTGAAACCCCAGTCCTTTACCTCAGTAGCACCGGATCTCCGGGAATTGAACCCGTAGTCCATAGAACACAAACACAATCAAATAAGAGAAAACAAAGAGAAATATGAAGTATGATGCTACAATTAACAACTAAATCCAGTCTGAACATGTTCCACGGAACTCAATTAAGACAAGTAGGCATTTAGACAGTTAATCCTATCTAATCATGCTTCCCTAGATAACACAGGATAATTCATGCAATTAAACCAATCAAATAATAGTGATAACACTGATTGAGCAATTTAAGTAAAGTGATTTTTCAACAATTTGCGCAAGTACACGCCCGTCACCTCGCGTACAAGGCATTCAAATCAACACATATATATCCTAGGGGAGAAATTCCCCCACGCAAGGTTAGACAAGTCATTCACCTCAATTCCGGTACAAAACCGCTAAGAAATGACTCCCTTGCCACGATTATCTGACTTCGAGTGGCCCAAATCTATTCAAACTAATCACATAGTGTAAATAAAATTGCAAGTAAATAATTACAATGATCAAATTAAAGCTACAATGCAAAAATAGGCAAAATGACCAAAATACCCCTCCAGCCATCGGCTCGGAATCAAAATATTTTTACGTTTTCAGGACCCTCGTACTAACCATATAAAATTTATCAAAATCGGAATTCGTTTTCCCCTCCAAATCATCAAAGTTTGTTCTAAGAAACTTACCCCAATTTACATCCCAACCCCGAAATTAAAGGAAGAATTTGAGTTTAGATTAGTGAATAATGATCACAAGGGAGTAAGAAATCGTTACCCAACAATTGTCTCCGAAAAGCACACAAAAAATACTCAAAACCGAGCTCCCTAGCTTGAGTTTTTGCAAAAATGGTGAAACCCTCACGAATGAAATGTTATATTCTGATTCTGCCTGCCCAGCAAATTACTCTATGCGATCGCATCACACTTATTGCGATCGCATAGAAAAAACGTTTCAGCCTTCCAATTTACCCTATGCGATCGCACACATCTCTTTGCGATCGCAATGACTTATCGAACAACCTTATGCGATCGCATTCCCTTATCCGCGATCGCATTGAACAAAAGATTGGGACCTGGGACCCTTACCAAAACACTATGCGATCGCATAGCACCTCCGCGATCGTAGAGAACAAACATCTACAACTATGCGATCGCATAACCCTTTCCGCGATCGCATAGAACAAATTTGAGCCTCCTCCCAAACCTTCTATGTGATCGCTGATAATAGGTGAATTTGACTATAATTATGCCCTAAATGATCGCACTTTGTTGTTGAATTAATGTTGTTTATGATGATAAAATGCTTTGATTAGTTTTTATTGGTGTGTTATAGGTACACATGAACCATTGGATGCTAAAAGAAGCTATTTTGGAGTCACATGTTGATGAAAAGGCCAAGTGAAGAGTTGAAGTGAAGTGAGCTTGAAGAATTGAAGAAGAAACCAAAGTACTGTTCATCCGCGGTTCACTCGCGACCGCGGATGAACCGCGAGAGATCAAGCTCTCTGAACTTTTCAGAAGAATCAGAGGACTGCTCTGTTCGTGGTTCGCCTACGGTCGCGGACGAACTGCGGAAGGCGCCGTAAAATGTTTTCCTAGTTGTGTACAAATTCAGTTTTTAGCCCTAAAACCTCTATATAAACTCCTAGTTCGCCCAATAGAGGCATGTTGTCTATTTTTCACTACTTTTGCAAGACAATTAGTAAGAGAGAACTCTCTCAACTCATTCCTTTATATTATATCAAGTATTTATTTATGAATTCAATTATTATTCTTGTTTCTTTGAGCATGAGTAGCTAAATCCTTTTCTAAGGTTTTGATGGAACCTATTGAGTGATGAACTTATCGTTTATGTGATTACAAATTGTTAGCTAGATTTTTATTTGTTCAACTTCGTTCTTGTTGTAGTTAATTGGTAGACGTCCCAATTAGCTGTGCCTATTTAGTGTGCATAACTTGAAAAAGAGTGCATATTTAGGTATATTGTTGAACAACACCACACCTAGGTTATTGGAGGAATCTATAACTTTAGGCGTAAAGACGGGGTTAGAAATAACGAAGTCTTGGGTGCAATCTTAAGTGAACTATTCAAATTAAAGCTAGCTAGGGTAGCTCGGGAGAGGGTTACGGTACAAATAGCGTTCATGATTGATAGAATATATTGACAATTTGTATGAGCATAACGATAAGGGATTCCATCAATAGGGGAAATCAATACCTTAGTCTTTCTCCATATTATTTTACCCAACATTCAATTCTTTCTTTTAAGCCTTTTTAATTCTTGCAAAAGTAGTAGTTTGAAATTCACATAAACACATACTCAAAATTTTGGGAATTTGATTCGGAAGTACTCTTGGGTTGTGAAAGTTGTAATTGGTAGGTTAATTTTTGTGGGATCGATCTTGGAATTATTAGACCAGGTTATATTGACTACGACCGTTGCTTGGACGTGAATCAATTTTGGCACCGTTGCTGGGGAATTAAAGGAATTATCAATTGCCATTGACAGAACTTCAAGATTCTAGTGTAGTCAGGTTCTTTCTACACTTTACATTGAATATTTTGATGGTTGTTGATTTGGGTACTCAGGTGCATGCCTAGAAAATCTGCAAGGACTGGAGAACAAATTGAAGGACTCTCAGACCCCGAGCAAACTTTCCGGGCATGTAACAAGGCTATCAAACAAATTCAGCAATCTCAACAACCAATAAAACTAGACTTCGACATGGGTGACGTAAACGAACCAAACCAGCAGGCTGTGTTAAATATGCAAGAGGCTCAGGAGGCACAGGAAGGTGCACTGTTTGACTGGGCACAACCAACAGCGGATAATTTGGCAACTGCCATCGTTGTGCCAGCAATTCAAGCTGAGTCTTTCCGGATTACTAACAACATGCTACACTTGTTGCAAAACAAGGGATTATTCTCTGGGTCTCAGGTTGAAGATCCACAGCAGCACCTGAAGAACTTTCTCTCAATATGCAAGACACAGAGGCAACCGAATGTGACTCCGGAAGCCATCAGACTATTGCTCTTTCCGTTCTCAGTTACAGGGGCTGCACAGGTATGGCTAAACTCACTCCCCATAAACTCTATTGCAACTTGGGATGAGTTAGTCAAGCAATTCCACAACAAGTTTCATCCACCTAATAAGACAACTCAACAAATTGATGAGATTGTGAGCTTCAAGCAGAAACCAATGGAGACATTACATGAAACTTGGGGCAGATTCAAGGGTATGCTTGTTATGTGTCCTCACCATGGGATTCCCGAGCAGATGTTGGGTCAAAGGTTTTACATGGGGCTTTCAGACAGTATGAAGAATATTGTAGATGCTTCAGCAGGTGGGGCTTTTCCGAGCAAGACTTGGAGAGAGGGCCAAAATTTGCTAGACAAGATGGCTCAAAATTCCGGGTGGACGACCAGAAATGCTCCTATCACTCTTGTGGTACACTCTGTACCTCTGAATCCATCCAACACTCTAGAGGAGAACATGGCAACTTTATTGACACAAATGAGCATCCCGACGAAGAAGGTGGAAGAATCGGGGGTCAAGCAGCAGGTTCATATTGTAGATACTACCAATGGTGGTTTATACACATCTTGAATTAGCCAACCCATAGGTAATCCATGGGTTGCAGACCAAGAACATGATCATCAGCATGAAGACATGAATTATGTGGATAATTATGGAGGGCAACGACAGGGTAACCAGAGTTGGGGTCAGCATGCTCCACAGCAGTATAGGCCTCCTCAGCCACAATATAATGCAGCATGTATGAGGCCACCACACAACATGGCTCCATATCCTAGACCTCAGAATTTCAGCAATCAGCAGCAGGGATATCATCCACCTCCACCACAGCATGGGGGTAGACATGACGATGGGTTCGCAAGGTTGGAAGCTATGATGCAGCAGGTAATTGGGTCAAATGCCAAAACCAATGAAAGAATAGATGCACATGACGCAGTGATCAAGAATATGGAAGTACAGATGGGCCAGATTGCTATGTCACTTAACAATCATCCTCAAGGGACATTGCCTGTAGATACACAAACAAACCCAAAGGATCAAATCACAAAGCAGCTGATGGCAGTTAATCTGAGAAGTGGAAGAGATCTTGATGCTGAGCAGTAAAGAGAAAGAAGCAATTTACAGGCTGAGACACTCACTCCAGCGCCCATTGAACTGGATGAGTCCACCGGGTTGATAGAAGTTACAGTCCAGCCAGTAGCTGAAAATAAAGAGATGCAGCAAGGAACGGAGAAAGTAGCTGAACAGGTAGAGCATCAGGTTGAAGAGAAAGGGATAGAAAAAGAAAAGTCCCAAGTCATTAGGAAGAAGAGGCCTCCACCACTATTCCCCCAAAGGTTGGCCAAGCACCAAAAAGAAGAGCAATACAAAAAGTTCTTTGATATGCTCAAGCAAATCCAGGTAAACATTCCTTTAATTGAAGCTTTGAAAGAAATGCCTGGGTATGCTAAGATGATGAAAGACTTGATGTCGCGGAAATTTGATTTCCAAGACTTGGCCACCGTGACCCTTACCCAGACTTGTAGTGCAGTGGTCTCTAGACCCATTGCTGAGAAGCTATCTAATCCAGGCAGCTTCACCATTCCACGCACTATAAGGAAATTATGCCTTTGCAAAGGCATTGTGTGATTTGGGGGCGAGCATTAATCTCATGCCCTTGGTTATTTATAAGAGGCTAGGCATTGGGAGAGCCAGTCCTACCTCTATGTTATTACAGCTTGCTGACAGGATGGCTAAGCGTCCATTTGGTATTTTAGATGTTATCCAGGTAGGGAAGTTCGTGTTTCCCGTCGATTTTGTTATTCTTGATTGCAAGGTGGACGAGGAAATTCCTATAATCCTAGGAAGACCATTCCTATCCACCGGGAGAGCTCTAATTGATTGTGAAACTGGGGAACTCAAGATGAGGTTGAATGATGAGGAGATCATATTCAATGTGCAAAAATCCATGAGGTGCCCTAGTGAGTTCGCGAATTGCTCTCTTATTGATGTGGTTGATGTGATAGTGGAGACAGATGATGCAGAGTTGACCATTGAAGATCCACTTCAAGCATGCCCGATGAACATGGAAGAGGTAAATGGTGAAAGTTTAGCAGAATGGGTACTATCTCTGGAAGGCAAGGGGTTTTGGGAGAGAGAGCTTGAATTCGAGCCTCTACACTTAGAGAAAAGAGAGACTCCGCCTGCAAAACCATCCATAGAAGAGCCACCAAAGCTTGAGCTTAAACCACTACCATCACATCTCAGGTATGAATTTCTAGGTCCTAACTCCACTTTACCTGTTATTATTTCATCTGGTTTGTTAGATGTGCAGGCTCAAAATCTTATACAGGTACTAAAAGAATGTAAGACTGCCATTGGGTGGACCATGGCAGACATAAAGGGCATCAGCCCCGCATATTGCATGCATAAAATTCTCCTGGAAGAGGGACACAAACCTTCCAGGGAACATCAAAGATGGCTGAACCCAAACATGAAGGAAGTGGTGAAGAAAGAGGTAATCAAGTGGCTAGACGCAGGAATCATTTTCCCAATCTCAAATAGCAGCTGGGTTAGCCCGGTCGAATGTGTGCCAAAGAAAGGTGGCATGACGGTGGTGAAAAACAAGAATAATGAGTTGATCTCAACTAAAACCGTCACCGGATGGAGAATATGCATGGACTACAGGAAGCTGAATCTAGCCACTCGCAAAGATCACTTCCCACTTCCCTTCATTGATCAGATGCTTGACAGGTTGGCAGGGAGGTTACACTTTTTTTTTCTGGATGGATACTCGGGGTACAATCAAATCTCCAAAGCCCCTGAGGATAGAGAGAAGACCTCCTTCACATGCCTATATGGCATTTTTGCCTTTAGGAGGATGCCATTCGGACTATGCAATGCACCTGCCACATTCCAAAGGTGCATGATGGCTATTTTCACCGACATGGTAGAAGACATTATGGAGGTGTTCATGGATGATTTCTCAGTGGTAGGGAATTCATTCGATGAATGCCTTGTCAATCTGACAAGAGTGCTGAAACGGTGCATGGAAACAAACTTAGTGCTAAACTGGGAGAAGTGCCATTTTATGGTACAAGAAGGTATAGTATTGGGGCACCGGGTTTCAAGCAAAGGCATTGAGGTAGACCGTGCCAAAGTTGATGTCATTGCAAAGCTGCCTCCACCAACATCCGTCAAGGCCATAAGAAGCTTTCTTGGACACGCCGGTTTTTACCGGAGGTTCATCAAAGACTTCTCCAAAATATCAAACCCTCTTTGTAAGTTACTTGAAAAAGATCACCCTTTTGTTTTTTCTGATGAATGCAGGATTGCTTTTGAGGAACTGAAGAAGAGGTTGGTCACAACACCCATCATCATTGCCCCCGACTGGGAGCAACCTTTTGAGCTAATGTGTGATGCAAGTGACTATGCAGTGGGGGCAGTGCTGGGCCAAAGGAAAGATAAGCTTATGCACTCAATATACTATGCAAGTATGACCTTGAGTGGAGCACAGCTAAACTACACAGTGACAGAAAATGAGATGCTTGCGGTCGTGTTCGCATTTGACTAATTCCGGTCCTATCTCATAGGATCCAAGGTAATTGTATACACGGACCATGCAACTTTAAGATATCTAATTGATAAAAAGGACTCTAAGCCGCGCCTAATTCGTTGGGTGCTGCTTCTCCAAGAGTTTGACCTTGAAATTCGGGATAGAAAAGGCACTGAAAATCAAGTCACTGATCATTTGTCACAACTTGAAGGAGATGAAATCGTCAAAGATAGTGGGGAAATTCTGGAAACCTTTCCAGGCGAGCAGCTTCTCACCACCACTCTCCTTGAAGCGCCATGGTATGCTGATTATGCAAATTACCTGGCTAGTGGTATTGTTCCTCACGACCTCTCGTCGGTCCAGAGGAAAAGATTTTTTCGTGAAAGTCAGCTTTATTATTAGGATGAACCCTATTTGTTTAGGATATGTCTCGATAACATGATCCGAAGATGCGTCCCCGAGATAGAACAATCTTCTGTTTTGCAGGCATGTCATGCTTCAGCATATGGTGGTCACTTTGGAGGAGTACGTACAGCCGCGAAAATACTTGAGGCCGGTTTCTATTGGCCAACGATGTTTAACGATGCACACTTGTGGTTGAAGGGTTGCAACAAATGTCAACGCACCGGGAACATCTCCCGGCGTCATGAAATGCCAATGAACCCAATCCAGCAAGTTGAAGTGTTCGATGTCTGGGGAATAGACTTCATGGGGCCCTTTATCAGTTCATACGGCAATAAGTACATACTTGTTGCAGTTGACTACGTGTCCAAATGGGTGGAAGCTGCAGCATTACCCACCAATGATGTTAAGGTGGTGGTAGGATTTTTGAAGAAGAACATTTTCACCCGTTTCGGGACTCCAAGGGCTATCATTAGTGACGGGGGCACACACTTTTGCAACTGGGCGTTTGAGAAATTATTGGCCAAGTATGATGTGAAACACCGAGTGGCCACTCCGTATCACCCGCAGACCAACGAGCAAGTTGAGGTCTCCAACAGGGAGATAAAGAGTGTATTAACTAAAACAATGAACGCCACAAGGACCGACTGGTCCAGGAAGCTTGATGACGCATTATGGGCTTATAGGACAGCATTCAAGACACCAATCGGCATGTCACCATACAAATTCGTGTTTGGGAAAGCATGTCATCTACCTGTGGAACTAGAGCACAAAGCATGGTGGGCATTGAAGCAATTAAATCTCAACTGGGATGAAGCGAGGAAATCTAGAATGACCGGGTTGCATGAATTGGAAGAATTCCAGTACCTGGCATTTGAAAGGACTAGACTATATAAAGAGAGGATGAAGTGGATTCACGATCAGAATATTATTGAGCGGAATTTCAAAATCGGGGACAAGGTACTGTTATACAATTCAAGATTACGGTTGTTCCCGGGCAAATTGAAATCAAGGTGGTTAGGACCCTTTCGGGTAATTGAGGCATTTGATTCAGGCGCTGTGAAAATTTAGACCATTGATGGTTCACGCACATTCAAGGTAAATGGACATCAGTTGAAACCTTATGTAGGCATGGATGACATCGAAGACAAAGTGGAACTACGGTTAGATGAACCTCAAAGGTCTAGCGAGCCTTAAAATGTGCTAAGACGGGTCGTGCCGCGACGTTAAATCAGACGCTACGTGGGAGGCAACCCATGAACATGTTGTAAGTATTCTCATTATAGTTAGTCTATATAAATTTGTTTTTTTGCTGACTAGCGAAAAAACAATTCAGAGAGGGCCTCTTTTCGCGGTTCATCCGCGACCGCGGATGAACCGCGAAAAAATGACCTCTCTGGAGTTTGACTGTTCGCGGTTCATCCGCGACCGTGAACGAACCGCGAACGACCGCGGTCAGCTTCGCGGTCGGCAAAAACAAAATTTATTTTTCTTTCTTTCCCCCTTCTTTAATAACCCTAAAACACAAACCCCCCTTATTTCCCCAATACAGCTGCCACCCCTTCCCAAACTCCCCCTCTCTCTCTCTAAATTCTCTCCTCCTTCTCTCTACAATCTCTCCCCCTTTCTTCTCCAAATCACTCCCCCTCTTCAATCTTACTCATCTACTACTCTCACTAGTAAGTTTTCTTCTTCTTGTTCTTTCTATTTCCTTCTTCTTTTAGTTCTTGAATTTTTAATTTGGTAGACTTAATTAGTTAATTGTAGTTTAATTTATATTATATATAGTATATATTGCTAGTTTAGTAGAATCCATAGATATTACTTGGTTTTTTGTAGTTGAATGTTATATGAATCTTTTTTTTAAAGAACCTTGTGATATGGATGGAAGTATGGTAGAGATTGTGTTGTTGGGTCTCCAATTGAGTTTATAATGCTAATTTAGTTGTTTTGGAGACCCAAAGGTGTTGGTGATTATAATTGTTGGTTGGTTGGCCAAGTTGGGCAATTGTTCTTGTAGTAATTGATTAATGAATTTTTAGGGGAAATAATGCCCAAATAGTGAATTGCTTGTTGTTGTATATTATTGGAGATGGTTTAGGGTAATTGGGTCATGTTAGAGTGCCAAAATAAATAAGTGTGGGGTGCTTGAATATGGATGTGTGAAATTGTTAGATAAGTGATTAAGTACAGGAGTTATGAGATGATTGCACTGAAGAGACAATTGTGGTATTCCACGGATGGCGAAGTCTGAGTAGCCAACCAGTGTTCTAACATTATGAAAATTTTTGGTTGTCTATTTTGTGCAGGATCATGGCCCCCAAAAGATCATGACATGGTGCTAGCTCTTCGAGGCAACCTACATATGACGAGTCAAGGTTCGCCTGCGAAGAGGCGTAGGGTGATTTCCACGCCAAGGCGGCTAAGTCATGGCTCCAGGAAGTTGAAGTTGACCGGATGGCCCTGCGGTCTGAAAAACCATAAATATATGATGAAATTCGCCGACGCGAAATGGAGTTCCTATTTGACGCACCGGCCTTAGTGAACAAGATGCTTGTTAGGGAGTTTTATGCCAATGCTCCCTACGAGATGGCTAGGAGGGTATTCGTCCGAGGTAAGTACATCTACGCCCATGCTCATACTATTAGGCAGGCACTTAGACTGCCAAATCATACTAGTGACGTGGACTACTACCACGATAGGCCTGGTGTCACCTGGGACATGGTAATTGAGGCCTTATGTGTAGATGGCATCCCTGTGTGGATTAGAAATAAAACACTCCATTCTAACTGCTTTACACATACCGCTAAATGCTGGTTTTCTATCATATGTAACCGGCTCTTGCCCTCCAGCAACACCACGGATGTCAATTTTAATAGGGCACTTCTAACATGGTGTTTTGTAACACAGCGGGACGTGGACATCGCCCGCCTAATTAGTGACGAGATGGTGCTGAGGGGATCCCTCAAAGCCAAGTGTTTTTGTTACCCATCTCTTGTCACTACATTGTGTCTTAGCCATCAGACCCCAGTCATGGCCACAGATGGTGATCTCCCACCAAAAGCTCCTTTTAGAGCTTCTCAAATCCGGGTCGGCCGAGACACTGACCCAATTAACTTGGATGTCGAGGTTGACCCTGTACCAGTTGCCCGGGCCAGACACTCCACTGACTCAGCCGGACCTTCTAGGTTTGCTCACCATGGAGCGAGTATGTCTAGGTCCGAATCCACACGACCTATGCTTAGGTCCATGGAGGAGGAGGTTGCTGATCTGCGCACCTCCGTAAATGTCTTGCACACGCATTTAGACGCGATGTCTCAGAGGCAAGCTCGGTGAGAAAGCAAGGTTCATGGCATGGCTCCAAGCACTTGGTCGAGCATGTCACGTCGACCCATCCACCGTCTCCGACTCCGAGTGAGTCTCGGGTAAGTTTTCTCGCCCCTCTTGAGCTATATCTTTCTTGATGTCATGAGGACATGACATGATTTTAAGTGTGGGGTGGGTGACTCATGTATATGTTGTATATATTAGTTGTAGTTGTTAATATAAATATTTGGCTTGGCCCAATGATGGACACTTGGCGATGGGTTTCTTAAGGGTCCAAGTTGGAATAAAAAAATACAAAAAAATCAGAAAATTTAAAAATCCAAAAATATGAGTAGAGGACTCTTCCTGATGAAACTATTTAGGATAAGTACTCTTGAGGGAAGCAGTCCACGTAGGAATTTTTCTTTCTTTTATTTTCTTTTTCTACGTAGTGTATCACCTCCCCCTTGGTTTTTCTTTTGACCACGGTTCTTTTCCAAGGTTTTTATTGAACCGGGTTAGGTAGATTTTTCTTTTCTTAGGATTAGAGGAAAAAGGGTAACATGTAACCCCGAGTATGCACATTAGCAAAGCTTAATTGAACTTGAGAATGTATCTTCTAAGCTTGACTGTAGAATCTAAATATGCCTTAAATTTGCACAATAATGCTTGCTTGAACATCGATAGGACTTTGTAGATGAACCGGATTCCAAATGAGTTGCATGCTATGTGTGTGTGAGGTTTTACTTACATTGTATGCTTTACATGATGCCTAGAACTTGCCCTGTGTGTTTGCAAAGCGAAATAGAAGTTGTTTGGTTGTAGAAAGGATAGAGGCATTTCTTTGTGTAACCCCATAAACTAATAGACATGAATTCACCCGTACATAATATCTTAGTTAACCCCTTTGAGCCTAAAGCCTATTCTTTGATAACCCTTGAATGTTCATCAAATTATCATATTGTTCTACTTTACCTCCTAAAAGCACTTGTATTGTAATGAATATGCAAAAATCTAAGTGTGGGGTGAAGGGAAATTGAAAAAAGGGAAAATCAAGAATGAATGGTATAAAATAGTGAACTGGCCAAAATAATGTAAATGTGTTGCAAAGCAACGAGAAAAAAAAAGGAAAAGAAATTTTGAGAAAAAGAGCTATATCAATGTATATATGAAAATTAGAAAGGTCAGTTACACCAACAAAAGAAAAGTGTGGATTCAAAGTAAATAAAGGTGAAGGAATGTTTAGGGGAGACATAAGGAAGAAAACAAAAAAGGGAAGTTGTAAAAAGGAAAAGAAAAGTGCTTAGGGAGGTTAGTCACTATAACCAAAAGTATCCTACCCGTCCCGTATCCAACATTACAACCCTTAAAGACCTCTTGATCTATGATTGAATAACTCGATTAGTGGAGTATTACACTAGGGGCAAGCCTATGGTGTGTCTGTATGCATACGAATGTTCTTTGTTGAGAGTGAGTGAATTTTTCCGATATTTATAAGTTCCATGTTCTGAATTGTTTATGTGTGCGAACTTCTCTCAATGAACTATGTAAGGGTGTGTAACTCAAGAGGAAGAAGGTAAATTTGCAAGTTTTTGGTAATAATTAGAGTAAGCAATAATGTGCTGGCATGAAAGTTTACGGTTAGGTAAGGATTGTGCATATCTTAGGTTAATCATGAAAAATAGCTTTTGTGACATAATTTGGGGGAGACATAAATAAAATTGGCCTAAGGTGTGATTAAGGTTGCTCGAGGACGAGCAAAGGTTTAAGTGTGGGGTATTGATAATAGGTGAATTTGACTATAATTATGCCCTAAATAATCACACTTTGTTGTTGAATTAATGTTGTTTATGATGACAAAATGCTTTGATTAGTGTTGATTGGTGTGTTATAGGTACATATGAACCATTGGATGCTAAAATGAGCTATTTTGGAGTCACATGTTGATGAAAAGGCCAAGTGAAGAGTTGAAGTGAAGTGAGCTTGAAGAATTGAAGAAGAATCAGAAGTATTGTTGCATCCACGATTCACTCGCGACCGCAGATGAACCGCGCGAAATCAAGCTCTCTGAACTTTTCGGAAGAATCAGAGGACTGCTCTGTTTGCAGTTCGTTCGCGGCCGCGGACGAACCGCGGAAGGCGCCGCAAAATATTTTCCTAGTTGTGTACAAATTCAGTTTTTTAGCCCTAAAACCTCTATATAAACTCCTAGTTCGCGCAATAGAGGCAAGTTGTCTATTTTTCACTACTTTTGCAAGACAATTAGTAATAGAGAACTCTCTCAACTCATTCCTTTATTTTATATCAAGTATTTATTTATGAATTCAATTATTATTCTTGTTTCTTTGAGCATGAGTAGCTAAATCCTTTTCTAAGGTTTTGATGGAACCTATTGAGTGATGAACTTATCGTTTATGTGATTATAAATTGTTAGCTAGATTTCTATTTGTTCAACTTCGTTCTTGTTGTAGTTAATTGGTAGACGTCCCAATTAGCTGTGCCTATTTAGTGTGCATAACTTGGAAAAGAGTGCATATTTAGGTATATTGTTGAACAACACCACACCTAGGTTATTGGAGGAATCTATAACTTTAGGCGTAAAGACGGGGTTAGGAATAACTAGGCGTAAAGACGGGGTTAGGAATAACGAAGTCTTGGGTGCAATCTTAAGTGAACTATTCAAATTAAAGCTAGCTAGGGTAGCTCGAGAGAGTGCACTAGTAAATTATTGTAATTGCTCGGGAGAGGATTACGATACACATAGCGTTCATGATTGATAGAATATATTAACAATTTGTATGAGCATAACGATAAGGGATTCCATCAATAGGGGAAATCAATACCTTAGTCTTTCTCCATATTATTGTACACAACATTCAATTCTTTCTTTTAAGCCTTTTTAATTCTTGCAAAAGTAGTAGTTCGAAATTCACATAAACACATACTTGAAATTTTGGGAACTTGATTCGGAAGTACTCTTGGGTTGTGAAAGTTACAATTGGTAGGTTAATTCCCCGTGGGAACGATTCTGGACTTATTTGACCAGGTGATATTGACTACGACCGTTGCTTGGACGTGAATCAATCGCTTGAACCCATTGTGATCGCATAGAGCAACCGTCTGCAACGCTTATGACAGCAAAAACGGACATGTTCATGAACTTGAAATGATCCGTTTGACCCCCAAAAACACCCCCGAGGCCCCCGGGACCTCAACCAAAACCACCAACCTACTCCAAATCACAATACGAACTTGTTCCAATCATAAAAACATATCATTAAACACAAAAATCATCAGATTATGGCAGATTCAAGCCTAAGTTTGAACCAAAACTTCCGAAACCTACATGCTATCAAAAACCCAATCAAACGACGTCCGAATGACCTGAAAATTTACAGACATATCCAAAATAACCTAACGAAGCTACTGCAACTGCTAGAATTCCATTTCGACTCCCGGATCAATATCTCGCATATCGACTGGATTTTCAAATTTTCCAAACTTCGGCATTTCAAGACTAGTGAGCTACAGACCTCCAAAGTACATTCTGAATGCGCTCCCAACCCCGAAATCACCTAACGAAGCTAACGGAACCATCGGTTTTCCGTTACGAGGTCTTCTTAACACTATTCTGAATACGGGCCATTTTTTAACTATAAAGCTTTCATTTAGGGACTAAGTGTCCCAAAACACTCCAAATTCTATAACTGAACCTCCCGACAAACCACAATAGCACAAATGAACTTAGGGGAACAGTTAAATTGGGGATCGGGGCGTAAATTTCAAAAACGACCGGCCGAGTCATTACATCTTCCCACACTTAAAAGATTCATTCGTCCTCGAACGAGTATAGAAAACATACCTGAAGTAGTGAAGAGATGAGTGTACTGGCTGCGTATATCCTGCTCGGTCTCCCAAGTCGCCTCCTCGGCCGGGTGACCCCGCCACTGGACCTTCACAGAAGCGATGTTCTTTGACCTCAGCTTTCTGATTTGACTGCCCAAAATGGCCACTGGCTCCTCAACATGAGATAGATCCTTGTCTAGCTGAATAGAACTGAAATCCAACACGGGCGACGGGTCACCATGGTATCTCCGGAGCATAGAGACATGAAATACTGGATGGACTCCGGCTAGGCTGGGAGGTAAGGCCAGCTCATATACAACCTCCCTAACACGCCTCAAAATCTCAAAAGGGCCAATCAATCTCCGACTCAGCTTCCCTTTCTTCCCAAACCTCATGACGCCCTTCATGGGCGAGACCCGAAGTAGAACTCACTCGCCAACCATAAATGCCACATCACAAACCTTCTTGTCTGCATAACTCTTCTGTCTGGACTGGGCTGCACGAAGTCTATCCTGAATCACCTTGACCTTGTCCATAACATCCTGGACCATCTTCGTACCCAAAAACCTGTCCTCGCCCGGCTTGAACCAACCCACCGGGGACCTGCACCTCCTACTATATAGGGCCTCATACGGCGCCATCTGAATGCTGGACTGATAGTTGTTGTTATAAGAAAACTCCGCCAGTGGCAAGAAGTGATCCCATGAACCTCCAAACTCAATCACGCACGCACGGAGCATATCCTCCAAAATCTGAATAGTGCGCTCAGACTGTCCATCCATCTGGGGGTGAAATGTTGTGCTCAGATCCACCGAAGTACCTAACTCCTACTGCACATCTCTCTAGAACCGTGAAGTAAACCGAGTGCCTCTGTCTAAAATGATAGAAACTGGAATACCATGCAACCGGACTATCTCCCTGATATAGATCTCTACCAACCGTTCCGATGAGTAAGTGGTGTACACATGTATGAAATGGGCGGTCTTGGTCAATCGATCCACAATGACCCAAATAGAATCAAACTTCCTCGCAGTTTGTGAACGTCCAGATATGAAGTCCATAGTGATACGCTAACACATACAATGTGGGATCTCAATCAGCTGTAGCAACCCACCCGAACAGTGATGCTCACACTTCACCCGCTGGCAGTTGAGGCACCTAGAAACATTGTCAACTATATCCTTCTTCATCCGCCTCCACCAATAGTGCTGCCTCAAGTCCTGATACATCTTCGCGGCACCCGGATGGATGGAATACCGCGAGCTATGTGCCTCAGCTAGAATCAACTCTCGAAGATCATCAATAATGGGCACACAAATATGCCCCTACATCCTCTACATCCTCATCACTCCATCATCCCCGAGAGTGACATATCGAGTATCACCACGCCGAACCTTGTCCTGAAGATCCAACAAATAAGGGTCATCAAATTGTCACTCTCTGATGCGATCAAATAGAGAAGACCGAGAAACCACACAGTCCAGAACCCGACTGGGCTCCGAAAGATCCAATCTAACAAACTACCTGGCCAAAGCCTGAACATCCATCGCCATAGGTCTCTCCAAATTTGGTAAATATGCCAAACTCCCCAAACTCTCCACCCGACAACTCAAGGCATCGGCAACCATATTGGCCTTACTCGGGTGATAAAGAATAGTAATATCATAGTCTTTCAACAACTCCAACCATATCCTCTAACGCATGTTCATGTCCTTCTGCTTAAGCAAGTGCTGCAAACTCCGATGATCAATGTAAATCTCACAAGGGACCCCATACAAATAGTGACGCCAAATCTTCTAAGGCATGAATAATGGCAGCTAGCTCAAGATCATGGATAAGGTAGTTCTTTTCATGCACCTTCAGCTGTAGGCAATCACCCTACCGTCCTGCATCAATACTACTCCGAGCCCAACCTGTGAGGCATCGCAATATACTATATAAGACCCTAAACCAGTAGGCAACATCAAGATAGGGGCCAAAGTCAAAGCCGTGTTGAGCTTTTGGAAGCTCGCCTCACACACCTCTATCCACTAAAAAGGGGCACCCTTTTGGGTCAATCTGGTCATAGGTGCTCGAAGAGAATCCCTCCACAAAGAGACGATAATAACATGCCAAACCAAGGAAGCTACGAATTTGTAGCTGAGGAGGGCCTGGGCCAACCCTGCACGGCCTCCACCTTCCTCGGATCCACTCAAATACCCTCGCTCGACACCACGTGGCCTAGAAACGCCACCGAACTCAGCCAAAACTCACATTTAGAGAACTTTGCATATAATTGCTTCTCCCTCAGAGCCTGAAGCACTATCCTCAGGTGTTGCTCATGCTCTTCCCGGCTCCGGGAATTTACCAAAATATCATCAATGAAAACAATCACGAACGAGCCAAGATATGACATGAATACAATGTGCATCAAATGCATAAAAGCTGCTGGGGCATTAGTTAGCCTTAAAGACATAACGAGGAACTCGGAGTGACCATATTGAGTTATGAAGGCAGTCTTCGGGATATCTGGCTCCCGAATCTTCAGCTGATGATAACTAGAGCGCAAATCAATCTTGGAGAACACCTGTGCGCCATGTAGCTGATCAAATAAGTCATCAATACGTGGCAAAGGATACCGGTTCTTCACTGTAACATTGTTCAACTGGCGATAGTCAATGCACATACGTATAGAACCATCCTTCTTCTTTACAAACAACATAGGAGTACCCTAAGGGGAAACACTGGGTCGAATGAAACCCTTACCCAACAACTCCTATAACTGATCCTTCAACTCCTTCAACTCAGGGAGGAGCCATACGGTACGGTGGAATAGAAATGGGCTGAGTGCCCGGCAACAAGTCAATAGCAAAATCAATATCTCTGTCGGGCGGCATGCCCGAGAGATCAGTTGGAAATACATCAGCGAAATCACGTACCACTGGAACGGAATCAATAGAAGGAGTGTCAATGCTGACATTCCGTACATAAGCTAGATAAGCAGCACACCCCTTCTTCAACCATACGCTAAGCTTTGAGATAGGAAATAACACGGCTGGGGGTGTGATCTAGAGTACCACTCCACTCAATACGTGGAATGGCTGGCATAGCCAGTGTCACGGTCCTGGCGTGAAAATCAAGAATAGAATAATAGGGCGACAACCAATCCATGCCCAGAATAATATCGAAATCACTCATACCAAGCAATAAAAGATAATCTCTGGTCTCAAAACTACAAATAGTGACCAAACACGACCGATACACACGGTCCACAAACAAAGAATCTCCCACCGGAGTAGAAACATAAACTGGGGCACTCAAAGAATCCCGTGGCACACCTAGATGTGTAGCAAAATAAGAGGACACATATGAGAAAGTAGAACCAAGATCGAATAGAACTGATGCCTCTCTGTGACTAACTAAGATAATACCTGTTATAACAGTATCGGAGGCGACAACTGCGGCGTGATCAGGAATAGCATAAAATTTGGCCTGACCCCTCCCTCGAGGACGACCTCTGTCACCTTGATCCCTGCCCCTGGCTGGCTGGGTAGGTGGGGTGGTAGCTGGGGCTGGAACGATGACCTGCTGCCCTTGTAAACCACATTGAGGCTGCAAAGTCTGTGGAGGCACTCCTCTCCTACGCCTAGGGCACTCCCTAACCAGATGGCGAGTATCCCCGCACTCAAAACAAGCCCTGGGAGGATGTGGTGGCTGGAGGATGTAAGGCCCCGTAAAAATTTTGTGCATAAAACCTAGTAATTGTGGTGTCATGGTCCGAATAAATGTATTAGGAATGCGTAGAATTCTTCGCGGCGAGCTTGCTCGCCGCGGTTCGGACCCTTGGTAGTGATTTAAGTTTCAAAATGTAGAGAATTAATTTTTCCGAAAAATGTCAAATATGCGGTCAAGAATGCGACCGCAAACCTGACATGCGGACCGCATTCTTGCCGCAAAACGTTCCAGAGAGTTGCCCAAAATCGTGTCAAAAGTGCGGTCGATATGCGATCGTATGTCAAATCTGCGGTGCACTTTGCGACCGCAGAATCAACATGCGGTCCGCATAGTGACCGCATTCCTTAACAGAACCTGTATAAAATTTGGGGCAATTCTGTGGTCACTATGCGGACCGCATGTTGATTCTGCGGTCGCATAGTGCACCGCATAATTGACCCCGGCCCACATTTTTGTAACATTTTGACCCGATCTCTTCTTTAATATAACACACTTCTTCTTCATTTTATCATATCATCTCACCAAAATTAGAGAGAGAAGAGAGGGTTTTTAGAGAGAGAAGTTCTTCATCTTCAAAGATTGTTCCAACTACTTAATTCCAAGGGATTCTAGGGCAAGGATTCAACTTCCCCAATATTTTCAAGGTAAAAACCCTAACTATTTTCTTTGATTTTCAGTTTTAATTGGTTAAAGAGAGGTTTGCATATAATAGCTTTTGAAAATAGAATTTTTACACTCATGCATGATTATTGAACTTGATTTCTAGTAAAAAGAAGTGAGTAGAAGTAAGAGTCTTCAAGAACAAGGTTGGCAAGAGTAAGATAGCTTGGGTAAACATAAAGTAGGAAGTTAACGGAAGAAAACTCATCACCAGGTATGTATGGCTAATTTTGATTCTTGTAAAATCGCCCAAATGTGTGCGAATTGTTTTGGCATGTGTCAAATTGAGAAATTTTACGTAATTCTTTGATTCCCTTGTTGAGCATTTGATTGATGTTGAACTACGTGTGGTGTGGTATGAAATATGAATTGAAAGATAAAAAGGTAATCGAGATTGGTAAAGAATTGGGAACAACCATTGTGATGGCATATTTGGCTTATTGTGGAAGGAATTTGAAACACCTTAATTGTGGTAAATTGTTGAATATGATTATGTGGGCATTTTCGATTTTGGAATACTTGTAACTTGGTTTTGATATTGGCTTGAGAAGAAATTGAGAACATGAACCAATGTGTAAGTTGCTTATTTGAACTTGTTGAAATTGTGTGTAGTACCTTATCTGCTGTTTGAAATTGTTGTGTTTTCAACCGTAAGGCGGGGTCGTGTTGCGCGCCGCAACGTGGTGAAATAAGGTGTGGGTTGGGGTGATAAGGGTGGCCGAGGTAATAAGGGTGGTCAGGGGCAATAAGGATGGAAAGCGATCGAAATCGCTATTGAAAATTGATACAAAAATCAATAATGTGAAATTGTGAAAGGAGACAGCAGGAGAGTTTGCAACCTGTGGGGCACCGATTGCCCCTTTGTTTGACTACTTGTGCTTTACGTGATTGATTGGTTATTGTTAAATTGGTTGATCGTAGAAAGTGCTTTGTGTGAGAATTATTTGAAATGAGGAAAATGTGGAAACATGGTTGGCTGGCTGGCTTAATTAATTGTTGATGTAATTTAATGGCTTGAGTTTACTTGGGACAAAGTTTGTCCATACATACCAGTACAATTCAAGTGTACCGACGTCCCTTTTGCCGGGGGCGCTACATTCGTGTCATGATTGTAGGTGGATCAGTAGCAGGCACTTCAGCTCATCGGCAGTAGTATCCTTCTCCTTCCACTGCCCGTTTTGATGAGCCCCTTTCTTCCTCGGGGCCTTGTGTGGTTCATGCCACTCGGTTTAGATTTCATTTTGGTTTTGTAAGGTATAGCCGGAGCCTTGTTACCGGCAAGTATTGTATTTCCCTTTTGTATCCTAGAGGCTCGGTAGACATGTAAACTGTGGGACTCCAGTCTTATGTATATATATTGTGTTATGTCGGGCGTTGTAAAAATTGAAATCTTGTTAATGAATCACTTCGTATCGTTTTATTTGTTTAATGTGAAATCAATTATGATTAGTAATATATTTGGTTAATGAGAAACAATCATCACAGGGGTAACGCGTGGGAATGAAAGGCACCCAGGTCCGCTTGACTGGGGCAACCCGGTCAGGCGCCGGTCATGTTCCTCGATTTGGGGCGTGACAAACTTGGTATCAGAGCCTAAGGTTTTAAAGTGTCCTAGGATGTCTCGTAGCCGTGTCTAGTAGTGCCCTTCTTATAGGTGTGTTGTCGACCACATCATATAAGTAGGGGGCTACACGAGCATTTAGGAATTTACCTACTTCTTTGATAATCTATATCGTGCGGTAAAGTGCAATGTGGAGATATATGTGTCTAATTCGTGCCTTGTTCCCAAATTTTCAGAATATGGCACCTAAGAAGAAGGCTAGACTCGGCCTTAGGGCCAATGCCGGCCCAAGTGCAGCTGTTAATCATGTACCCGATGCCGTGGGAGAGAATGACCCACCGGTCCCGAATTTGCCTGGCCCATCTGTTCAAAACCCAAGTGTCCCTATTCCAGCTGCGGCAGAGGATGCCACCATTCCTCCCGCCAGTGTTCCTGACTCAGATACAGTTCCCGCTTCGGGCTCTGGTATCTCTAATGAAGAACTTAGGGGAGCCATCCATATGTTAACACAGTTAGTGGCTGCCCAGGCCCAGAGATCCCATGATGCCCCTGCATCCTCCAGCGGACAGAGAGATTCTTTTGGCTCCAGAGTCCATCAATTCTTGCGATTGGCCCCTCCAGAATTTTCAGGCACCGATCCAGAGGCTGACCCACAGGAATTCCTTGATGAGATATACAAGACCCTTAGAGTAATGAAGGCTACAGATATAGAAGGGGTAGAGTTGGCCTCTTATAGGCTGAAGGGAGCGGCACGTTCATGGTTCGAAATGTGGGAGGATTCCCGTGAGGAAGGGAGCCCTTCGGCCAGATGGGATGAGTTCGTGGATGCATTCATGGACCACTTCTTGCTTGCCGAGGTGATGGCAGCCCGTGCCACGGAGTTCGAGGTCCTCAAACAGGGCAGTATGAGTGTTTGGGAGTATCACATGGAGTTCGTAAGATTGTCCAAGTACGCTCCTCATTTAGTTTCGACCATGGATGCCCGGGTTCGACGGTTTGTTCAGGGCCTTAGCCCTTTGGTGGTGAATGAGGCCGCCACAGCAGCTTTGCACTCGGACATGAACTATGGGAGGATTGTGGGGTTTGCTCAGGCCACAGAGGCCAGGAAATTGAAGATTCGTGCAGAAAGAGAAAGTAGCAGCAGGGCCCGGTCAATGGGTCGTTCGGGGAGATCACTTCCAGGGAAAGGGTCATCAGGGCCATCCCAGTTCATATGCTCAGTCCTCCGCGAGTGCACCGCCATCCGTGCACAGTCATCAGCAGGGCAGTTACTCGAGACCTGGTTCAGACAGCAGGAGGTCTCGTCAGTCTGGTCATCCCGGGGTGAGATCCCAGCAGCAGGGGAGACCTACATGCCCCAAGTGTGGGAGATTTCATACAGAGACTTGCTACCTTGACCTTCTAGTGTGCTTCGGGTGCGGGGTGAGAGGTCACATTCAGCGGGACTGTCGTGCACCCCGTCAGGGTATAGGTAGGGGATCTGCTCAGTCATCCGGTTCTTCAGCTGCTACATCATCGGCGCGTACTCCAGCAGCAGCAGGGCGTGGTGCAGCTAGGGGTGGAGCTCAGGGTAGGGGTGGACCTAGCCGATTCTATGCATTGAGTGGCCGCCAAAATGCCGAGGCTTCTCCAGATGTTGTTACAGGTATCATGTCTGTTCATACTATTGATTGCTATGCCCTTATTGATCCAGGGTCCTCCTTGTCTTATGTTACTCCATTCATTGCTTCAAGTTTTGGGATAGAACCCGAACAGCTTCATGAGCCGTTCTCTGTGTCGACTCCAATTGGTGATTCTATTACAGCCTCACGAGTCTATAGGAATTGTGTTGTTACGGTGGGTGGTCGTGATACCACAGCCGATCTTATTGAGCTTGGGATGGTAGATTTTGATGTAATTATGGGGATGGATTGGCTTTATTCGTGCTTTGCCAAACTTGACTGTCGAACGAGAGTTATGAGGCTCGAGTTCCCTAACGAGCCACTCATTGAATGGAGAGGAAATGGTGTGGTGCCAAGGGGTAGGTTTATTTCCTACCTTAAGGCTTCGAAGATGATTAAGAAAGGGTGTATCTATCACCTGGTTCGGGTAACGGACACCACCTCAGAGGTGCCTACCCTCGAGTCCGTGCCAATTGTGAATGAATTTCCCGAAGTGTTTCCAGATGAGCTTCCAGGCATCCCGCCGGATAGGGAGATTGATTTCGGGATCGATGTAATGCCGGATACTCAGCCAATATCCATTCCACCATACAGAATGGCGCCAGCAGAGTTAAGGGAGTTAAAGGAGCAGTTGAGGGATTTATTAGAGAAAGGGTTCATACGACCGAGTGTGTCGCCGTGGGGTGCTCCGGTTCTCTTTGTCAGAAAGAAGGATGGGTCACTTCGAATGTGTATTGATTATCGGCAGCTTAACAAAGTCACCATTAAGAATAAATATCCATTGCCTCGAGTGGATGATCCGTTTGACCAATTGCAGGGAGCGAGGTTCTTCTCAAAGATTGATTTACGGTCCGGGTACCACCAGTTGAAAATCAGGGAGCAGGATATTCCTAAAACCGCCTTCAGAACTCGTTATGGTCACTTTGAGTTTTTGGTTATGTCTTTTGGGCTAATCAACGCCCCAGCAGCTTTCATGGACCTTATGAATCGGGTTTTCAAGCCATTCCTAGATTCCTTTGTGATTGTATTCATTGACGATATTCTCATCTACTCTCGGAGCAGGGAAGATCATGCCGTTCACCTCAGAGCAGCATTGCAGACCCTTCTTCAGCATCAATTGTATGCCAAGTTCTCAAAATGTGAGTTTTGGTTGGAGTCCGTAGCTTTTCTAGGGCATGTTATTTCCAGAGAGGGAATTATGGTGGATCCTCAGAAGATTGCGGCAGTGAAAGATTGGCCTAGACCCACGACCCCGACAGGAGATTCGCAGCTTTTTGGGTCTGGCAGGGTACTATCGGAGGTTTGTAGGGGGATTCTCAACCCTCGCCTCCCCATTGACTAAATTGACGCGGAAAGCAGTTAAGTTCCAGTGGTCCGAAGCATGTGAGAAAAGTTTCCAAGAACTAAAGTCAAGATTGACCTCGGCACCAGTATTGGCCTTGCCAAAAGGCACAGAGGGATTTGTAGTCTATTGTGATGCCTCCACAGTCGGTTTGGGATGTGTATTGATGCAGCACGGAAAGGTTATAGCTTATGCTTCCAGACAACTCAAGAACCATGAGAAGAATTATCCGACGCATGATTTGGAACTTGCAGCTGTTGTGTTTGCCTTGAAAATATGGCGACACTATCTTTATGGGGTTCATGTAGATGTGTTTTCGGACCACAAGAGCCTCCAGTATTTGTTCAAGCAGAAAGAGCTGAATCTGAGACAGCGGCGGTGGTTAGAACTACTCAAGGACTATGATGTGGACATATTGTACCATCCAGGGAAGGCAAATGTGGTAGCCGACGCTCTTAGTCGGAAATCCATGGGTAGTTTGGCTCATTTGGGTGTGGATCGGAGACCCCTGGCTCGAGAGGTTTACCAATTAGCCAGTTTGGGGGTTCGTATCTCGGCGTCAGACGAGGGAGATATCTTGGTGCATAATGGAGCAGAATCATCATTGGTCGCGGAAATCAAGGAAAAACAGTTCATGGATCCAGCATTGGTTCGGGTGAAGGAAGCAGTCATGAATGACAAGACCTCAGCATTTGTACTCAGCAGCGAAGATGGTGTATTGCGGTGTCAAGATAGGCTATGTGTTCCGGATGTGGACGAGCTTCGGGAAAGAGTGATGGTAGAGGCTCATACTTCCAGGTATTCTGTGCACCCTGGTTCAACGAAAATGTATCACGATCTCAAGGAGATTTATTGGTGGAACGGTATGAAAAGGGATGTGGCAGGCTTTGTAGCTAAATGTCCGAACTATCAACAAGTGAAGGCCGAGCATCAACGGCCTGGTGGATTAACTCAGCTTATAGAAATACCAAGGTGGAAATGGGAGATGATCAATATGGATTTCATGGTAGGGTTACCTCGCACTCAGCGTAAGTTCGATTCAATATGGGTGATAGTAGATCGACTCACCAAATCAGCTCACTTCCCGCCTGTCAAGTCCACTGATACCGCGGAGCAATATGCAAGATTGTACATCAAGGAGATAGTAAGGCTTCATGGCACTCCACTTTCTATTATCTCAGATCGCGGGGCTCAGTTCACCGCTAACTTTTGGAAGACGTTTCAGCAAGGTTTGGGAACTCGGGTGAATCTCAGCACAGCTTTCCATCCACAGACCGATGGACAGGCCGAGCGGACCATTCATACGCTTGAAGATATGTTGCGGGCTTGTGTCTTAGATTTTAAAGGTAATTGGGATGAACACTTACCACTGATAGAATTTGCTTACAATAACAGCTATCATGCTAGCATTCAAATGGCCCCGTTTGAGGCATTGTACTGGAGAAGATGTAGATCGCCAATCGGGTGGTTTGAGGTAGGTGAAGCGGAATTGCTAGGGCCAGATGTGGTGTACGAAGCTATGGAAAAGGTCAAAGTTATTCAGGAGAGAATGAAAACAGCACAGAGTCGTCAAAAGTCCTATGCAGACGTTCGTCGAAGGGATTTGGAGTTTCAAGTCGATGATTGGGTGTTCTTGAGGGTATCTCCTATGAAGGGAGTCATGCGATTCGGAAAGAAAGGGAAATTGAGTCCTAGGTATGTCGGGCCATATCGGATCGTTCAAAGGATTGGTCAAGTTGCTTATAGGCTAGAGTTGCCTCCCGAGATGTCATCAGTGCATCCGGTATTCCATGTGTCCATGTTGAAGAAAGTGATTGGAGATCCATCCACCATCATGCCAGTCGAAGCTATAGAGGTTAATGAAGATTTGTCATATGAAGAAGTTCCAGTTGCCATTCTTGATAGGCAAGTCCGTAAGTTGAGAAATAAGGAAGTTGCCTCTGTTAAAGTATTGTGGCGAAGTCAACAAGTTGAGGAGGCCACATGGGAAGCAGAAAAAGAGATGAAAGAAAAGTACCCCCATTTGTTTGATCAAGCCTAGAAGAAATTAGGTGACCCTCCTACTCTTAGTAACTGCCATCTTGTCTAAGTTGTTTCCCTCTTACTAATAGTAAGTGTAGTTCATTTTGTAATGAGTTAAATGTGTTGTTACCTTGGGTCACTTGAACCGTTCTTGATAAATGAAAGCCTTATAAAGATTTACGTGTTTAATAAACAACTAATAGTAAGTTTAGATTGGTAATGGTTTGTTAAGTGTACATGGTGTGTTAAAATGGTTTAATAAGGTAAGAATTCATTGAAGTGACTAGTTTTTGTGCAATTGTAACAATGTGATAGAATACGTGCATTCGTTGAGGTAAGAAAGTGTATACCAGTTGTGAAAAGTGTTGTAATTGTGTATTGTTGTTTGGTAATGTGTTTCGGGGGCCCTCTGACAGGTGGATATGTCCATAATACAAAGGAAACTCTGGCGAAATTTTTCTAAAAATATAAGAGTTAGTCAAAATTTTGATGGTTGCATATCATGTCTTTCAAAACCAACTCATTTATTTCAAAATCCTCATTCGAGGACGAATGATCTTAAGGGGGGGAGGATGTAAGGCCCCGTAAAAATTTTGTGCATAAATGCGTAGAATTCTTCGCGGCTCGCAAGCTCGCCGCGGTTCGGACCCTCGGTAGTGATTTAAGTTTCAAAATGTAGAGAATTAATTTTTCCGAAAAATGTCAAATATGCGGTCAAGAATGCGATCGCAAACCTGACATGCGGACCGCATTCTTGCCGCAAAACGTTCCAGAGAGTTGCCCAAAATCGTGTCAAAAGTGCGGTCGATATGCGATCGTATGTCAAATCTGCGGTGCACTTTGCGACCGCAGAATCAACATGCGGTCCGCATAGTGACCGCATTCCTTAACAGAACCTGTATAAAATTTGGGGCAATTCTGTGGTCACTATGCGGACCGCATGTTGATTCTGCGGTCGCATAGTGCACCGCATAATTGACCCCGGCCCACATTTTTGTAACATTTTGACCCGATCTCTTCTTTAATATAACACACTTCTTCTTCATTTTATCATATCATCTCACCAAAATTAGAGAGAGAAGAGAGGGTTTTTAGAGAGAGAAGTTCTTCATCTTCAAAGATTGTTCCAACTACTTAATTCCAAGGGATTCTAGGGCAAGGATTCAACTTCCCCAATATTTTCAAGGTAAAAACCCTAACTATTTTCTTTGATTTTCAGTTTTAATTGGGTAAAGAGAGGTTTGCATATAATAGCTTTTGAAAATAGAATTTTTACACTCATGCATGATTATTGAACTTGATTTCTAGT
Source organism: Nicotiana noctiflora (assembly GCA_032618575.1). NCBI lineage: Eukaryota > Viridiplantae > Streptophyta > Magnoliopsida > Solanales > Solanaceae > Nicotiana > Nicotiana noctiflora. The sequence goes on along the minus strand of JASVEL010003810.1, from coordinate 125,739 downwards.
AAAAAGAAGTGATTAGAAGTAAGAGTCTTCAAGAACAAGGTTGGCAAGAGTAAGATAGCGTGGGTAAACATAAAGTAGGAAGTTAACGGAAGAAAACTCATCACCAGGTATGTATGGCTAATTTTGATTCTTGTAAAATCGCCCAAATGTGTGCGAATTGTTTTGGCATGTGTCAAATTGAGAAATTTTACGTAATTCTTTGATTCCCTTGTTGAGCATTTGATTGATGTTGAACTACGTGTGGTGTGGTATGAAATATGAATTGAAAGATAAAAAGGTAATCGAGATTGGTAAAGAATTGGGAACAACCATTGTGATGGCATATTTGGCTTATTGTGGAAGGAATTTGAAACACCTTAATTGTGGTAAATTGTTGAATATGATTATGTGGGCATTTTCGATTTTGGAATACTTGTAACTTGGTTTTGATATTGGCTTGAGAAGAAATTGAGAACATGAACCAATGTGTAAGTTGCTTATTTGAACTTGTTGAAATTGTGTGTAGTACCTTATCTCCTGTTTGAAATTGTTGTGTTTTCAACTGTAAGGCGGGGTCGTGTTGCGCGCCGCAACGTGGTGAAATAAGGTGTGGGTTGGGGTGATAAGGGTGGCCGAGGTAATAAGGGTGGTCGGGGGCAATAAGGATGGAAAGCGATCGAAATCGCCATTGAAAATTGATACAAAAATCAATAATGTGAAATTGTGAAAGGAGACAGCAGGAGAGTTTGCAACCTGTGGGGCACTGATTGCCCCTTTGTTTAACTACTTGTGCTTTACGTGATTGATTGGTTATTGTTAAATTGGTTGATCGTAGAAAGTGCTTTGTGTGAGAATTATTTGAAATGAGGAAAATGTGGAAACATGGTTGGCTGGCTTAATTAATTGTTGATGTAATTTAATGGCTTGAGTTTACTTGGGACAAAGTTTGTCCATACATACCAGTACAATTCAAGTGTACTGACGTCCCTTTTGCCGGGGCGCTACATTCGTGTCATGATTGTAGGTGGATCAGTAGCAGGCACTTCAGCTCATCGGCAGTAGTATCCTTCTCCTTCCACTGCCCGTTTTGGTGAGCCCCTTTCTTCCTCGGGGCCTCGTGTGGTTCATGCCACTCGGTTTAGATTTCATTTTGGTTTTGTAAGGTATAGCCGGAGCCTTGTTACCGGCAAGTATTGTATTTCCCTTTTGTATCCTAGAGGCTCTGTAGACATGTAAACCGTGGGACTCCAGTCTTATGTATATATATTGTGTTATGTCGGGCGTTGTAAAAATTGAAATCTTGTTAATGAATCACTTCGTATCGTTTTATTTGTTTAATGTGAAATCAATTATGATTAGTAATATATTTGGTTAATGAGAAACAATCATCACAGGGGTAACGCGTGGGAATGAAAGGCACCCAGGTCCGCTTGACTGGGGCAACCCGGTCAGGCGCCGGTCATGTTCCTCGATTTGGGGCGTGACAAACTTGGTATCAGAGCTTAAGGTTTTAAAGTGTCCTAGGATGTCTCGGAGCCGTGTCTAGTAGTGCCCTTCTTATAGGTGTGTTGTCGACCACATCATATAAGTAGGGGGCTACACGAGCATTTAGGAATTTACCTACTTCTTTGTTAATCTATATCGTGCGGTAAAGTGCAATGTGGAGATATCTGTGTCTAATTCGTGCCTTGTTCCCAAATTTTCAGAATATGGCACCTAAGAAGAAGGCTAGACTCGGCCTTAGGGCCAATGCCGGCCCAAGTGCAGTTGTTAATCATGTACCCGATGCCGTGGGAGAGAATGACCCACCAGTCCCGAATTTGCCTGGCCCATCTGTTCAAAACCCAAGTGTCCCTATTCCAGCTGCGGCAGAGGATGCCACCATTCCTCCTGCCGGTGTTCCTGACTCAGATACAGTTCCCGCTTCGGGCTCTGGTATCTCTAATGAAGAACTTAGGGGAGCCATCCATATGTTAACACGGTTAGTGGCCGCCCAGGCCCAGAGATCCCATGATGCCCCTGCATCCTCCAGCGGACAGGGAGATTCCTTTGGCTCCAGAGTCCATCAATTCTTGCGATTGGCCCCTCCAGAATTTTCAGGCACCGATCCAGAGGCTGACCCACAGGAATTCCTTGATGAGATATACAAGACCCTCAGGAGTGATGAAGGCTACAGATATAGAGGGGGTAGAGTTGGCCTCTTACAGGCGGAAGGGAGCGGCACGTTCATGGTTCGAAATGTGGGAGGATTCCCGTGAGGAAGGGAGCCCTCCGGCCAGATGGGATGAGTTCGTAGATGCATTTATGGACCACTTCTTGCCTGCCGAGGTGATGGCAGCCCGTGCCACGGAGTTCGAGGTCCTCAAACAGGGCAGTATGAGTGTTTGGGAGTATCACATGGAGTTCGTAAGGTTGTCCAAGTATGCTCCTCATTTAGTGTCGACCATGGATGCCCGGGTTCGACGGTTTGTTCAGGGCCTTAGCCCTTTGGTGGTGAATGAGGCCGCCACAGCAGCTTTGCACTCAGACATGAACTATGGGAGGATTGTGGGGTTTGCTCAGGCCACAGAGGCCAGGAAATTGAAGATTCGTGCAGAAAGAGAAAGTAGCAGCAGGGCCCGGTCAATGGGTCGTTCAGGGAGATCACTTCCAGGGAAGGGGTCATCAGGGCCATCCCAGTCATATGCTCGGTCCTCCGCGAGTGCACCGCCATCCGTGCACAGTCATCAGCAGGGCAGTTACTCGAGACCTGGTTCAGACAGCAGGAGGTCTCGTCAGTCTGGTCATCCTGGGGTGAGATCCCAGGCAGCAGGGGAGACCTACATGCCCCAAGTGTGGGAGATTTCATACAGAAACTTGCTACCTTGACCTTCCAGTGTGCTTCGGGTGCGGGGTGAGAGGTCACATTCAGCGGGACTATCGTGCACCCCGTCAGGGTATAGGTAGGGGATCTGCTCAGTCATCCGGTTCTTTAGCTGCTACATCATCAGCGCGTACTCCAGCATCAGCAGGGCGTGGTGCAGCTAGGGGTGGAGCTCGGGGTAGGGGTGGACCTAGCCGATTCTATGCATTGAGTGGCCGCCAAAATACCGAGGCTTCTCCAGATATTGTTACAGGTATCCTGTCTGTTCGGACTATTGATTGCTATGCCCTTATTGATCCGGGGTCCTCCTTGTCTTATGTTACTCCATTCATTGCTTCAAGTTTTGGGATAGAACCCGAACAGCTTCGTGAGCAGTTCTCTGTGTCGATTCCGGTTGGTGATTCTATTACAGCCTCACGAGTCTATAGGAATTGTGTTGTTACGGTGGGTGGTCGTGATACCACAACCGATCTTATTGAGCTTGGGATGGTAGATTTTGATGTAATTATGGGGATGGATTGGCTTTATTCGTGCTTTGCCAAACTTGACTGTCGAACGAGAGTTATGAGGCTCGAGTTCCCTAACGAGCCAGTCATTGAATGGAGAGGAAATGGTGTGGTGCCAAGGGGTAGGTTTATTTCCTACCTTAAGGCTTCGAAGATGATTAAGAAAGGGTGTATCTATCACCCGGTTCGGGTAACGGACACCACCTCAGATGTGCCTACCCTCGAGTCCGTGCCAATTGTGAATGAATTTCCTGAAGTGTTTCCAGATGAGCTTCCAGGCATCCCGCCGGATAGGGAGATTGATTTCGGGATCGATGTAATGCCAGATACTCAGCCAATATCCATTCCACCATACGGAATGGCGCCAGCAGAGTTAAGGGAGTTAAAGGAGCAGCTGAGGGATTTATTAGAGAAAGGGTTCATACGACCGAGTGTGTCGCCGTGGGGTGCTCCGGTTCTCTTTGTCAGAAAGAAGGATGGGTCACTTCGAATGTGTATTGATTATCGGCAGCTTAACAAAGTCACCATTAAGAATAAATATCCATTGCCTCGAGTGGATGATCCGTTTGACCAATTGCAGGGAGCGAGGTTCTTCTCAAAGATTGATTTACGGTCCGGGTACCACCAGTTGAAAATCAGGGAGCAGGATATTCCTAAAACCGCCTTCAGAACTCGTTATGGTCACTTTGAGTTTTTGGTTATGTCTTTTGGGCTAACCAACGCCCCAGCAACTTTCATGGACCTTATGAATCGGGTTTTCAAGCCATTCCTAGATTCCTTTGTGATTGTATTCATTGACGATATTCTCATCTACTCTCGGAGCAGGGAAGATCATGCCGTTCACCTCAGGAGCAGCATTGCAGACCCTTCTTCAGCATCAATTGTATGCCAAGTTCTCAAAATGTGAGTTTTGGTTGGAGTCCGTAGCTTTTCTAGGGCATGTTATTTCCAGTGAGGGAATTATGGTGGATCCTCAAAAGATTGCGGCAGTGAAAGATTGGCCTAGACCCACGACCCCGACAGAGATTCGCAGCTTTTTGGGTCTGGCAGGGTACTATCGGAGGTTTGTAGGGGGATTCTCAACCCTCGCCTCCCCATTGACTAAATTGACGCAGAAAGCAGTTAAGTTCCAGTGGTCCGAAGCATGTGAGAAAAGTTTCCAAGAATTGAAGTCAAGATTGACCTCGGCAGCAGTATTGGCCTTGCCAAAAGGCACAGAGGGATTTGTGGTCTATTGTGATGCCTCCAGAGTCGGTTTGGGATGTGTATTGATGCAGCACGGAAAGGTCATAGCTTATGCTTCCAGGCAACTCAAGAACCATGAGAAGAATTATCCGACGCATGATTTGGAACTTGCAGCTGTTGTGTTTGCCTTGAAAATATGGCGACACTATCTTTATGGGGTTCATGTAGATGTGTTTTCAGACCACAAGAGCCTCCAGTATTTGTTCAAGCAGAAAGAGCTGAATCTGAGACAACGGCGGTGGTTAGAACTACTCAAGGACTATGATATGGACATATTGTACCATCCAGGGAAGGCAAATGTGGTAGCCGACGCTCTTAGTCGGAAATCCATGGGTAGTTTGGCTCATTTGGGTGTGGATCGGAGACCCCTGGCTCGAGAGGTTTACCAATTAGCCAGTTTGGGGGTTCGTATCTCGGCGTCAGACGAGGGAGATATCTTGGTGCATAATGGAGCAGAATCATCATTGGTCGCGGAAATCAAGGAAAAACAGTTCATGGATCCAGCATTGGTTCGGGTGAAGGAAGCAGATATGAATAACAAGACCTCAGCATTTGTACTCAGCAGCGAAGATGGTGTATTGCGGTGTCAAGATAGGCTATGTGTTCCGGATGTGGACGAGCTTCGGGAAAGAGTGATGGTAGAGGCTCATACTTCCAGGTATTCTCTGCACCCTGGTTCAACGAAAATGTATCACGATCTCAAGGAGATTTATTGGTGGAACGGTATGAAAAGGGATGTGGCGGGCTTTGTAGCTAAATGTCCGAACTGTCAACAAGTGAAGGCCGAGCATCAACGGCCTGGTGGATTAACTCAGCTTATAGAAATACCAAGGTGGAAGTGGGAGATGATCAATATGGATTTCGTGGTGGGGTTACCTCGCACTCAGCGTAAGTTCGATTCAATATGGGTGATAGTAGATCGACTCACCAAATCAGCTCACTTCCTGCCTGTCAAGTCCACTGATACTGCGGAGCAATATGCAAGATTGTACATCAAGGAGATAGTAAGGCTTCATGGCACTCCACTTTCTATTATCTCGGATCGCGGAGCTCAGTTCACAGCTAACTTTTGGAAGAAGTTTCAGCAAGGTTTGGGAACTCAGGTGAATCTCAGCACAACTTTCCATCCGCAGACCGACGGTCAGGCCGAGCGGACCATTCAGACGCTTGAAGATATGTTGCGGGCTTGTGTCTTAGATTTTAAAGGTAATTGGGATGAACACTTGCCACTGATAGAATTTGCTTACAATAACAGCTATCATGCTAGCATTCAAATGGCCCCGTTTGAGGCATTGTACGGGAGAAGATGTAGATCACCAATCGGGTGGTTTGAGGTAGGTGAAGCGGAATTGCTAGGGCCAGATATGGTGTACGAAGCTATGGAAAAGGTCAAGGTTATTCAGGAGAGAATGAAAACAGCACAGAGTCGTCAAAAGTCCTATGCGGACGTTCGTCGAAGGGATTTGGAGTTTCAAGTCGATGATTGGGTGTTCTTGAGGGTATCTCCTATGAAGGGAGTCATGCGATTCGGAAAGAAAGGGAAATTGAGTCCTAGGTATGTCGGGCCATATCGGATCGTTCAAAGGATTGGTCAAGTTGCTTATAGGCTAGAGTTGCCTCCCGAGATGTCATCAGGTGCATCCGGTATTCCATGTGTCCATGTTGAAGAAAGTGATTGGAGATCCATCCACCATCATGCCAGTCGAAGCTATAGAGGTTAATGAAGATTTGTCATATAAAGAAGTTCCAGTTGCCATTCTTGATAGGCAAGTCCGTAAGTTGAGAAATAAGGAAGTTGCCTCTGTTAAAGTATTGTGGCGAAGTCAACAAGTTGAGGAGGCCACATGGGAAGCAGAAAAAGAGATGAAAGAAAAGTACCCCCATTTGTTTGATCAAGCCTAGAAGAAATTAGGTGACCCTCCTACTCTTAGTAACTGCCATCTTGTCTAAGTTGTTTCCCTCTTACTAATAGTAAGTGTAGTTCATTTTGTAATGAGTTAAATGTGTTGTTACCTTGGGTCACTTGAACCGTTCTTGATAAATGAAAGCCTTATAAAGATTTACGTGTTTAATAAACAACTAATAGTAAGTTTAGATTGGTAATGGTTTGTTAAGTGTACATGGTGTGTTAAAATGGTTTAATAAGGTAAGAATTCATTGAAGTGACTAGTTTTTGTGCAATTGTAACAATGTGATAGAATACGTGCATTCGTTGAGGTAAGAAAGTGTATACCAGTTGTGAGAAATATTGTATTTGTGTATTGTTGTTTGGTAATGTGTTTCGGGGGCCCTCTGACAGGTGGATATGTCCATAATACAAAGGAAACTCTGGCGAAATTTTTCTAAAAATATAAGAGTTAGTCAAAATTTTGATGGTTGCATATCATGTCTTTCAAAACCAACTCATTTATTTCAAAATCCTCATTCGAGGACGAATGATCTTAAGGGGGGGAGGATGTAAGGCCCCGAATAATGTGTTAGGAATGCGTAGAATTCTTCGCGGCTCGCAAGCTCGCCGCGGTTCGGACCCTTGGTAGTGATTTAAGTTTCAAAATGTAGAGAATTAATTTTTCCGAAAAATGTCAAATATGCGGTCAAGAATGCGACCGCAAACCTGACATGCGGACCGCATTCTTGCCGCAAAACGTTCCAGAGAGTTGCCCAAAATCGTGTCAAAAGTGCGGTCGATATGCGATCGTATGTCAAATCTGCGGTGCACTTTGCGACCGCAGAATCAACATGCGGTCCGCATAGTGACCGCATTCCTTAACAGAACCTGTGTAAAATTTGGGGCAATTCTGCGGTCACTATGCGGACCGCATGTTGATTATGCGGTCGCATAGTGCACCGCATAATTGACCCCGGCCCAGATTTTTGTAACATTTTGACCCGATCTCTTCTTTAATATAACACACTTCTTCTTCATTTTATCATATCATCTTACCAAAATTAGAGAGAGAAGAGAGGGTTTTTAGAGAGAGAAGTTCTTCATCTTCAAAGATTGTTCCAACTACTTAATTCCAAGGGATTCTAGGGCAAGGATTCAACTTCCCCAATATTTTCAAGGTAAAAACCCTAACTATTTTCTTTGATTTTCAGTTTTAATTGGGTAAAGAGAGGTTTGCATATAATAGCTTTTGAAAATAGAATTTTTACACTCATGCATGATTATTGAACTTGATTTCTAGTAAAAAGAAGTGAGTAGAAGTAAGAGTCTTCAAGAACAAGGTTGGCAAGAGTAAGATAGCTTGGGTAAACATAAAGTAGGAAGTTAACGGAAGAAAACTCATCACCAGGTATGTATGGCTAATTTTGATTCTTGTAAAATCGCCCAAATGTGTGCGAATTGTTTTGGCATGTGTCAAATTGAGAAATTTTACGTAATTCTTTGATTCCCTTGTTGAGCATTTGATTGATGTTGAACTACGTGTGGTGTGGTATGAAATATGAATTGAAAGATAAAAAGGTAATCGAGATTGGTAAAGAATTGGGAACAACCATTGTGATGGCATATTTGGCTTATTGTGGAAGGAATTTGAAACACCTTAATTGTGGTAAATTGTTGAATATGATTATGTGGTCATTTTCGATTTTGGAATACTTGTAACTTGGTTTTGATATTGGCTTGAGAAGAAATTGAGAACATGAACCAATGTGTAAGTTGCTTATTTGAACTTGTTGAAATTGTGTGTAGTACCTTATCTGCTGTTTGAAATTGTTGTGTTTTCAACTGTAAGGCGGGGTCGTGTTGCGTGCCATAACGTGGGGAAATAAGGTGTGGGTTGGGGTGATAAGGGTGGCCGAGGTAATAAGGGTGGTCGGGGGCAATAAGGATGGAAAGCGATCGAAATCGCCATTGAAAATTGATACAAAAATCAATAATGTGAAATTGTGAAAGGAGACAGCAGGAGAGTTTGCAACCTGTGGGGCACCGATTGCCCCTTTGTTTGACTACTTGTGCTTTACGTGATTGATTGGTTATTGTTAAATTGGTTGATCGTAGAAAGTGCTTTGTGTGAGAATTATTTGAAATGAGGAAAATGTGGAAACATGGTTGGCTGGCTGGCTTAATTAATTGTTGATGTAATTTAATGGCTTGAGTTTACTTGGGACAAAGTTTGTCCATACATACCAGTACAATTCAAGTGTACCGACGTCCCTTTTGCCGGGGGCGCTACATTCGTGTCATGATTGTAGGTGGATCAGTAGCAGGCACTTCAGCTCATCGGCAGTAGTATCCTTCTCCTTCCACTGCCCGTTTTGATGAGCCCCTTTCTTCCTCGGGGCCTTGTGTGGTTCATGCCACTCGGTTTAGATTTCATTTTGGTTTTGTAAGGTATAGCCGGAGCCTTGTTACCGGCAAGTATTGTATTTCCCTTTTGTATCCTAGAGGCTCTGTAGACATGTAAACTGTGGGACTCCAGTCTTATGTATATATATTGTGTTATGTCGGGAGTTGTAAAAATTGAAATCTTGTTAATGAATCACTTCGTATCGTTTTATTTGTTTAATGTGAAATCATTCATGGTTAGTAAGATATTTGGTTAATGAGAAACAATCAACACAGGGGTAACGCGTGGGAATGAAAGGCACCCAGGTCCGCTTGACTGGGGAAACCCGGTCAGGTGCCGGTCATGTTCCTCGATTTGGGGCGTGACACTAACCATGCAACCAAAATCGTAAACGGTGGGACTCTCCCACTTAGCTTAAATCCATTATTACAAAACTCTGGAGTTAACCATTATTCTTAATTTCTATTGATAACACCTTGCGCAATCATCTGCCGCAAATTCTCGGAATTCTCATGCAAATCCCTATCTTTCATATTCTGATTGATCATCCACCTTCGCACCAACAATCGATGGCATTCTTGATATCTTACCGTATAAACTCAATTTGGTACTCCTCACCGCCTGCTGATACGGCACATCTGTCTCCAGCTCTCTCGCCATGCTAGACCGGATAGGTGGAATAACACCCTCAATAAACCTCCGCACCCTCTCTCGGACCGTGGCGATCAAAGCCGGTGCATGTCTGGCTAACCGGGTGAAAAAAATAGCATACTTAGATACTGACATAGAGCCCTGGCGCAACCGCTCAAACTCCGCTCGCCAAGCATCCCTAAGGCTCTGGGGAACAAATTCCCTCAAAAAAATATCAGAAAACTATGTCCAAGTCAGTGAGGCAGGCTCGTCTGGACTATCCAACTCATATGTGTGCCACCAATCATAAGCGGCCCCTAGAAGCTAAAAAGCAGTAAAAGAAACCCCACTGGTCTCCACTATTCCCATATTACGGAGGATGCGATGACACTCCTCCGGAAACCCCAAGGCATCATTTGAAGCTAAACCACTCAACACTGGGGGATCATACTTCTTGAACCTCTCCAACCTGCACTGCTCGTCCTCGAGGCAGCTGGCCCACCTCCAGGCTGTACTGGTGCGGCAGGCGGTATGGTAATAACCTTTGGAACCTGCTCCACAGGCAAGAGGAAGCAACCCCGCATGAGCTAGAGTAGTGTACATGCTCATAAACTGGGCTAGAGTCTCCTGGATAGTAGATGTAGTAGGTGTACCAGGTGCCTATGCTCCAACCTGATCCACTGGTGGTGCCTCAACGGCTACACGCGCTGGTATTGTGGCTGCACCTCGGGCATGTCCTCGACCTCTACCCCGACCCTGGCCCTGGCCTCTGGCGGAGGCAATAGGGGGTGTGGGTGCCTGATCCTCATGAGTAGCACGTGTCCTCACCATTTGTGAGAGAATAGAAGACAGAAGTTTAGATTTGGTGTCAAAATATCGCACGATAAGGAATTCAAAAGAAATGAAGAGTTTCCTAAACAGTTACATAGCCCCTCGTAGAAAAATACGGACGTCTCTGTATCGATCGGCGAGACTCTAAATAACCGGTCTATGTCCCATGACTCCTATGAACCTAGAGCTCTGATACCAACTTTTCACGACCCTAGTTCACGAATTGTGAACATGTCATTACGGCACACAGTCTTCGCGACTAGGTAAGCCTAACACGATGCAGAATGTACAATTTTATGAATAAAAGATAAGATAACAGCGGAATGATATAAATGAAATGTAATAAGTGCCGCTCGGCACATACACTTCGCCAAATCCCACTAGGCAACATACTACCAATACCCAGAAACCCACGACAACACAGACTAAAAGAAGAATACAATTGTGGCTTTATACATCAAGAATGTCTAAAACAACAAAAATAAGGGAAAGTAACTGCTATCACTAATGAGAATAGAAGGAGACCCTCCGGATCTGCGGACGTAGCAGATCATACCTCAAGTCTCCTGAAGTGCTGCTAAATCACCTGAGATGAGCCTGACCTGATGTACCTGGATCTGCACAACAAAAGTGTGCAGAAGAGTAGCATGAGTACACCACGGCGGTACTTAGTAAGTGCCAAGCCTAACCTCGATGGAGTAGTGACGAGGAAGGTCAGGGCCCTACCGAGAATAACAAAAATAATGATAATAATACCGAACTGTACAAAATAGGAATAAGTCTGAAATAACAGCAAACAAGATAAATATTACAAGCCGTCTACAGTTAAGCTAACAAAGAGAAATCAACACAACAAGTACAAATCAACAGATCCATGATCTCTGGGAATTGAACCTGCAGTCCTTTTATACTCAACAACTCAGGATCTCCGGGAATTGAACCCGCAGTCCTTTTATACTAAGCAACTCAGGATCTTTGTTAATCGAACGCACAATCCACATATCAGTACCACAGGTCTCCGAGAATTGAACACGCAGTCCTTTATATCAGTATCACAGGATCTCCGGGAATTGAACCTGCAGTTCTTTATATCAATATCACAGGATCTATGGGAATTGAACCCGTAGTCCCTATATCAGTATCTCAGGATCTCCGGGAATTAAACCCGCAGTCCATAGAACACAAACACAATCAAATAAGAGAAAACACAGAGAAATATGAAGTGCACTGCTACAATTAACAACTAATCCAGTCTCAACATGTTCCAGGGAGTTTAATAAAGACAAGTAGGCATTTAGACAATTAATCCTATCTAATTAATCTTCCCTAGCTAACACAGGATAAATCTTGCAATTAAACCAGTTAAATAACAGAGATAACACTGATAGAGCAGTTTAAGCAAAGTGGTTTTTTTTCAACAATTTACACAAGTACACATCCGCCACCTCGCGTTCAAGATATATATATATATATATATATATATATATATATATATATATATATATATATATATATATATATATATATATATATATATATATATATATATATATATATATATATATATATATATATATATATATATATATATATATATATATATATATATATATATATATATATATATATATATAAGAAGATCCCCCACAAAGGTTAGATAAGTCACTTACCTCAATCCCGGTACAAAACCACTAAGAAATAACGCCCTTGCCATGAGTATCCGACTCCGAGTGGCCCAAATTTATTCAAACCAATTACATAGTGTAAATAAAATCGCAAGTAACTAATTACACTGATAAAATTAAAGCTACGGCGCAAAAATGGGTGAAATGACCAAAATACCCATCCATCCATCGGCTCGGAATCAAAATATTTTTACATTTTCAGAATTCTTGCACTCTCACGAGTCTAACCATATAACATTTATCAAAATCGGAGTTCGTTTGCCCCTCCAAATAATCAAAGTTTGTTCTATAAAACTCACCCCAATTTACACCCCAAATCCGAAATTAAAGGAAGAATTTGAGTTTAGATTAGTGAATAATGATCACAAGGGAGTAAGAAATCGTTACCCAACAATTGTCTCTGAAAAGCACGCGAAATGTCACTCAAAACCGAGCTTCCTAGCTTGAGTTTTTGCAAAAATGGTGAAGTCCGCCCAGTGAAATACTCTATGCGATCGCATGACCCTTGTTGCGATCGCATAACACAACTTTTCTGCCTCACATTTTTACCATATGTGATCGCATAGACCACAATGCGATCGCACTGCTCAACCAAAATAGACTTATGCGATCGCACTCCCCACTCCGCGATCGCATAGAACAAAAATATAGGACTTGGGACCCCTGCCAAAACACTATGCGATCGCATAGCACCTCTGTGCAATCGCAGAGAACAAACATCTACAACTATGCGATCGCATAACCCTTTCCGCAATCCCATTGAACGAAATTTGAGCCTTATCTAAACCTTCTATGCGATTGCATCACAACCCTTGCGATCGCATAGAGCAATCATCTGCAACACTTATGACAACAATTCAGTTGTGTTCTCCAACTCAAAATGGTCCGTTTGACCCCCAAAAACACCCTCGAGGCCCCGGAACCTCAACCAAAACCACCAACCTATTCCAAATTACGATACGAACTTGTTCAAGTCATAAAAATATATCATTAAACACAAAAATCATCGGATTATGGCAGATTCAAGCCTAAGTTTCAACCAAAACTTCCAAAACCTACATCCTATCAAAAACCCTTGCTACTACTTTTACTCTTCTGCAGGGCAGACTCAAGAGCTTCTTTTTTCTGTAACCTCAGAGGGCTCGGGAGTGGCTACTGGCCTCCTTCTGGAAATAAACGCATTTAGAGCAACATTATCCTGATCTTCTTCATCACTAGACCTCATAGCAGGAGGCAACACTTCCAAAGGCTCGACATCAAAATAAGGAGAATGAGCAAGTTCAAAACTCACCTGGGAAGAAGATCCCTTAAGAAGCAACAACATGAGAGACTGGAGTACCTGTAGACTGATAAGAGCTTTCTTTAGAACCCTTAGCGCTTCCGGGACTAATGTATGAAGCTTTCTCTACCGATGGAGACTTACTAGTTTTCTCTAGAACTGCAATGTCATCTTCATTCTGTTCTTTGAGTGCCTCAAGAAAGTGTGGAGAGAAGTTTTCATTCTTAGGGTTGTCTATGTTCTCAACACTTAGAGGAGGAGTAGAATCAGAGGGAGTAAAGATAGGGATGAAGGGTGAAGGAGAAACTAGTTTAGGGTTTTCAATAGTGGAATATGACTCTTGCCTTATGTTTTGATGATCTAACAAACTTCTTGATAAGAACCAGTTAGGGAACCTGGTCTATTGTGGATTGCTGCAAACTCCAATTGACTCCAGTAAAAGTTGAATTGCTACATATACAGAAGCTAAGAACTAAGAAAGGACCCAATGCTCCTCTGGTTCCTATATAGCAGCACAAAGTCATTTGGATATAGCTGGAACTAAAGTGACTAGCGGCACTATTTCGTCTGCACTGCACTACACTGTCAGCCCACTCATTCTCTAACCAAATGAAGTACTCACATCATTTCAAGTGATGTGATCAAGATGTACTAAAGGGGACTTTTATACAAAACATTACAAATGGGTTTCAGTTTTATTTTTACTCAAGTATCAAGCAAAAAATAGAAAAGATCTTCCTCTCAATCTTGAAGAACAAGGTTGAACGCCATTACGGACCAGTTCCTAAACGAATGATTATTGTTGTCCTAATTAAGTTATAACCTTGTTATTGCACTTATAATATCTCCTAAACAGCTTATTTAGAAGCACTTTGATTAGGAATCCTCTTGTAAATCTTTAAACTCCTTGAGTTTACGTTGTGACTAGATTTAGTCGTAAGGAAAAGTCTTTATAATTGTAGAGTTACAAAGTGGCTTGTGGTGATAGCATCACAAGTTAGAAAAAGCCTTTGTAACTAGGATAGTCACAAAGTGGCTTGTGGTAAAGGTACCACAAGTTAGTTGAGTAAATCCTTTGCAATCGAAAGTATTGTAAAGTGGCTTGTAATAGGTATGATTACAAGTTAGCAAAGTTAAAAGCCTACAATGTAGGTTGTGGGTTTTTATCCCCTTGTGCCGGATTTTTCCACGTAAAAAAATCCTCTGTCTCATTTACTTACTGCTTTACTAAGTGCTCTCAGCAGAAACTTGTAGAGAACCAGGTACTCTACGATTTGGTGGATCCATACAAACTGGTTTAGGGTTTTCAATAGTGGAAGAAGAGATGTGTGGTGTTGTTACCTCAGGAGGAGACTCGAGGTTTTTCTCTTAAGTGGTAGGAGGGATTGTTTGATCCTCAGCCATGGTAGAAAATTTTGCCTGAAGGTTCTGGAGAGACTGGAAAGAATAGAGATGGTCTCTCAATTTTTTGGGAGTGAGAGGGTTATAATGAGGTATTGGGATGAGGTCATATCATGCGGTGTCAGAGTGCTAATGAGGCATGGGTGGTTATGTTCGTTTGATCAGGTAAATTGCAATTTGAACAAAAAGAAATGACTCTGGAGATTGATTTTAATGTGTTCAAGATTCTACATGTAACAATCAGGTGTCTTAAGGTAGTGTATGTGGTTAGACACTATACTTTCATTGGAAAAGGTCAAGACTTGTGGTACCGCTCATGCAGTACTTCTACAGCTTCTATAATTATCATGCGTGTCTACCTGCAATGGTATTGAGGTGAGTTAGACTTAGCCGAAAAACAATTTAGCTAATTTTACCTGAATGTGGCTTTTATAGCCATATGGTAGGAATCAAGTTCTCAATTAGGCTTTATTAGCCCCAGCTCCAGCCTATTTCTCTTAAAATGTTCTCTGCTTATTGCTTTGGTGAATATATCTGCAATTTGATCCTATATGCTGCAAAACTTCATACAGATGAGCCCCTTTTCCACATTGTCTCTAAGAAAATGATGTCTCACATCAATGTGCTTGGTTCTTTTGTGTTGTACTAGATTTTTGGCCATGTTGAGTGCACTTGTTTTATCACACAGAGGCACACAATTAGTGTACACACCAAAATCTTCCAATTATTGTTTGATCCATAAGAGATGAGCGTAGAAGGAAGATGCAGCAACATATTCTGCTTCAGCTGTTGAAAGAGCTACTAAATTTTGCTTCCTTGTTCCCCATGAAATAAGACATAATCCTAGGAAGTGAGCCATTCCATATGTGTTTTTCCTGTCCACAAGAAGATTAAAACTATCACCCGAGGGATAATAAAGCACCCGGTCCTGTGTTCCTTTGAGGTATCTCAGAATTCTTTTGGCAGCCTTTAAATGAGATTCCTTGGGGTTTGATTGAAATCTTGCACATAGCCCAGAAGGTTTTTGCAATTCCACTGTCAATTAGCATTGTTCATTCCATTTCTTCAAGAGTTTTGTTTATAGCAGAGCCAAATTCATCCATGTCCAATCAAGTAGTAGTGGCAATGGGAGTGTCAATAATTTTTTATTCTTCCATACCAAACCTCTTTAGAAGACCCTTGATATATTTTTGTTGATTGATGAAGGTTCCCTTTGTGGACTGCTTCACTTGAAGACCTAAGAAGATATTGAACTCACCCATCATGCTCATCTCAAACTCACTTCCCATGAGATTTTCAAATTCCTCACATTGTGAATCATCTGTCGCCCCAAAAATGATATCATTAACGTATATTTGTACGACAAGAAGATCTTTACCTTTTTCTTTTAGAAATAAGGTGCTGTCAATTTTACCTCTTTTGTATCCATGCTCCGGGAGAAATTTTGACAACCTCCCATACCAAGCTCTTGGTGCCTGCTTGAGACCATATAGAGCTTTATCTAACTTGTAACATATTCAGGATGTTCATGATATTCAAATCCTGGAGGTTGCTTTACATAAACTTCTTCCTTAAGGAATCCATTCAGAAATTCACTTTTGACATCCATTTGGAACAAAATGAATTCTATATGTGATGCAAAGGCAATGAGGATTCTGATGGCTTCTATATGAATGTATCATTGGACCACTAACCTTGTCTTGTTCATTATAGTGTTTCCATGTTCATCAAGCTTATTCCTGAATACCAACCTGGTCCCTATGATGGTCCGATATGAAGGTCTAGGTACTAGGTGTCATAGTGTGTTCCTTTCGAATTGATGCAACTCATCTTGCATGGTTGTGATCCGCTTTGCATCTTTTAGGGTGGGCCTAATATTTTGAGTTCTATCTAGGATATAAATTCAGAGAGGACTAGGGAATTTCTAGCTTTTGATCTTGTCTTAATCCATAATCAATGGGGTGATTATGTTATCAAGTGGATGTGAGCTTTTATGTTTCCAATTGGGGACTAAAGTTTGATTAGTAGAAGAACTGGGTACAAGTTATGTTTAGATTCTAAAATGTGGATAGATGACGTGCAGATAGTTTGGATTCTAAAGTTGTTTAAAATTGTAATTGTAGTAATCAGTTCGAATGATGTATACAAAAAATGGGTCTTTAAAATTGGATAGATACTCATCATGTCTACCTTTCCATTTGACATATCAATGACTTCACCAGGAACTAGCAGAGGCTCTTAGTCCTGATCATCCTTGTTGATTTTCTTACAGGAAAGGTAGGATTCGTCAAAGATTACATGTACAATCTCATCTGCTTATTGAGTCCATTTATTGTTATAAATTTTGTAAGCTTTGCTTTGAGAAGAGTAGGGAAAAAATGTCCATTCGTCACTTTTAGCATCGAATTTACCAAGATGATCCTTTCCATTGTTGAGAACATAACATTTGCATCCAAATGTTCTTAAGTAGGTCAACTTGGATTTTCTTCCATTCAGCAGTTCATAAGGGGTATTGTTTAGGAGAGATCTGATCATACACTTGTTCACCAAGTATCAAGTAGTGTTGACAGCTTCAGCCCAGAAGTTCTTTGCAATTTCACTATCGATCATTATTGTTCTTGCCATTTATTCAAGAGTTTTGTTCTTCCTTTCCACTAATCCATTTTTGGGGAATTTTTAGAGTGGGGAAGTGATTAGTAATGCCATTTTCATTGCTGAAGTCATCAAATTTGGCATTGTCAAATTCTTCTTCCATGATCTGATCTAATGCATACTACTTTTGATTCCATTTTCACTTGAATTTTCTTCACAAAGGCTACAAAAACTTCAAAAAAATCTTTTGTTCTAAGGAACATAGTCCAAATGAATCTGGAATAGTCATCCATTATCTCAAAACCATATCTTTCTCCTCCCTTGCTTTGCAGGGTTTTTAGAATTAATTTATTATCTATTTTTAATAGTACAAAATCCAAAATTATTCCCAAATTATCATTTTTGGTGAATAACATATTTCATTTTCATATTTAAATCAAATTATAATTAATATTTTTTACACATTTTTTACAAATTTATTCGAAATTTCTAAAGCTTAATTGCATAAAATTACAATTATAGCCTATTTTATAATTAACCGCATTTTATAATTATAAAATTATTCCTAATATTTTTAGATTGTTGTTTATATATTATAATCAGTTCAGTATTTTTAAATTACTTTTAAATTATTTTTAGCTATTTTTATTAAATAAAATGGAAAAAAGTGGCTATTTAAAACTTGGCCCTACTTCTTTGCAATTGTTGCCAAATTGCATCCCAATTCAGCCCAATCTTAACCCCCAATCGAATGACCCAATTACAATTTTCAAACCTGCCTCTGATCCAATTTCAAACCCACCCGGTCGGTCCTTTAATCTAAGTCGTTGATCATTTGATCAAAATGATCCACGGCCAAAATTCCTTATCACTTTTTTAATTCCCAAACCACCCTAACCCTATCTCATTTCCCAAATACGCCGCCCTAAAGTCCCTTCATCTCTCAGGATCTCTCTAATACTAGAAACCCTAGCCGACATTAATGGCTTCTCCGACCAAATTCCATCGGCGTCCATGGCTTCCCAAGCCGTGGACGGCCCGTGCTCTCTTCCATTCACCCCAAATCGCGGTTGTTCAAAGTTCTTCGAGGTTTGAACTTCGACAAGATTGTTCAGGCCCTCCGATCTGAGTTCGTTTGGTTTTTCCGGCCCTGTTCCAGCGTGTTCGAGCTTTGATAGGGCTTAGCCATGGCCCAAACTGGTTCGAAGACCATAGCTTTCTAGGCCTTCTCGTTTATAGGGTTTTTAAGAAACCCTAAAAAAGCTTGTAAGAGGTTTTTCTTCCTTTGTTTTATTAGATAAATCACTGATCTGTATTTATTTTAAGGTTTTCAAATGACTTCTTAAATATCTTTCAAAACTTTGCTTTCAAAGCTGTTCATCTTTCCCGACTTAGGATTTCTTCAATTTTACTTGTTCAACTATGTTTTGTATATGTTTCTTTATTGTATTTGCTCTACCATGCCTCCTATGTGCTCCTATTGTGATTTCTACATGTTTTCCTCTACTATGCTCTCCATTCTTAGAATTCTTATCGTGCGTACTTGATTCAGCTTGAGACATTGTCACACCTCCTTTTTTCATATACTACTTTACCCGCGAAGGCGTAGAGGAGTTTTTCTAATTTAAGGACAGTTGGAATGGGATTAGTTATTTAAGTTTTTCAGTGTTTCCACTTGAGAATATAATGGTGTCACAAGTCACCGATTTAATCTCGAACCGAGGAAAGTTTGACTCTGTTACGGTCTGCGAACTAGAAATCCGGATAAGGAATTCTGTTAACCCGGGAGAAGGTGTTAGGCACTCCCAAATTCCGTGGTTTTAGCATGGTCTCTCAACTGTTGAATTTGATTTTATCTGATTCCATTTATATGTTTTTTAAGTCATGTGCATTAATGTTCCGTTTTTCAATTTTTAAGAATTACAACGTCGTGTAAATGCATTCCTTAACCACACTGTACCAATATGCATGTGGCTTTAGATACATTTCGACTTCGTTGAGAGTAGGATTTGGGTCACATAAATGTGCACCCGTACTTGAGAATGTATATTAAAATTGTGCCTATGGTATCTATTTTTTATTACTTTGGGAAAGACCGTGGAGTTAGCTAAACGGTCCTTCCGAGTCTAAATATATCATAATGATTATTTGAGGGCCCCGTGTATCTTAGTTTATGACGAGGCTCATCTCATTGTATTTTAAAGGTTAAACCTGGATCGTGCTAAGTTTTCTATCATTATTTTTTCCTAAATTTAAATAATTATTAATGTAGTTTTATGACCATTTGTATTTGATATTTATTCATATCCAGGCAACTATATATTTTTGGGCCTGGAGTTCGGACTAATTTAACAGAAGTGCACAGGTGTGCACAAGGCTAATTAAAGCCCAATCCATAATTATTAATTCAAGTCTCACGGGCTTAGAAGGTTTCACAGTTGAATCCAACTTCCTTTGCCTGGACTTGTCAAAATTATCAACTAAGTCAAAACAGATTTAATCATTTTGTCAAACTAACTATATGAAGATTATCACTTCAGTATCAGATTTCAACAAAAATTTAACTCTGATTTCCTACTCATCTAACAATGTTTAACATTTGGCAGTCAAGTTGTATTGAGATATATGTTCATTCAGATTCAGGTCTATTTAGATTTACTTATTATTCTGAAATGTCTAAGCTAATTATACAGTTGACATGTTTTGAATAGATCCTGAACTTCATTCCTACTGTATTCGTATTTCATATCTGGTTTTGAATTTAATACGAAATTTAAACAAATTTAACACCTCAGAATTATGAACAAAATGTATCTAACTACTTCATTATTTATTGACAGTCACTAGTTCAGAAACTTCAAACAACGAAAGTATTCTAATATTTCGTATTCACTTTCTAATTCAGAAATAAATGAAGCTTAACAGTACTCAATTTGATTTCGACTAGTTTTTAACCTACAAATCTAGGTGATTATTTTTAAAACTAGTCTATTCTATATTATCCTATATTAATATCTAAATTAACGCTTTTACAGCATTACCAATTTCAAATCATAATTCAAACAGTCCAAGTCCAAATTATACAATAAATGCCTAATGATTTACATGACTAGTTTCAGTTCATAGATCTCACAGTAACATAATCAAAAATACAGAAATACTAAGGCATATTTTTATTCCTTCAAAAGCTTCAACTACATCCTTGAAAGTCAGGAGTGTACCTGGTCAAATTGAGATAAAAATTCTATGAGTTCTAAGGATGAAAGAAGAAGAAGATCAGCAACAGGCACGAATCCAAGTAATATCAGCAGTAGCTCCAATATATCACAGCAACAGACTTGAATTCACAGTAGAAGACCCAATAGTTTCAACCAAATGATGTAGAACAGTGATCGAAACACCAGAAACCCAGAGTTTTACTCGAATTAAACCAATAAAAAAGTAGTAGAACCAAATTTTTTGTGTATTTTAGACTTAAAAAACTTTTGAACCTCTTAAATGGTGGCCTAAGAAGGCCTATTTATATAGCAAAATTGGGAGGAAAATTTGAATTTAATATTCAGATTTCTCACCCCTACTCTCTCTAATTATTTTGAGTTTGATATTCACAAATTGGCCATGAATACACTTGAACCCTTGCTAGAAGGTTCTAGTGTATTCCATACTATTCTATTTAAGCTTAAATGCCTTTATTACCCTCACTTGCTAGTGATTTCTACCTATTTACCCTTTAAGTATACCTAAGATACCCTTTATTATTTAACTAATTACATAAGAACCATGTAGCTTTACCTTTTATACCCTTAACCTTTTCAAATTATTTTCAGAATACCATTTATCCCTTCCCATTTTACACATGTCTTTTATTCCTATTTACCCGACCAACCTCTAAGTCAATTAGACTTTGAGAAGTCGAAGTCGGAACTAGATTTAACAAATAGCCACAATTAAGTAGTCTTATATTATAGTCAATTTTAAGGCTAAGTAACCTTTTTTTTACAGAAATAACCAACTTTGCATACATAGCCCTAATTACGACCAAGTACCCAATTAGCCATTTTAATTAATCAAAAATTCAGAAAAGGTTAAAAGTTAAAATTACATTGCACCAATATCCAGTATTAAACATCCTTACAAATATAGCCACATATTGATTAAACATTCGATTAATAGGACTCAGAGGAAAAATTGGATATAGGTTGAATCCATTAACAGAACATTCAATCAAAATTAGATCTATCATGTAAGAAACTTAAACATATATAAAGCATGTGATTTTAACTAATGACTTAATCAGAAAAGATATCGTATAGCATGCAAATCCACAGTTGGTTTTATGTAGGAAGAATTTAAGCATGCAACAGATTTCAGAATAGCATGGAACGAACAAATAACAAAGTCAAACAAGTAGCACAGTAGAGAAACTAGGGTTTGGGATACTTAGCTTTTCTGTGGGTTTTTCCTTTTCTTTCTTTCTTTTTTTTTCTTCATCTTTCTTTCTTGTTCTTGATTTTCCGGTTATTAGGAGTCCATGAGCCTTTCTTGGCTGTTGGACTACCAAACAGACTCATTGAGTCTTATTTTTTGTAAAATATCTTAGTTAAGGGCATGGGATTTGATGGGGTAGCTTTTGGCTTAGGTGTATCCGCCTGAGTAGGGTTCCGGCGGAATACTTTTCAAGATTCGGGGGTTTGGCTTATATTTGAAGGAAAACAAGTGGATGGTATTATAATTTTCTTTGCTTTATTTTCAAAAATAAAAACAAACACTGGTATTTCTACACAATTATCAACAAGTTACACACAAAAATCATTTTTTTATTATATTTTTGGAACAGTTTGCGTGGGGCAAAAATCCCATGCTCACATCATGTCACGACCCTAGTTCACCAATCGTGAACCTGTCATGACGGTACCTAGTCTTCACGACTAGGTAAGCCTAAAAGTTTCGACCACATTCTACTTCATGGATTGCCTACATCTCCTGGGCTAAACAGGAATCAGGTCAGTGTTGTTCAGGATTGTCTGGTAGTTGAGACTACCAGGGAGCTGTGATCTTATTGTTGTTGCTTGTTGTCACTGCTTGCTAATCCCCTTATTACACCGTGGAAAAGATAAAAGAAGCTAGCCTAAACTATGGTTTATGCTTACGAAAATCCTATCTATGTCTTCCAGCTTGTTTTTGTGTTGAACTTGTATCTTGCACTTCTTGCTGCACTTTGGAATATACTCCCTCGTTCTTCATGTGGGCGCCTGCTTGTTGCAATTTAGAATGTATTCCCTTGTTCTTCAGGTGGGCGCTCGCTTGCTAAATTTTGGACAGTGTCCCCTTGTTATCCACAATGGTCATATTCACTTTAAACTGATTAGTAAGAATTTGAATCTTTTGTCCCTATTTTAATCAAAGAACAATTTGTTAGTATAAAATATTCCCTTATTATCCCGGTGGGTGCCTGATTGCAAAACTTGAAAATGTATTCCCTTGTTATCCAGGTGGGCGCCTGATTGCAAAAACTTGAAAAAGTATTCCCTTGTTATTCAGGTGGGCGCCTGATTGCAAAAACTTGAAAAAGTATTCCCTTGTTATCCAGGTAGGCACCTGATTGCAAAACATAAAAAAGTATTCCTTTGTTATGGAAGGTGGGTTTGAAGAAGGGGGGAGGGCTTTCATAACTGGGTGTAACATATCATCACACATACAATTTTAAAATAAAAAGTGATACTTCCCTTATTATCCAGGTGGGTGCCTGATTACTAAGTTTTGAGATGGATTCCTTCGCATATTCAGGTGGGCGCCTGATTTCAAAAACATGAAAAAGTATTCCCTTGTTATCCAGGTGGGCGCTCGATTGCCAAACTTGAAAAAGTATTCCCTTGTTATCCATGTGGGCACCTGATTGCAAAAAACTTGAAAAAGTATTCCCTTGTTATCCAAGTATTCCCTTGTTATTCAGGTGGGCGCCTGATTGCAAACTTGAAAAGTATTCCCTTGTTATTCAGGTGGGCGCCTGATTGCAAACTTGAAAAAGTATCCCCTTATTATTCAGGTGGGCACCTGATTGCGAACTGCAAAGTATTCTCTTGTTATTCAGGCGGGCACCTGATTGCGACTGAAAAAGTATTCCCTGGTTTTTATCCAGGTGGGTGCCTGATTGCAAAAAAAACTTGAAAAAGTATTCCAGCTGGTTCTTGTGTTGCATTTGTATCTTGCATAACTTAGATTGTGTCCATTCTTTGGGTGGACTCCTGCTTACAGCTTGCTTTGAAATGTATTCCCTTGTTCTTCAGGTGGGCGCCTACTTACATCTTGTTTGAAAAGTATTCCTTTGTTCTTCATGTGGGCGCCTGCTTACAGTTTAAAAATAAAGAAAAATTTTCTGCCGCAGTATGGTGCTTAGGTATATCATGCTATTAAATGTCAGAATTTCAAGAAGAATTTCAACTTGAAAAGTATTCCCGTGTTGTTTAGGTGGGCGCCTGATTGCAAAAACTTGAAAAATATTCCCTTGTTATCCAGGTGGGCGCCTGAAAAATATTCCTTTATTATCCAGGTGGGTGACTGATTGAAAAAACTTGAAAAAGTATTCCCTTGTTATCCAGGTGGGCGCCCGATTGCAAAAACTTGAAAAAAGTATTCCCTTGTTATCCAGCTGGGCGCCTGATTGCAAAAACTTGGCGCTCCCTTGTTTGTCCACATTGGTCACATTCACTTTAAAGTGATTAGTAAGAATTTGAATCTTTTGTCTATGTTCTAATCAATGAACAACTTGTTAGTATAAAAATGGTGGTTAGCTACTGCATTCTTGTTGGCCTTGCTTCCACTTTTGAATTTGCTTCATCTTGCTTTTGTACTGCCTTGTTGTAACATCTGGCTGTTTTACAACAATTCTCTGAACCCAACTTTCCTTGTGACTCTCTCTTGTTTTTTCTTTTACCTTTTCTCAAACTAATGATTGCCATATGTCCCCTTGTTTCAATTGTCCTTTGATGGAACCCAGTCTCATTGTGCCTTATAACTGAGAAGTTGGTAATTAGCTTCGATTGATAATGTATTATAGACAGATTTCAAGAAAAATAAAATGCAATGACCCCAAAGTTTTGAGGGTAGGAATACTTTCAAAAAATAAAAGGACGAGACTTATCTGAGTGGGAAGGCTGATTCCTTTGATCATGCCATGCATTCGGGCTAACCGACCCAGTCTGTCCAACCAAATCACTTGCCAACTTTATTTCTCTATTCAACAAACCCAAACTTTGCTTGCTTTGCCGCTTTCTTCCCACAAAATCCTTTCTCACTTTCACCTTACGGTGCCCGTGAGGGTTTTCACCAGTAAGACTCTTTTATTTCTATTTTTCTCGGCTCACGTCGCCTTACGGTGCCCGTGAGGGTTTTCACCAATAAGACTCTCTCATTTCATTTCTCTCAGCTTACGTCGCCATATGGTGCTCGTAAGGGTTTTCATCAATAAGACCTGAGAGACGGGTTCGGTATATCACATTTTTCGGTTGTCGTGGGTAGTATATGAAGGTCTTCACTTACTTGCACTGCCATTTTCTTGAAATTAATCAGAAGGTCTTTCTTTAGACTGTAATGTGGCTCTTTGATGGATTTTAGAAAGAAAGATATAAAGGTTCAAATTTTCCAATTTGGGTTTCAAAATTACATCTTCGGAATCACATTCTCTAGAATGATCATAACTTCTGCCCCAGTTTCAATCTTGGGGAAACCTTGGACTTTCTTTTTGTTATGACTGAACCTCAGTGAGGCTGCCTACGTACCCTTTCGGGATCAAGTCAAAACGTAGTTCAGATCAAAAGATCGCTTCATTGTTGCGATGTTCACTTCTTCCAATTTTCTTCTTTTGCATTTTTCCTTTTCTCTTCTTTTTATCATTTTTCACATATTTTATTTCTTCTTTTTTTCAACTTTTCTCTTCTTTTTTTTCTTCATCTTTTCTTTTCATCTTTTGCTTTTCTTCTCTTTTTTCTTTGTCATTCCATCATTCCATTTTTGACTTCTTTGCTGATTCCGAAAGAGGGGTATGAAAGAATAAAGTAGTAAGGCTCAAGGGGATATCAATAAGTGTTTAGATAGCGAAATAAAATGCCTTCATCATTTCAATTTCAAGAATATGACAAATACAATTAGATACATGAAAGAAATCATACCTAATATCATTTGACCGCGTCAGAGTTAATGGCCGTCTCTATGCATTTTCCTTCTATGTCTGTCAAATATAATGCTCCATTGGACAACACCCGAGATACAACAAATGGCCCTTGCCAATTAGGAGCGAACTTCCCTTTTGCCTCTGCCCAATGAGGTAAGATGTGCCTTAACACCAGTTGTCCGACTTCAAACTTTCGCGGGCGTACCTTCTTATTATATGCCATGGCCATTCTTTGTTGATACAGTTGTCTATGACATACTGCTGCCAGTCTTTTCTCGTCAATTAAGTTAAATTGCTCTAGTCGGGCTTTTACCCATTCATCATCGTCAATCTCTGCCTCCGCAATGATTCGAAGGGAGGGTATTTCAATTTCTGAAGGTATCACTGACTCCGTGTCATATACTAACAAATAAGGGGTTGCACCTACCGAAGTGCGAATGGTAGTACGATATCCCAACAAAGCAAAGGGTAATTTCTCATGCCATTGTCTCGATCCTTCCACCATTTTCTGAAGGATTTTCTTGATATTCTTATTTGCTGCTTCAACTGCTCCATTCGCCTTGGGACGATATGATGTGGAATTGCGATGCATAATTTTAAACTTTTGACATGTCTCTACAATCAAATGACTGTTAAGGATAGCCCCATTATCCGTAATAATCACCATCAAAATTCCGAACCGACAAATGATGTTTGTATGTACAAAATCAACCACTACCTTCTTGGTTACCGCCTTGAATGTCTTTGCCTCCACCCATTTAGTAAAATAATCAATGACAACTAGAATAAACATGTGCCCATTAGACGCTGTTGGCTCTATTGGACCAATGACATCCATGCCCCAAGCAACAAAAGGCCATGGTGCCGACATCGTATGCAATTCATATGGCGGAGAATGAATCAAATCCCCATATATCTGGCACTGATGACATTTCCGTACATATCTGATACAATCTCGTTCCATAGTAAGCCAGTAATATCCAGCCCTGAGTATTTTCTTTGCTAGCACATACCCACTCATGTGGGGTCCACGGACTCCTTCGTGTACCTCAGCCATAATTGTGGTAGCCTGTTTTGCGTCTATACATCATAGCAAACCTAGATCTGGGGTTCTCTTCTACAAAACCCCTCCACTAAGGAAGAATCCACCCGTCAATTGCCTTATGGCTCTCTTCTGATCTCCTGCAACTTGTGCCGGATATATCCCCATTTTGAGATACTTTTTAATATCGTGGAACCATGGTACGCCATCAAGTTCCTCTTCTACCATATTATAACAAGCATTTTGATCATGAACCTCGATTTGTAATGGGTCCACATAAGATTTATTCGGGTGGTGTAACATAGCTACTAGAGTGGCCAAAGCATCAGCAACTTCATTGTGCATTCTCAGGATATGTTTAAATTCTATGGATTGAAACCGTTAACATAGTTCATGTAGACACTGCCGGTACGGTATGAGTTTTAAATCTCGTGTTTCTCATTCTCCTTGAATTTGATGTACCAAGAGATCCGGGTCACCCATGACCAAAATCTCTTGAACACCCATGTCTATCGCCATTCTCAATCCCAATATACATGCTTCATATTCGGCCATATTGTTAGTACAGAAAAAATGGAGTTGAGCGGTAACAGCGTAATGTTGACCCGTTTCTGAAATAAGCACAGCTCCAATTCCAATGGCTTTGTTGTTGACAGCCCCATCAAAATATAACTTCTAACCCGGCTTTTCATCTTGTTCCAATTCTTCAATATTCATTGCTTCTTCATCAAGGAAATATGTTTTCAGTGGTTCATACTCATCGTCAACTGGATTTTATGCTAAGTGATCGGCAAATTCTTGTGCTTTCATCGCAGTGCGGGTTACATAAACGATATCAAACTCTGTGAGCAAAATTTTCCATTTAGCGAGCCTTCCTGTGGGCATAGGCTTCTGTAAGATGTACTTCAGTGGCACCCGTTAAACACCTATATTCCTAACCCATGTGTTACCCCTGTATTGTTCATTACTTATAAGCCAAAGGATTTACCAATTATAATTGAAATTACACTTTTACAAACATAACCACATGCTTAACTTCTTAACAAGTTTACAATTCACAACGCTCGATGTATATATTTACATAAGACCATAATCCCACAGTTTACTGTCTACGGAGCCTCTAAGATAAAAAGGATGATACAATATTTGTCGGTAACAAGGCTCCGGCTATACCTTACACAAAATCAAAATAAAAATCCAAAATAGAAGTGGCATGAGCCACGCAGGGCCCCGAGAGGAAAGGGGCTCACCAAAACGGCCAGTGGAAGGTGAAAGAGGGCTACTTCCGATGAGCTAAAGTACCTGCTACCGATCCACCTACAATCATAACACGAATGTAGCGTCCCCGGCAAAAGGGATGTCAGTACACTGGAATTGTATTGGTATGTATGGACAAGCTTTGTCCCAAGTAAAGTCAAGCCATAAACAAATAAATCACGATAATAAAACAACTAACAGATACACCAAGAAATAACAAGCAAGCCTATCACGTTCCCACACTTACTTCGTTTCAAGTAGTCCTCAGCCCAAGTACAAATAGAGATCAACAAGGAAGGCAACACCCAAATTTGCACAGAAAGAACAATCAAATCAAACATAACGGCAATCAGTGCCCCACGGGTTGTAAACTCTCCTGCTGTCTCCTTTTACAATTTCACACCAATGATTTCACAATTGTATTATCAATTTCAATGGCGATTTCGATCGCTTTCCACCCTTATTAACTCAGCCACCCTTATTACCTCGACCACCCTTATTACCTCGACCACCCTTATCACCCCAACCCACACCTTATTACTTCATGTTGCGGTGCACAACCCAATCCCACCGTACAGTTTCAAATCACAACAATCACAAATAACAAACAAAAGCACTACATAAAGATCACAAACAAGGGCAATAAGAAACTTGCAATTTGGTTCATATTTTACAAGTACTTTTCCATCCAATACCACAACAAGGTTGCAATGTTTCCTTATCCGAGAGTATCAATCCCATTATGTTCAACAGTTCAACATAATTCGAGTTGTTTCATTTATTTTCCACAAGAAGCCAAGTATGCCATCACTACTATTGTACTCAATTTCTTTACCAATTATGATTCCCTTTTTCATCATTCGGTTCGCATCTCAAACCACACAACACATAGTTAAACCAATTTAATACCCAACAACTAAATCAAAAGAATTACACAATAATTCTTATAACTTTCACATACCAAACAAATTGTACACATAAGGGCAATTTCACAAGGATCAAAGTTAGCCATACATACTTGGAGTCGGATTTACTTTCTTCAATCTCCTACTTTAAGTTCACCCAGTTTATCCTATGTTGCCAACTCCATTTTTGTAAACTCTTACTCCTACCCACTCCTTTTTACTAAATTTCAAGTTCAAAGAACATGCATGAGTGTTAAATTCTATTTTCAAAAGCTAATGCATGAAAATCCTCCTTTCCCTTTAAGAACTAAAAATTCAAGAAAAATGGCTAGGGTTTTTGCCTTTAGAATTTGGGGAAGAAGATACTTGTCCTAGGATTTTCTGGACCAAGCGATTAGAAAATGATCCTTGAAGATTGTTAGGTTTATCTCTCAAGAATCTCTTTTTCCTCTCTCTTGTTTTGCTAAGAAAATATGACGAAATGAAGTTTTGAGGTGTTTTATTAAAGAAGGAATCGGGTTAAAATTTTATAAAAATCTGGGCCGAGTCAAATCTGCGATCGCATCTGCGATCGTAGAATCAACATGCGGTCCGCATGATGGACCATAGAATTGCTCCCAAAAATCATCCGTTCTGTTATGATATGCGACCAGAATGCGGCCCGCATTCGTGTTCTACGGTCGCATAATGCACCGCAGAATTGACCTTCAAAAATCCTTAAGAAGTTATGAGATGGTTTTCTAGTCCGCATTTTTGTTATGCGATCACATATTGGACCGTATTTTCAACACCAATTTTGGAAAATATTTCGTTACACTCTATGGTAGGAATGCGGTTCGCATAGCAGATCTACGACCGCATTCTTGACTGCAGAATTGACATTTTTCGGAAAATTTTATTATTTTGATTTTTAAAGCTTAGATCACTACCAAGGGTTCGAACCGTGAATTCTACACATTCCTAACACATTATTCGGACCATGACACCTCGGGTTACTAGGTTTTAAGCACAAAAATTTTACGGGGCCTTACAGCCTCCCTGTGAGCATAGGCTTCTGAAAGATGTACTTAAACGAGTCCAAACGGGATATGAGATAAGTGGTATAAGCTGACAAGTAGTGCTTCAATTTCTGTGCCACCCAGGTCAAAGCACATCACGTTTTTCCAACTGAGTATATTTTACCTCGTAAGATGTGAATTTCTTGCTAAGATAGTAAATTGCTTGCTCCTTTTTTCCCGTTTCACCATGTTGCCCCAGTACACAACCGAAGGAATTATCCAATACTGTCAAATAAAGGATCAAAGGCCTTCATGGTTCTGGAGGAACCAATAGAGGCTGGTTGGCCAGATATTCCTTGATTTTATCAAATGCAGCTTGACATTCATCAGTGCATTTCACTGCAGCATCTTTCTTTAGCAATCTGAAAATAGGCTCACAAGTTGATGAAAGTTGGGCAATAAATCTGCTAATATAATTCAATCTGCCAAGCAAACTCATCACATCTTTCTTGCTCTTTGGCGGAGGCAACTCCTGTATAGCCTTGATTTTGGATGGGTCTAATTCAATACCACGGAGACTTACTACAAACCCCAATAATTCCCCTAATGGTACCCCAAAAGCACATTTTGCTGGATTTTGAGCTTGAGATTGTATCTCCGAAGCCTCTAGAAAAACTTCCTCAGGTCTTTAACATGATCGTATTGCTTCCTGGACTTGATAATGACATCATCCAGATAAACTTCAATTTCTCGATGTATCGTGTCATGAAACATGGTAGCCATTGCCCTCATATATGTTGCTCCAGCATTTTTCAATCCGAACGACATTACCCTATAACAATATGTTCCCCAAGGTGTAATAAATGCTGTCTTTTCTGCATCTTCTTCGTTTATCAGGATCTGATGATAACGCGCATAACAATGCACAAAAGACCCAATCTCATGTTTGGCATAGTTTTTAATTAATATATGGATGTTTTGCAATGAATTATCCTTCGAACTTGCTTTGTTAAGGTCTCGATAATTAACACACACCCTGATTTTTCCGTCTTTCTTCGGAACCGGCACAACATTGGCTAACCAGGTAGGATATTTGGTAACCCGTATGACCTTTTCCTGAAACTGTTTATTGACTTCCTCTTTTATTTTACACTGACATCTGTCTTTAATTTTCTCAACTTCTGCTTAATGGGCGGGCATTTTGAGTAAGTGGGCAATTTATGTACTACCAAATTGGTACTTAGCCCCGACATGTCGTAATATGACCATGCAAATATATCTTTGTATTCATGCAGCAATATTCCAAATGAATAGTTATCTTCATTTCCCGAATGTTTTCCTCATCCCCCAAATTAATGGACACCGTCTCCTTCAAGTTTGGTTTGGGTTTTTCCTCATATTAGTTCAAATCTTTACTAATTTCTTCCAAAACTTCCTCGTCATCATACTCCACCTTATTATCGTATTCAATTTCTTACATTACTATTTGAGTATCAAGACTGGGCTGAGAATTCCTTATGCATGACACATCATTGATATCAGCGTAAAATGGATTGTAAAAGAAAAGAAAATAAAATAAGGCTATTAGGAATGGGGGAAGAAAGAAATTGAATTTCATTAAAATTTCAAAAGATAACAAGGTTTGTCACGTCCGATTGGACAGAACATAGAATCTGTATTACAGCCTTGAAATAAAATAAATTTTAAAATAAAACATCAAAGCTAACTACCACAACTCCCTTCTACTCAGAAGAGGTGTAGCTTCCCAGTTATTCAGCTTGGTCTGGGATCCAACAAATTGGACATCCATTTTACTTGTGCCCCCAACCGCTTCTACCATGTTCACATCTTCAAACAGCTCTTCAAATCTTTCCAACAGCTCCCTGTCTGGTTTTATCTCTGCTAAGCTGGGCATGACCGTTGCCGAATGCCTTTTTGTACCAGGCCTGAAGTTTAGGGATAGGCTTAGGAGGGTCCAACCTTTCTTTTTCAGTTTTCAGACTCTTTTTATGTCGGCAATGGTCGGCTTAAAACCCAACCCAAAAGTGTCAATGATTCCCGGAAGAGATACTGGCTGTGTGATTCCCTGTAGTGCAGCTCCTAATCCTTTCCAAGGGAGAAACCCGTTTTTCAACATCTCTGTAACAACCATAACTGATGCAGAAGCTATCTTGGACACCGGAGCGTTCTCACCTTCAGATATTTTATACACAAATATAGTGTCCACCACTTGGTATACCCAGGGACCTTTATCACCCTTGATTTCTTCAAAAGGCGTGATGGTGTTGCAGGAATTATCTTCACCATGAACCACTATTTCTTGACGATCCCACTTGAACTTCACCATCTGATGGAGTGAGGAAGGTACAGTCTTTGCCGCACGAATCCATGGTCGACCCAGTAGGAGATTACAGGATTCAATGACGTCCAAGACTTGAAATTCCATAATAAACTCTACTGGTCCGATAGTAAGCTCCAATATGATGTCTCAAACAGTGTTCTTCCCGCCTCCATCAAATCCTCTTACATATATACTATTCTTATGGATTCTTTCGTGATCAATATTGAGCTTGCCCAGAGTAGATAAAGGGCATATGTTGGCACTTGACCCATTATCAATCAACACGCGGGTCACTACCGAATCTTCACATTTTACCGTAAGATATAAAGCCCTATTATGCTCTAATCCCTCTATCGATAGTTCATCATCTGAAAATGATACTCTGTTCACCTCAAAGATTTTATTTGTGATATTTTCCAAATGACTCACTGTAATCTTTTCCGGCACATGAGCCTCATTCAGGATTTTCATTAACGCATTATGGTGTCCATCAGAATGAATCAGCAAGGACAACAGGGATATCTGCGCTAGCGTCTTCCTCAATTGCTCCACTATTGAATAGTCCTAGGCTTTCATTTTCTTCAAAAATTCCTTAGCCTCTTCCTTAGTAATAGCTTTCTTTACATTGGTCGGATTATCTCTGATGATTTTTTCTTTTCTTAATTCGTCGGGAGCAAAGCACCTCCACGACCTGGTCAACTCGTGGGTTTCACAAATTTCATCTTTGATCTCCTTTCCTTTATACATTATGGTCACCTTGTTGTAATTCAATGGCACAGTTTTGGCATTCACAACGGGCATTTGAGTAATCGGTTTGATAATGACCAGCTCTATATGCGCCCCTTTTACAGTCAATACCGGCTTAGTTCTTGCTCCGGGCACTATCACCTTCATTGGCTCGGGCTCTGCTACCACCACCGGCTCATTCACTAATGGTTTGATTACTGCTTTCTCGCTTATTACTTTCTCCTCTGCTTGCCTTAATCATCATTACAGCTTGAGAGGGCTTCTTGCAATCTCTCCCTCGTATCACTTTTGTCATATGGGTCTCATGATGCACATGTAGAGGGTTTTGTGTTATATTGGGAGCCTCGGGAGCTTGTACTTCAATTCTTCTAGAATCAATAAGCTCATTTATTGCAATCTTCAAATGCCAGTACTTTTCAGTGTCATATCCTAGAGCTCCTAAACAGTACTCACAACTAACAGATTGGTCCAGGTTCCTCGGTGGTGGGTTAGGGATTTTGGATTCTATAGAGTTTAGCATTCCGAGCTGCCTCAGTCTATGAAAAGGACTAGTGTATGACTCACCTAAGGGAGTAAATGTTTTCTTCTTTTGCATCCTATAATTCCTGACACCGGTATTAGGATGGAAACCTGTTCCACCGGGATTTTTATATGTTTTGGGTGGTGGGTATGTGTTTTGAGTGTGGTAGGTATTATGAGGTGTCGGTGCTCGCCATGGTGTAGGCGGTGGTGGGTGGGTTTGAGCATGATGTACAAAAAATTATGGAACATGAGGAGGGTAGTAGTGTTATGGTGGGCCATATGGTGCTGGTGAGTAGGGCTGGTGATGTGGGCGAGGTTGATGGTAATATGGATTAGGATTCCTGGGCCACGATCTCACTTCTACAACTACCACCTCTTCCTTCTTCTTTTTCCCGAGAGCTCCACCGGTGCCTGTTTAGATTGCCTGGGTCGTAGCTTTTATGAATGAATAGCTCATAATTTTGTTTGATCTTAACCCTTCTTCAACCATGCTCCCCAATTTAACTACCTCGTTAAATGTTTTCCCAACAACGGATACTAAATGCCCATAATATGTTGGTTCCAAAGCTTGCAGAAAATAGTCTACCATCTCTTCTTCCTTTATAAGTGGGTCTACCCGAGCAGCTTGTTCTCTCCACCTAAAGTCGTATTCCCGAATACTTTCTCCCAGCTTCTTCTCCATCTTTGTCAGTGACAGCCTATCTGGAATGATCTCCAAATTGTACTAGAAATGATTTGCAAATGCTTGAGCCAGGTCATCCCAAATAAACCATCTGGCATGTTCTTGCTTGGTGTACCATTCCAGAGCTGATCCGCTAAGACTTTGGCTAAAGTAAGCCATGAGCAACTCATCTTTTTTGCTGGCACCGCGCATTTTGCTGCAGAAGCCCCTCAAATGTGCTACGGGGTCACCGTGACCGTCATATAGATCAAATTTCGGTAGCTTGAATCCTACTGGTAGCTGCACCTCAGGGAATATACATAAATCCTTGTAAGCTATGCTCACTTGGCCACCCATGCCTTGCATGTTCCGGAATCATTATTCAAGGCTTTTCATTTTTCTGATCATCTCTTCCTGTTTAGGATTTTTAGGTGGTTTTTCCTCTTCGGCGTCGATGAGAGGAGTATTGGAATCATGCTGTCGGAAAGTAGGTTCCGTGGGATAATAGTGATTGTCTTGGACGTGAAATAATGGTTCACTGGATGATTTGTGTAATGTGGCTGGTAGAGGAGCCACATATACGGGAGCAACATGTGGTGGTGGTGGTGGTGGAATTTGTTTAGGAGGTGGAGGAGGTGGTGCTTGTGATGTGGTTGCATAGTAAGGTGGGTATGTGGGATAAGTATAGGATGAGTTTACGATAGATGGGTCTTGTGCTTGGACCGGTGTAGGGATATAAGTAGGATTGGCCGGATATGTGGGTAAAGGTTGTCCCTTCGCCCAGGTCTAGTACATCTCAGCCATTTATTATTTGAGCTTATACATCTCCTCTTTCATACTGCCCACATCCATAACCTCATCTTCATGTGCTGGATCCATAACTGTGGCTTCAATTTCCTAAGTAATTGCCTTTGTCATATTCTTAGAATGAGTGTTGTAATGATGGGTTGCCAGAATGCCAGTTACTAACCACCTATCTGTTACTCAACAACAACAAAACTTGTTAGTGGTTAGGTCATAATGGGTCAAATAATCACATGTTGGGAACACAAACACAATTTTGCCTGCCAATATGCGTCATCCCCTCCTTATTATTTTTACGTTGTCTTTTTTTTGCCAATTCTTTTGTTTCGGCTTTTTCTTCTTCTTCTTCATTTTCTCCTTTTATTTTTATTACCATCAACGTTCCTTTCTTTCCCTTTTTTTCATTGATCGATCCTATGTATTTTCCTACCGCATAAGTACTTAAAGAATATCAAAGACAAATTTTGGGGATTTTCATCTTTATTAATAACCAACATTGATTACAAAGATAAAATCCAAAATGATAGTTGTGCTAAAATCCTTTAATAATGCAGAAAAATGAAAAATACAGACTCAAAATGCATAAGCTAAGAATACATTAAAGATCCTAGTGCCCGCGGGACATCGTTTAGTCTCGCTGCGGGCCTATATGAAAGTCCCCTTTGGAGTTTATCTTAATCTCTCACTATTTGCTTCACAAATATCTTTGCTTAGGCGAAGTATGTGGTCTGGGTTATATCTTCACATATTTGGCATTTTCGAGTGATATAATGAGCAATGTTGACAATTCTCTCTCTAATCATTCCTTTTTCTTGAAGTAACCTCTCTATTTGTTCGGCACGAGCATCCAGAGTATATTGGCTTTTCTTTTGAAGCTGTAGCAGTTCCATTTCTAATCGGGCCATGGCCATATTGCAATGTTCTCTTTCCATGCAAAACTATTTTACTTGTTTGCTAATTTTGACCTCGGCGGTGACAATCATTTTCCTTAACCGAGCAACTTCGACATTATGTTCTTCTTTTAATTGTTGGATCATACGAGCCCTTTCTTCAGCATTCCTAACCAATTGCTTTCGAACCCCGATCAATTCTTTTTCGGCTTTATCCAGGTCAAAAATATAATCGTTTACCTTTTGCCGCAAATTATCAATCAGTTTTTCATCCCGGGCATTTCGAATAGGGGTTTCAATTGCTGTTCTCATTTTCAAAATTTGAGCTTTTAAGGCCTCATTTTCTTTAACCAGTTGCTTCTTTTCACCCTCATCGGCTGTTGTTTGTAAGCTATTTTCGAACTTGAGGTCTTGAACTTGTTTTTCTAGCATACTAATTTTGGCTCGGTATTCGTTCTCTTTAGCCAACCAATCCCATTGCTCTTTTGATAGCTTGGCAAATTCTTGGATGTGAGGTCTCTTCGCTGGTCTTTCATGCTCACAATCTCTTCTATACCATGCAGAGTAACCAGGTGACGCTTCACCTTTGGCCCGATCCTTCACACAAGTGTCCAATTTCAGGCATTGACACTCATTCCATATTTGACAGACTTTTGCTTCAGGAAATTGCCTATCAGGAATAATCTCTATTACTTGAATGTTGAGGTCTCCATCTTTTGGCAGTATTTGATATCTTCCGAGTTGCCGTAACACTCGATATGGGGCGTAAGGTTGAATACTTTTGAGCCCCATTAAGAGAAAGTGCGATCCTTTTGCCGGCATGTATATAATTTCATTGATGGGTAACCACCTGAATGCCCATTCTATCTGGCTAGTAGTAAGAGAACGGAAAAAATGTGATCCAACCTTTAGACCCTTCGGGCAACTTGACCCCTTTTATCCTCGTGTAGAATTCTTCTATGCAAGTCTTTTCCGAAGATCCATAACTCAGAAATTGAGGACGATGGCATAAGTGCTCGATCATCCACATTTGTAATAGCAAGTTGCATCCCTCAAAGAAATTTACTCCATCTTTACAAGTTATGAGGGCGCGAAAACCCCGGTCGTGATGGCGCCCAACACAATGCTAGGCAAGACCGACCATATTATTCCTTAAACCAACCAGTTATTAATTCTAATTAACCCAGTTAGCTTAAACAGCAAGTGATCATATCAAATTGACAAACGAAATAGTAAAGCATACAAAATACGGTCCCAACCAAATCGTGGTGTCACGAGACTGAGCCTCTACAGAATAAACATCCTAATACAAACAAATCTCTACAAGATGGAAACAACATAATGATAAAGAAAGAGAAAACAAGCTCTGCGGACGCTGGCAGCTACCTCGTAATCTCCGCAAAAGTAGATAAGAATCAGCAACTACGATGTCTCAACTGCTCTCGGGCACCTGTGGATCTGCACAGAAAGTGCAGGGGAGTGGGGTGAGTATATTTCAACTCAGTGAGTAATAATAATAAGCAATAACTGAAAATAAGAACTCTTGTACTATCACTAAACAGTTCTAAGGCAAACCCACACAGGTAAGTCATCACTACAATGAGTACTCTGATCTCCAGTCCACATCTACCTTAACAAGGTCCCACACTGACCAAATCCTCACTTGTACCGCTACGGTGTACAGCCATATCAATGTATGAAGATATATACATATGCCTATAATGTATAAGTACTTAAGTATGTATAAGGATATGGATAAGTATAATGCTGCGGCGTGCAGCCCGCTCCAATATATATACCGCTGCGACGCGCAGCCCACTCCATTTAACGTCGACGGCATTCACTGGGGGTGTATACAGACTTCAGAGGGGCTCCCTAGGCCCAAGCGCTATGATATTACGGCGTGCAGCCCGATCCACACATGTATTACTGCGGCGTGCAGTCCGATCCAATATATATATATATATATATATATATATATATATATATATATATATATATATATATATATATATATATGTGTATATATATATATATATATAACTATACTGCTGCGGCATGCAGCCCGATCCCATAATATACACCGGCGCTCACCGAGAATGTGTATATACTGTTGCGGCATGCTGCCCGATCCAATATTTATATACTACTGCGACGTGCAGCCCGATCCAATATATATACTGCTGCGGCGTGCAGCCCGATCCAATATATATACTGTTGCGGCGTGTAGCCCGATCCAATATATATACTGCTGCGGCGTGCAGCCCGATCCAATATATATACTACTGCGGCGTGCAGCCCGATCCAATATAGGTATGTATATAAATAATACCTCATAACGGGTCCTCGACCCTGTCCCAATTAGTATTGGATTGGCCTTTTAGGCCCACTCAGCTAAATCAGGGAATTTCCAACCTAAGTAATCCAACATCTCACATTACACATCAAGTACTGGATCTTAATATGCTATTCAGCTCATTTTACGGCTGAGTGTAAGTTTCCAACATGATATAGGGGTCGCCTAGCTCTACAGGTCCCCTAATGCTCTACAGATCGGCACAAGGCCCCAAACATGGCTAGTAGCCCAATTGCACAGTTATAATCTCATTATCAGTCATAATACACAATATACTATTAGCCGGGAAGGACCAAGTCCAATTCCCCAATCACAATGTCACCACGCCCGTCACAAGACGCGTGTCTCATCTCAACATAGCACTGTGAAGTGCTAGTACGGGGTTTCAAACCCTCGGTACATTATTTACTATCACCACTCACCTCGAACCAGTAGAAGCCTCAGTCCGCCTTGTGCTTGCCTCGCAAATCAATCTCCTCGGATGCCGAATCTGCTCAAAATCAATGAGAATACTTCAATATATGCCAATAACACACAACTCATTCGAAACAACTCAAATTGCACCGAAACCCACGAAGTTGTCAAAACCCGACTTTTTGTGCGCCTTTCGAAAAATTACAAAAGTTACATATTCGGAACCTTCGTCTCAATACGAGTCTATGCGTATAAATTTTACCAAATTCGTACTCCATTTGCCCGCTCAAATCGGTGTTTTACCAAAGCCCTGGCTTAGGCTAAATTCTCCCATTAATTCATCCAATTTCAGTGAAATAGAGGAGGATTTCAAGATAAAAACGCGTAAATGAACCATAAAACTCACCTCTGATGATAACCCGATGAACTCCCAGCAATTTCTCGTCCAAATCGCCCAATTCGCCTCTAAGAACCGAGCCCCAATGTTTTTTAAAGCTTTTGAAATTTCCCCTTTTATTATTTTTAACACAGGCACGATTTCCGCCCCTGCGGCTCCTGACTCGCTCCTGCGATACAAGGACCGCTTCCACGTGTCCGCACCTGCGGAAACACCTCCGCTCCTGCGGGCCTTACCGCTTCTGCGCATCAGAGTCCGCTTTTGCGGACTCGCTTAGGCGACAAGTCTTCCGCTTCTGCGGATCCTCACATGACGAGCCCAGATCGCTTTTGCGCTCTTACCTTCCGCACCAGCGGTGTCACCCATGCGGACCAAGATCCGCCTCAGCGAACCCTAGCGCTTCTGCGCTCTCTTTTCCGCTTCTGCGGGCTTGCTCCTACGCTCCCATTTCCGCAGGAGCGAAAATAACAGAACCAGCAAATCTTTAACCTGCAATTTCCATGTTTTTCTCCCGTTTAACCTCCCGAAACCACCCCGGGTCCCCCGGGACCCCAACGAAAGCCACAAACATACTCCGTAGCACCATACGAACTTGCTCCAATGATAAAAACACATACTTTAACATGGAATAACATCGAATTCAAGCAATTCAAGCCTAAGTTTTCATTCAAGCTCCCGCAACCAACATTCGATCAAAAACCCGACCAAACAACCTCCGAATGACCTGAAATTTTGCAGGCACATCCAATATCACCTAACGGAGCTACTACGACTGTCGGAATTCCAGTACGACTCCCGGATCAAAATCTCACCTATCGATCAGATATCGCCACAATTCAACTTTAGCATATTCAAGCCTAAAACTACAGTGGATCTCCAAATTCACTTCCGATCACTCTCCTAGCTCATAAATAACCTCCCAGAGCTGACCGAATCATCAGAATTCGATTCCGAGCTCTCCAACTCATAAGTCAACATCCAGCTGACTTTTCTCAACTATTCCTTCTTCTAAGAGACTATTTGTCTCAATTTCAACCAAACTCAACCCGGATTGACTCAAACCTACCCAACATGCATATTACAACATTAACAAGCAGATAGCGAGGATAACGGGGTGATAACTCACATGATGACGGGCCGGGTCATCACACCTGGATAAGAAGGGAATATTTTTCTTAAAAGCGGACCAAGAGGTTTATTGCAAGTAACCCAATAACTGAATGACGTTACCAAGCATATATTCGGGGCGATCCCACGTCACCCTATCTCATATAAGTCCGGTGACATAGTATAGCTGAATTTCCACAGTCTATCTGAACCGTAAACCACATTGCACTTTCCGAAATCATATACCAAACATGAATCCCACATCTATACTCAGAGTACAGACGATTCAACTGTAATAGCCAACTCGCCACTCCGGGTGAGATCACATGATGTATCAAACCACCCAATCGCTCGATACGATAATCTCTAATCACGACAACGGACCACAATAACCAAATACTAGCTGAAAGAACCTTTCTAATTAGCTAGAGTCTTATTCCAACACCTTCATATCCTGTCTACGGTAACTGAAGCACGCGATATACCGAACCCCTCTCTCAGGTCAACCATTCATGAATCCCTTTCCCTATTAATTGATACTACAACAAAATTAGGAGCCAAATCTCGATATTACCTTTCTAACAAGCTAAGATCAAATATGCTCGTACTCATTAATGACTCAAGCGATCATTTCGATTATAACACACCACACTGGTGATATGATACCTCAACACTGGCCTAAGCCGGGATGGGCACAACACAGGCTCCAATAAGAACGATTTGAACACACTCGAATCATGACAACAGATTTCCACATCAGGCGCCCACCTGGAAACGAGGGAATATTTTTCTGCATTTTCATTTTTGCATCAGGCGCCCACCTGGATAACGAGGGAATATTTCCATTGCCACGACTCATGATTCTATCCAAACACTATTACTCATGGAGCACCTCAAGTCACAATGCTTAAAACGGTCAACCTTGCACATATTTAGGTCCGAACTCAAGCAAACAATCACACCTGCGGTGATACAATGACATACGCTAACGAATCCTGAAAGGACATAATCGACGTGCTATTCCTCGAGCGATGCCCAATACGGACTATTCCTCACAAGCTAGGGAGTATTGTATACAAAGTAACATATAGGAAGCTATATTTTCCCAATCATACTGTTGCGGCGCGCAACCCGTTCCAATAACATACCCGTGGCGGCGTGCCACCCGATCCTGATACCATATATGTGGCGGCGTGCCACCCGATCCACAAATACATCTAGCAATGGGAATGCACATCGGGTCAAGTTGCTCATTGCAACAACATATATATAGCCTCAAGCTCGACCACATGAAACGCATCCGACAAAGTTCCTCAATACCGGAACTGAATCAATGATAGATACCTCTATACTGACATCCGCCACAAAGGCCCAATTGACAAAGCAATACCTACCAGCCGTCCGCCGGCCCTAGGGTACATCTACCCTGCTGGAGCATGATCTGATGCGCTCTTCCACACAGTTGTGACATTTCTCTGATATAGTCCATATCACATTAGTCTAGACAACCTGACTTATGACAACCAGTCTGCAATCATATATCATTATTCCAATTCATCACATCAAGTAACGAGACAACCACTAGGGCTCCCAATTTCCAATAACCGCTAAACGGTGCCGATACACACGACATACCTCCACTGGATAGGCGGATTACAAGAACTTCTAGTCTCTAACACATATGTAACACATGGATCACTATGCCTGATCCCACTTTCCACCGTACGAACACATAACACACATCAAGCATCCTTTCATACCACGTAAATTTCCATATGCCAACAACAACTCAATCATCATTGTCCATCCAACAAGAGGATACCACAATACCACTAGATATTATCAGTTTACATCACCTTGCCCTTTTGACCATATACTCTGCCAAATCACTATGATAGTAGTACCATTTTCCTTAATCACTAGGAAGCTTGATTCCCAGATTATCTGCAGCTGCCCACGCTACTTGGGGATTTTAATGACTTCCCATATAATATGAACAAATCTCAAAGCCTTGAATATGCCATTATCAACTTTCCATAACACATCGCATATACCATACCACACTAAGATAACATGGAAATTCATATTCCTTTCCTACGCCGCAAACATCGGCGTACTCAACTAGACAAGAACTTTCATGATCCCATATAGAGAAAACACATTGCCCATTCCATGTTTCGCATACCGATAGAAATATACTCATTTTCAAACCATGATAAAACACATCACAACTCTTTCTTACCATTCATTGCATAAGCTTAACTGCCAGGACTGAGTCCTTTTACCCACATCGAGCTACGCAACTGCTAGCACATCAAGAGCTTTGTTGCACCATAACTGCAAGACTCATTACTTCGAACACACACTAGGAGTTACATCCAAGCACCTTTAGCCACTCATAGCATTCTTACTCAAATGATGCCACAAAGTTCTAATTAGATTAAACTCAAGTCATTTACAGGCTTCGACGGAGATTCGAACCATCAGACATCTTAATTCTTTTGCAATTCTTGTATTCATTCACACACAACAGTTAAACCCATTCTCTGGGTGACAAAATCTTTTCTAAGTCCCAAATTTTCTAAAAATTTCGACAGAGTTTCCTCTGTAATTTGGCCTATCCACCTGCCGACGAATCACCAAAATCATCCTAACAATACATCCGCAACTCGACAAGACATCACAATGCATATCAACAACATAAGTCTCAATACTACACAATTATATTATTAAAAATTAGTACATGAACATGCGATGCACCTGCTCAAATCATAACATATGTCAAATACCTTTCACCACAATACTCATAGCACGACTAATTCAGTTTTCTTGAGTTTGAACTTATACTACCACACGTAGTGCACTTCACATTTCCGCTAAGAGGCAATGAACATATTTCTCACACCCAGAGCTAGTGCTACATATCAAATCACAATAAGAATCGAATACCTTACAGCTCACCCATTATCAAACTGCCATTTTTCACAATTAGGGACAATACTGATCGTATGAATTTCATAATACCGGCTCGCGAAATTAGCACCTCGGTGCTCAAGCCATAGACAAGGATCCGGCCTCAAGTCCTCCAGACTGGCCCAACATGAACTCGTAGAGATTATATCTCGTCCCTCGATTGGGGAATCATAAGCCGTCGAGGCAAATTTATCACTAAGCACTCGAGTGCGCACATCAATGTGCAGAATAGAATGTCAAAGTTTAGTTTAAGTCAAAATTAATCGCACGACAAGAATTCCAAGAATTGAAACTTTTCCTAAAAGGTTTGCAGGCTCCCGAGGATAAGTACAGGCGTCCCCGTACCGATCCACGAGACTCTACTAAACCGGCTCATGACTCGCGAGACCTGTTAACCTGGGCTCCGATACCAACTTGTCACGACCCAAACCCCGGTCGTGATGGCGCCCAACACAATGCTAGGCAAGCCCGACCATATCATCTCTTAACCCAGCCAATTATTAATTCCAATTAATCAAATTAAACTTAAACAGTAAGTGATCATATCAAATTGACAAACGAAATAGTAAAGCATACAAAATACGGTCCCAACCAAATCGTGGTGTCACGAGACTGAGCCTCTACAGAATAAACATCCTAATACAAACAAATCTCTACAAGATGGAAACAACATAATGATAAAGAAGGAGAAAACAGGTTCTGTGAACGCCTGTAACTACCTCGTAGTCTCCGCAAAAGTAGATGATGATCAGCAGCTACAATAACTCAACTGCTCTCGGGCACCTGTGAATCCGCACAAAAAGTGCAGGGGAGTGGGGTGAGTATATTTCAACTCAGTGAGTAATAATAATAAGCAATAACTAAAAGTAAGAACTCCTATGCTATCACTAAACAGTTCTAAGGTAACCCCAAAATATGGACATATGATGTCTTGATTCGATCACTACTAAAAAATCCAGGGTTTAGCGACGGACAAAATCTGTAGCTAAACTGAAAAATCCGTTGCTAATCTCATTTAGCGACGGATTAGCAACAAATTATCAAAAGATTCTGCTAGCAACGAGCATTTTAGCGACAGATTAGCGACGACGTTCATAGCTAATTCCAATTTTTTTTGTAGTGGATGCTTCAGCATAGGCTATATACACACTCGTACCGCTACGGTGTACAGCCATATCAATGTATGAAGATATATACATATGCCTATAATGTATAAGTACTTAAGTATGTATAAGGATATGGATAAGTATAATGCTGCGGCGTGCAGCCCGCTCCAATACATATATCGCTGCGGCGCGCGCAACCCGCTCCATTTAACGTCGATGGTGCTCACTGGGGGTGAATACACACTTCGGAGGGGCTCCCTGGGCCCAAGCGCTATGATGCTGCGGCGTGCAGCCCGATCCACACATATATTACTGCGGCGTGCAATCCGATCCAATATATATATATATATATATATATATATATATATATATATATATACTGCTTCGGCGTGCAGCCCGATCCCATAATATACACCAGCGCTCACTGAGAATGTGTGCAGACTCAGACTCCGAAAGAGCTCCTACAGCCCAAGCGCAATAATACTGCTCCACCTACAAAAGAGGATAAATAAAGTTATTACCCTTAAAGAGAACCATATATACTTGTATTCTATAGGCAACAAGTTAGTGTTTTATACTCCATGTAAACATAGCAAAGCAGA
Source organism: Nicotiana noctiflora (assembly GCA_032618575.1). Lineage (NCBI taxonomy): Eukaryota > Viridiplantae > Streptophyta > Magnoliopsida > Solanales > Solanaceae > Nicotiana > Nicotiana noctiflora. The sequence goes on along the minus strand of JASVEL010003810.1, from coordinate 81,144 downwards.
CGAAAAAAAAATCTCTAAATTATTAAAAAATTAGAACTGCTGCATGAGTAAAATTATTCTAGTTCAATGCCAGTCGTGATAAGTGAATGGTCAGCAACTCGATGACTATTAACGTATGGCGCCAAATAAATAAGACAAGATCTATTGTTATTATTTTTATTAGTGCGCTACTAACCAAATGCTCCCACTTTACAACAAATTTGCTTTCTTAACATCATTTCTCTCAACTATGTAATTATCTAGAAAGATTGAGTTAACAAGATGATAAAATTCCCTATACCTCAATCAACAAACTACACCTCAATCACAAACTAGTAGGAGTCCGTTGTATGAATCTATGCCTCCAACAACCATGTATTACTTTCTAACAACCATGTTTTACTTTTACCCACAAAAAAAAGAGGCTCTGGCACTAGCAATGAGTTGTTAAAAAAGATTATGCACGGTACAAATTGAGAAAAAACAAATAGAAACAAAAGAAGTAGCGTCCTGGAAAAAAAACATGGGTATGTGAAGAGTTGTATAGATCTCTGAAGAATCTTTGCAGAGGTAACAATCGATCAACGGTGTAGTCGATGGTTCCGCACCTTTCCCTCATGAGTTGTCCGATCAAGGGTACCTAGCACTTCAAAAGTAGAAACCTTATTCCATTATTGTGCATGCATCATGGTCAAACTTAGCCAAGTCAGTTATGTTGTCCGCCGAATGACTCCTTAAGATCGCCTAAACCAAAGTCCATCGGGTTTCCTCCAAACCCAAATGGACACCTTCACGTTATGTGCATTTATTTGGAGAAATTAAATGCTTTATCATGCGATTTATTGATTTAAATAAGTTGGGTCTGGCGGGGGTGGGATCTAACCGTTTGTTTTGCATAAATAAGGCACGAGGTCCCCAGATTCGGTATGGTATCCAAAATTCACCCAAGGTTGCTGAGTTGGTGGGAGGATCTTCATAGTAGTGATCGGACCCTCGTCCGCAAGTACTTAGGAAACATGCCCTCTCTTCTAGAAATCCAACCCAACAACAAGATCATTGAGGCTTCCACTTTGTTCTGGGATGGAGATCGGTCAGTGTTTCACTTCGGGGAGTTGGAAATGACACCTTTGTTAGAAGAAATAGGGGGTCTAGCTGGAATACCTTGGGAGACGCCGGGATTACTTATGCCAGAAAATCGTAAGAGTAGGGGTTTTCTCAAAATGATGGGTTTGAAGAAGAATTCAGATTTAACATGTTTGAAGGAATCCTACATAATCCCACCGCACCTACATGGACGAGTTCTCTCTCACTTCTTTGGGACATATACACAGAAGGGTGTTTGTGTTCATTTTTTGCTTCTTGGGCATGATAATTTTGCCATGAAGAAAGCTAGGATCCACACCAGACTAGCCATGGTGACCAAAACCTTGATGGAAGATATTGACGGGCAGGCTTTCAGCATAGTACCCATGATCGTTGCTGAAATATATCGAGCTTTGGAAAAGTGTCAGCGAGGAGCACTGCACTTTGAGGGGTGCAATTTGCTACTTCAACTTTAGCTTGTATAATACCTTCAGAAAGGCGATTACAGGGAGGAAATCCTATGCAGGGATTGGGACGATCATATTGCTTTTCATCACCCAAAGCGAATGAACTTTATACCCAACATGTTTGCTCAACCAGAAGACGTCAGAGGTGGGTAGAGCTATTTGAGAACTTGAAAGAAAAACAAGTACAGTGGATGTATGAGTGGTTCCCAATCAAGGAATTTATTGTTCATTCTCGGGACGCGTTGTTCCTTATACTCATTGGCTTAAGGGGAACTTTCCCTTATGTCCCTCTTCGAGTCATGGGGCTGGCGAGAAGGAAACAAATCATACCAAGGATAGAGAAGATAAGTCATTATAGGGCTGACTTTCAGGATAACGATAGCTCGTACAGGTGTCAAGCTCAGCACATGTGGCACTGCAAGCTTGTCTTAGGGAGAGAATCTATTGAGCCAGATAGGTATCATGCAGGATGTATGCCGCAAAACATGGGTTGGTTGGAAAATGATCACATTGGTTTGGTTCGCCCATGTTTTTTCCATGGTCATAGGCTTATTGATGAGAAAGCTACAGCGCAAGTCAAATACAATCAACTGCGCAAAAGGATGCGAAAATGTGAAAATGAGCACCGAGAAATACAGGAAGCCCACGAGAAGCTGATCAACGAGTGGAAAGATATAGCCGTCAACGCCAATAATCGGCTAGGATATTTGGAACGAGTCTTGGTAGAAATGGACGGCAAATTTCTGGAGAGGATCGACGACTGTCAGAATGCTGATGGCAACGAGGATGGATATCTAGCCCGAGCCTATTTGCTGCATGGACTGCGTGAGTTGGTGCAGCTGTACGAGGGAGGCAAGAATACCGAATCTGGGGAAGGTCCTTCTAGAACCAAGTAGTTAGGATCTTTTATTTTTGCTACTTTCATAATGTAATAAGGCCATTGGCCACTAATGACATCTTTTATTCAGTTATTTTTAGATTCGTCTTGTTTTTACCAATAAAATGAGGCATTTAGCATTATAAGTTCTCCAAATTTTATTTGTCGCTAGGCCTACCTCTGGCTCAACGAGGCATCCAAAATTAGGAAGCGATTTACATTTTTGCACAACATGTTTAAATATCGCAATATTTTATTTCTCAAAATCTACACTAACTTTTTACCTTTTTGTTTTTCTTTTATTTATTATTCCTTTCCAAAAGGTTTGTTCGTGAATTCTAGCACCATCAGCATACTCAACAAGATCCAAGGGTCCTCCTCCTCCTCCATCGAGTCCTACCAGAAACAGGAACAAAGGCAAAATGGGAGATACAAATGCTAGGAAGGAACTTGAGGAAACTTCTCAAAACACTGCAATCACTAAGGAAACTGCTGCTTATCTAGAGCAAACTTTGCTAAGGTTCCGAGAGGAGCTAGACCAAATCAAAAACATGGCAAGCCTATCAGTCACTCTCGCTGCTCCCGATGTTAACACTCAGAATCCCGCGCCGCCACAAAATATCCCACAACCTCCAGTGCAATCTACTCATAATACTCCACCGCACATTCTTGAGCCACAAAACACTACAAGCAATCATAGCACCCCATCTTTGTGGACACTATACCTCACTACACCCAGCCCATCTCAGATACACCCGAATCAAATGACAAAAACTCCCTCATTCAGAATTTAGCCGCTGAGCTCAAGATATTGACTAACGCGATCCAAGGTTTTGAAGGATTGAACTACGAAGATCTTTGTGTTCAGTTAGATGTTGAATTGCTGGAGGGATACAAACCTCCTAAGTTCAAAATGTTCGACGGTACAGGTGATCCCAGGGTCTACCTCAGAATGTATTGTGACAAGTTGGTAGGAGTTGGAAGGGATGAGAAAATCCGCATGAAGTTGTTCATGAGGAGCCTGAAGAGTGATGCGTTATCTTGGTGCATTAGCCAAGATGCGAAGAAATGGACTAGTTGGGTGAGCATGGCATCCGAATTTATGGATCGATTCAAGTTCAACACCGAGAATGCACCAAATGTATTCTATAGTAAGAATCTCAAGAAGAAGCCTACAGAGACCTTTTTCAAGTATGCTACTCGTTGGAGGTCAAAAGATTCTAAGATCAAGTCGGCCTTAGAGGAAGAACAAATGAATAGGTTTTTCGTCCGTGCTCAGGATCCGCAGTATTAAGTTGGGGGAAAGGATCGAAGAAGGAATCAAAAATGGTATGGTCACTAACCTCGAGGCATTGCAAGCTACCCACAAGGCCTTCCAGTCAGGTGGATAATCAAAGAAAAAGGACGTCAATTCCATAATGGTTGCGCAAAGAAACAACTCCCATATGAAATACCAAAACTATCCCTCAGCTCCACTCATATATCAGCCTACCCCAAGCTACCAAACACCATTACCTAATTACCAGATTTCACCAACTGCATACCAATCACCACTACACATATCAGCCCGATTTACCAAGATATTCCAACCTGCACCAGTGTACCAAGCATATAACGCCCAGCCTTCTCACTACCCGTCACCACCTACCCGTCAAAACTTTCCTCGACCTAGACCAAGCTTCGATCGCAAACCTCCTAGATAATATACTACCATAGCCAAGCCAATTGACCAACTTTATGAGAATCTCAAAGCAGACAATTACATTACCCCCATCCCAGCTGTGACACCCAAAACCCCTTCTCAATGGATCAACCTAAACAAAACTTACGGATACGATTCTGGGATAAAATGATATACCATTGATGAATGTCGCTCGTTGAAAGATAAGATCCCGAACCTTATCAACAACAAAATTATTGTAGCAAAGGAGCTAGCTCCCAATGTCCATAACAACCCCCTGCCTGACCACAAGGGTGGAGGTATCCATATGATCGAGATTGAAGACGATTGGTACACCAAAGGGTCAATTGGTCTGATAGCAGAAGGAGACGAACCTAAGAAGCCAGCAGTTACTCTTAATCCCATTGTTGTTTAGGTTTAGCCCTCCGAGGACGATGTGGTAAATGTGTCTGTGTCGCTCAAGTTTAAAGCACCCTCTGTAGAGGCTCCATAACCAATCGAAGTAGAGTTCGGGGTTCCAAAAGTGCCTGCGCCATTTGAGGTTACTGTGCTACCCAGGGTGCCAATCCCAATCACCATGATGGATATAACCGCGTTCAAGACAAATGCTATACTTGGGGACTATACCGCTGAAGCTAGAAGGAAAGGAAAGACATACATTAGGAAAGCAATTGCTGCACATGGCATGACTAGAACAGGAAGGGTATACACCCCGGAACATTTAGCTAAGTCCAACAAGCATGCCTCCGAGCGAGCTATTGAAAATGGACCCGACGAACTTTGGAGGATGGTACAGACCAAAGAGTGCTCAGTTGCTAAACAACTGAACAAGACACCAGCACATATTTCCATTCTGGCTCTTCTACAAAGCTCCGAGGCACATAAAAATGCCTTAATGAAAATACTGAGTGAAACGTATGTTCCCAGCAACATAACAGGAGGCAAAATGGCAAACATGGTGGGGCAGGTACTGGAAAGCCATAAGATCACTTTCCATGAAGATGAACTACTGCCAGAAGGGCTCGGTCACAACAAAGAGTTGCACATCACTGCGCAATGTGAGGATCACTTCATTACCAGTATTCTAGTCAACGGGGGATCTAGCCTCAATATATGTGCATTGGTGACTCTTAGGACATTGGGTAAAGGGTTGCACGAGATCAAAGATGGGGCTATCAGCGTCAAAGCTTTTGATGGATCTCAAAGGTCCACCATTGGAGAAATTAGCTTATGTCTACAAATGGGACCCACTTGGTTCGATGATGATTTCCAAGTCATTGACATACCAGCATCCTACAATTTATTGTTGGGTTGACCTTGAATCCACGATACGGAAGCCTTAGCATCAACTTTGCATCAGGCTATGAAGTTCGAATAGAATCATCAGGAAGTAATCATCCATGGTAACGGTAGCAACCACATATATAGTCGCCAGGCCATTTCGATGATCGAAGGAAGAAGGAGAATAGGTGGAGAAACATATCATCACATCGAGCGAGCCAACGCCATAGACAAAGACAAGTGGTGGGATAACAAAATCGATAGCATTTTGAATTTGAGCGGATACGAACCCAGAAAGGGACTCGGCAAGAACCTCCAAGGCATCACCAAACCCATCCAGTTGAAAGAGCATGGAACCACTCTCGGCCTGGGATATGAATACACCTGGGACGAGTTCAACAACTGGTCGCCACCATGGCACGGTCCCTACTACCCATTTAAGTACCCGCTACCTCAGTTGGAGCAGACCTTTCAACCGGCCTACGTCATGTTTGGATCAGAGTTCATAAGATGAAACACTAGCAGCAATGAAAAACGTGTTTCTTGGGGATGACTTGGACTGTTGTGTTATTTTCGAGGAGGAGGGGGAAGAAGTCCCTTCCATTCAAGCGGTGAATCGAAGAGAATGCCTCACTAATTGGTCAGTCAGGACCACTAGTGCCCAGAGAGCTTTGGTGTAGCAAGGCTAAACGACGCACTATGCATCGCATATAGTTTTCTTAGACGATTTTACTTTCCTGCATTGTCTTTTCTTTTGAAAAGAGCTCCGTTGTTTCAAACAATTATGAATTTAATTGAAAGCATTTTCCTAGGTTATCTTTATATCTCACTCTTATTACTTTCTCTATCATTTACTTTATTTTACACAACATTACTATTACATATCTTGATGATGAAACAACGACTGTGACTTGAAACGAGGCAATGCAACAAACGGACATAGATTCGAAAGAGGACAAAATACCAGAAGAGATTGTGAGGGAGGTCGAGAACTTTTGAGAATAGGCCTATGTCTAACTTAGACGAAACTAAGGTCATCAATTTGGGAGATGTAAGAAATGTCAAAGAAACACGCATTAGCGTACACCTGTCACCATCAGAAAAGGAAGAGTATATAGAGTTCCTAAAAGAATATGAGGATATATTCGCCAGGTCATATGACCGTATGACTGGCCTCAGCACATCCATCGTGGCCCATAAGCTGCCAACAGATCATGTATGCCCACCGGTCAAATAGAAACTCAGAAAGTTCAAGCAATACATGAGTCTGAAAAAATCAAAGAAGAGGTCACCAAGCAGGTCAAAGCCAGGGTTCTCCGAGTGGTGGAGTATCCGACATGGTTAGCCAACATTGTGTGGGTACCAAAGAAATATGGGAAGGTTAGGATCTGTGTCGACAATCGGGATCTCAACAGCGCGAGCCCCAAGGATGATTTCCCTTTGCCAAATATACACATATTGATTGACAATTGCGCCAAGCATGAGCTGCAGTCATTTGTTGATTGTTTTGCTGCATACCACCAAATATGGATGGATAAAGAAGATGCGGAGAAGACTGCGTTCATTACGCCATGGAGAATGTACTGTTACAGAATGATGTCGGTTTGGGTTAAAACAATGTATGGGCCACCTATATGAGGGCCATGATCACAATTTTTCGTGACATGATACACAAGGAGATCGAAGTGTATATGTAGACGACGTCATCATCAAATCCAAGAAAGTTGCTGATGACATGGGGGATTTGAGAAAATTCTTCAATAGACTGAGAAGGAACAATCTGGAGCTGAATTCCGCAAAGTGTGCATTTGGATTTCCCGCTGGGAAATTATTGGGTTTCATTGTGAGTCGCCAGGGAATAGAATTGGACCCATCAAAGGTCAAAGCCATTCAAGAGTTTCCACCACCGAAGAACATGAAGGACGTGATGAGTCTTCTGGGGAGACTCAACTATATCAACCTGTTCATAACTCAGTCCATTGTCATTTGTGAACCCATCTTCAAAATGCTAACTAAGGATGCTGCTACCAAATGGACTGATGATTGTCAAAAGGCTTTTGATAGAACTAAGGAATACTTGTCAACGCCGCCAGTCTTGGTTCTGCCTGAGCCAGGAAAGCCCCTATTGCTTTATCTCACAGTATTGGACGGAGCTTTTGGTGTGTTTTGGGACAACATGATGAAATCAGAAGGAATGAGCAAGCCATCTATTACCTCAGCAAGAAGTTTACATCGTATGAGGCCCGGTATTCCTTGTTAGAATGCACTTGCTGTTGTTTGACTTGGGCAACTCAGAAATTGAGGCATTACTTCTGTGCCTACACAACCTATCTCATATCCAGAATGGACCCATTGAAATATATTCTTCAGAAGCCTATGCCTACCGGCAAGCTCGCCAACTGGCAAATCCTGTTACGTGAGTTCGACATTATCTATGTTACCCAGAAGGCGGTTAAATGGCAAGCCCTGGCATATCCTCTCGCCGAGAATCCTGTAGGGGGGAATACGAACCTCTAAAGATGTATTTTCCTAATGAAGAGGTAGCCTTCATAGGAGAAGATATTGTAGAATCCTATGACGGTTGGAGGATGTTTTTCGATGGAGCCGCGAATTGCAAAGGAATTGGTATAGGAGTAGTCTTGGTATCAGAGACCGGTTAGAATTACCCAGTGTCCGCCAAGCTCAGATTCCCATGCACCAACAACATGGCTGAATATGAAGCCTGCATTCTAGGACTCAAACAAGCAATTGATATGAACATTCAGGAATTACTGGTGATCGAAGACTCAGACTTGCTCATACATCAGGTTCGCAGAGAATGGGAAACCAAGAATTCCAAAATACTCCCTTATCTACATCATATACAAGAGTTAAGGAAAAGATTCAGAAAGATAGAATTCCAACATGTTCCCAGAATACAGAATGAGTTCGTCAATGCTTTAGCCACCTTGTCGTCTATGATCCAGTATCCCGACACAAACTTTACTGGCCCCATCTAGGTCAAGATCCACGACCAGCCAGCTTATTTTTCTCATGTCAAGGAAGAAGCCGACAGGAAGACCTGGTTCCGTGATATCAGAGAATACGTGACAAAAGGAGAATATCTGGAACTTGTCAATGCTATGCAGAAAAGAACACTTCGGAGATTGCCCAAAAACTTCTTTCACAGTGGAGGAATCCTATATAGGAGGACTCCCGATCTGGGATTATTAAATAGCGGCGCGGCGAGAGAAGCGACCAAATTACTGGAGGAATGCACGCAGGGACCTGCGGACCGCACATAAATGCTTTTGTTTTGGCAAAGAAGATACTCTGAGCAGGGTATTTTTGGATGACTGTAGAAACGGACTGCACCCAGAATGTCCGAAAATGCCATCATTGACAAATACATGCAGATTTGATAAAGGTACCTCCAAATGAGCTTACCGCAACAAGCTCTCCATGGCCCTTCGCCGCTTCGGGGATGGATGTCATTGGACCAATTGAACCTGCCATGTCAAACGGGCACAGGTTCATCTTAGTGGAAATTGATTACTTTACTAAATGGGTTGAGGCAGCATCCTACAAAGCAGTCACCAAAAAGGTAGTAGCCGATTTTGTCCGTGATCGTGTGGTTTGTAGGTTTGGGATTCCAGACTCAATCATCATCGACAATGTTTCTAATCTCAACAATGACTTGATGAAGGCAATGTGTGAAAGGTTCAATATTAAACACAAGAACTTTACATATTATAGACCACAGATGAACGGAGCTGTAGAAGAAGCCAATAAGAATATAAAGAAAATATTAAGGTAGATGATCGAAAATCACAAGCAGTGGCATGAAAATTGTCATCCGCCTTAATGGGTTATCGTACCACGGTCCGCACATCAATCGGGACCACTCCCTACATGCTGGTTTATGGTATAGAAGCAGTCATCCCCGTCGAGATAGAGATTCCCTCCCTGAGGTCATACAAGAAGCAGAGCTAGATAATACAGAGCGGGTCAAAAGGCGCTACGAGCAGCTAGCTCTCATTGACGGAAAGAAGATGAATGATGTCTGTCACAGTCAGCTATACCAGAATAGAATGTCTGGAGCCTTCAACGAGAGAGTCAAGTCGAGGAAATTCTTGCTAGGACAGTCGGTATTAAAGAAAATATTTCCGCATCAAGATGAAGCCAAAGAGAAATTATCTCCCAATTGGTAGGGCCCGTACATGGTTCATCGAGTCTTTTGGAGGAGCCCTTATTCTCGCAAAAATGGATGGAGAAGTTTGGCCAAAGCCTATCAACTCAGACGCAGTGAAAAGATACTACATTTGGTCATATGTTTTTCTTTCATGATGTATTTTGAACTACGCCTGACCTGATTCCCGTTTAAGAGGGGATATGTAGGCAGCTCTATGGGTTCGGTCATATCTTAATAAAAATTCCATCTTCTTCCCCCTCCCCCCCTCCCTCCCCTCCCCCGCCCCCCCGTAATTGGAACTGGGGCAGAATTTTGAGGAGGACCCTTAAAATTCCGAAGAAAGAATCTCGGTCTTCTCATCAGCACCAACCCAGTAAACTGGGGCAGAATTTTGAAGAGGACCCTTAAAATTATGGAGTCAATTTGTGTTCAGTTATCCATCCCAGGCGTCAGCAGCTCCAGCCCAGTAAACTGGGGCAGAATTTTGAGGAGGACCCTCAAAATTTCGGAACAAGCAAGGTTGCCATGTCTTGAACCAGATTGCAGTCGTTGGTTCATCCAAAATAAAACCATTTTTAAAATTTGTACTTACATTATATTCATGAAAAAAAATCATTTTCAGCACCATCGTTTAGCAACGCTAGCCCAAGGATACGCGACGTCAAGAGCCAGGGGATTCGAACTAACATTTCCCCTTAACAGAACTCACAGTTTTTCTTTGAATGCAGGCACCCCAGGGTGCAAACTATTGAATACATTCACACACTCATGCTCTTCAAGAGTGAGGAACAATTGCTCATTTGCAAAGTCACTATCCACACTCAATGCTCCCCAGTAGCCCTAATATCACAAACCGTCTATCAGCTAAAGAAACTAACTACTATTCATCCTTTTACATTTCGGCATTTTCTGCATAAGGCTACTCGCTGCCTTCTGAGGCTAAGCTCTGCCTCCATCCTGCATAAGGCTACCTATCTACTTTTCGAGACTAAGCTCTATTTCCATCTGCATTGCGTAAGTCTATTCTCTGCCTTCCGGCTAAGTTTTGCCTCCATCTTGCATAAGGCATATCTGCCTTTCGAGACTAAGCTCTGTCTCCATATTGCATTTTTGCATAAGGCTACCTATCTGCCTTTTGAGACTAAGCTCTGTCTCCATCTTGCATTTTTGCATAAAGCTACTCTCTGCCTTCCGAGGCTAAGCTCTGCCTCCATCCTACATAAGACTACCTATCTGCCTTTCGAGACTAAGCTATGTCTCCATCTGCATTGCATAAGGCTACTTATCTGCCTTCCAGCGCCTTATTTTTTGACTGGCTGAAACATCGCCACACGCATTTTAAATTCTGGTTCGGCTGAAACATCGCCACCTGCATTTTAAATTCTCGTTCGGCTGAAATATCACTACCTGCTTTAAATTCTCATTTTGGCCGAAAAATCGCCACCTTGTGCATTCATTTGGCTGAAAGGCATCATAGTTTGGAGGCATCATCTGAATAGCCCGAGAACATCATTTCATGGCCTACGAACCCTTACTTTTACGCTCTTCATGGCCCAGGACATCATAGTCTGAAGACGTCATCCTAACCATCCAAAGACAGGCATTCATGGTCCAACGGGAACTTGCATCACATTTAAATTATGAAATATATATGCATCACTCATCTGAAGGTACTCCGGCTGGTTCAACGACCGTCTCAGCAGGGGCGATCCCGCTCTAGTCCCCACGGCCGATTAGGTTTTGGATACCTCTTGCCCCAAATATCGTGCCCATCTCTTTCAAATCGCCATCGACATATTCCATCAATGGTTACGGAACTACATACGACCCGATTCTTGTAAAACCAGGGATATGTAGGCAGCTCAGAACCCAGAGCTCGGTGAAATTCTTTTCAAATTGGCGCTTCCGGTCAAAATTGGCCATCATATCTTTACCCGATAACTCTTTCATCCTTCCCGAGTAAAGAGGGGCAGCTGTTGATACCCAATTTTTCCCTATATATTTTTTTTAATATACACTCAAATACTTTCAAAATAGTATATGTATACATATATAAGCATGCCCAAAGGTTTTGGTATTTTCCTCAATTTTTAAGGGTTTTTAGAATTAATTTATTATCTATTTTTAATAGTACAAAATCCTAAATTATTCCCAAATTATCATTTTTTGGTGAATAACATATTTCATTTTCATATTGCAACAAAATATAATTAATGTAATTTTTTACACAATTTTTACAAATTTATTCAGAATTTCTAAAGATTGATTGTATGAAATTTCAATTATAGCCTATTTTATAATTAATCACGTTTTATAATTATAAAATTATTCCTAATATTTTTAGATTATTGTTTATATATTATTAATCAGTTATGTGTTTTTAATTTACTTTAAATTATTTTTAGCCATTTTTGTTCAATAAAATGGGAAAATGTGGCTATTTAAAACTTGGCCCTATTTCTTTGATTCAGCCCAATCTTAACCCCATATCAAACGACCCAATTACAATTTTCAAACCTGCCTCTGATCCAATTTCAAACCCACCCGGTCGGTCCTTTAATCTAAGTCGTTGATCATTTGATCAAAATGATCCACGGCCAAAATTCCTTATCACTTTTTTAATTCCCAAACCACCCTAACCCTATCTCATTTCCCAAATACGCCGCCCTAAAGTCCCTTCATCTCTCAGGATCTCTCTAATACTAGAAACCCTAGCCGACATTAATGGCTTCTCCGACCAAATTCCATCGGCGTCCATGGCTTCCCAAGCCGTGGACGGCCCGTGCTCTCTTCCATTCACCCCAAATCGCGGTTGTTCAAAGTTCTTCGAGGTTTGAACTTCGACAAGATTGTTCAGGCCCTCCGATCTGAGTTCGTTTGGTTTTTCCGGCCCTGTTCCAGCGTGTTCGAGCTTTGATAGGGCTTAGCCATGGCCCAAACTGGTTCGAAGACCATAGCTTTCTAGGCCTTCTCGTTTATAGGGTTTTTAAGAAACCCTAAAAAAGCTTGTAAGAGGTTTTTCTTCCTTTGTTTTATTAGATCTATAACTGATCCATATTTATTTTAAGGTTCTAAAACGACTTCTTAAATCTTTTCAAAACTTTGCTTTCAAAGTTGTTCATCTTCTCCGACTTAGGGTTTCTTCAATTTTACATGTTCTACTATGTTTCGTATATGTTTATTTAATGTATTTGCTCAGCCATGGATCCTATGTGCTCTTACAGTGATATCTACATGTATGCTCTCTTCTACCGATCCTTATGATTCCTTTTACTGTATTTTCTTTCACCCTGTTTTCGTAAATTATTTTTTTAATGTATTCTTACATTTATTTTCATTCGTCTCTACACTCGATTAATAGCAGAAACCCTAGAATTTTGGGGTTTTCAGTCGAGTTTTTCAGACCACTTGTATGTGATTTTGTCTGCTTTCTCTTCTCTAAGATAACCTAATTTCCAAACTCTCTTTGTTTGTCTATGTGATTCTGATTCTGGCTAAGCTTTTCAAGACCTTTCATCTGACTTTTTGCATGTCATTCGATATTTTTTCTTACTTATTAGTTCCCTACTCACTGATTTTGGTTGCATGACACTTTTCTCTATTTTGAATCCAGCCTCGCATGGTCTAAAACTCGTGCACTTTTTATATGTGGATTTTTCCTCTCCCAAACAGCCTTTGATTTTGGGTACTGATCTCAGACCGACATTGTGTGAATCTGATTGATTCTTTCCTTGTCTAAATTGAACCTTCCGATCCCCTTATTTTCTGACTTAGTTCATTATTGATTTCAAATCTTCGATTCCCCGATTTACTATGTACTAGTTGATTTACTTTTTGCCTTACTTACTTAAACAGTGTGTTTTATACTTTCCCTTATGAATCTACCCCCTTATTTGCATATTGTGCATGTTATGCTACTTGATTCTGTTTTCTTAAATAACTCTAGTCCTTTACCGTTCAAATTTGAACTCCCTGATTAAAGGAATTCCCTTCTACTGATTGTTTTCTAATTGATACTCTATTATTTTTATTCCTTGCTTGCCTGCCAACTTCAACTATAAATACATGCTCCTCTCTTCGCTCCATCATCGAATTCTGACTGAAAATAAAATCAGGATTCATATCGTTGCCTAACAATATTCTTTACTACTACCATTACTACTCTCTATTTTTCAATACCACTATTGAGCACTCTACATCCTATTGTCTGAGTTTCCAAGTATTTGTGGGAGCTTCTTGAGTTTGTTCCTGTTGAATGCATGGCTATTTGTTTGTTGTTGCTATTCTGCTATTCTAAACTTACAACTGGTATGTTTTCCTAGTTAAATAGCAACCCTTGTTATATGTTCAACTTCTATGCTTCTACCCCTTTTCCCTTTGTGTGTTTATTTATGCTTTCATGCATTATGTAATTCACTTCAAGCATGTTGTGTCTTTTCAATTTATGTTTCAATCCCTTTCCCTCTATTCCCTTTGTATGCGAGTATTGTCTTGGGTAATAGTAGCACTATAAATTGCTGCCTGTGATCCAGAACTAGACTCTTCTGAGTTTGTACATGATTGCTTTCCCATTCCTCCTCCCCCTATGTGCTGAGTTCTAATTTAGGTCTATTGGTGTCCAAATCACCCATCATACCTGATTTTGACTCTATAAGAAGTTGCTCTTATTGTTTGGAATCTGAGCAAGAGGTTAGAGGTGTGCCATTCTATGCCATGGCTGGGTATGACTACCTCCTGCTAAGGTTCCTCCCTCACTTTGCACTTATTCTTAGTTCTTTAAGTCATACCCCCATGTGGTAAGCCACGATCAAGGACCCTAGAGCTCCCTCTAAACTTGGATGCCTAAGGGCGGGTAATTCCACACATTGCACTACTCAATTCAATCTCTAGGGTGTAAGCATTGCCTGGGCTTCCTGAAAGCGCTTGGAACTTTGAAACACTCTAAGACAAGGCCTTGGAACCTGGAATACGGAATTGGTGAAACACATGTTATTGGATATCGAGATTGAATTAGGCTGCTCGGATCTAACTGTAGGATGTGATGTATTTTTTAATTTTTTTTCTTTCCTTCTGTAATAATCTTGTAAAAGAACTCGGGGATTATTAGTAAAAGGTGTGGGAAGGGTTTACTTTATTGTAACTAAGGCTAGATACCATGCCTATAGGATTTAATGTTATAATTCGGTCACCTAGATACCATGCCTATGGTGTTAATGTCTTAATCACCTAGATATCTTGCCTATGGGTTTTAACGTTAACTTGATCGATTAGATGCCATGTCTATAGAATTTAATGCATAATACACCTAATCCAACCATCTAGAAAATCCGCCTATAGGGTTTAATGGTTTATCATCTTGCAAATCATTAGAAACCCCACCTATAGGACTTAATATAATGTAAGAAGTTGCATATAGAAACCATGTCCGTAGGAGATGCATATGCGCTAGGCAAAACTATAGGATAACCAGACCTGTCGTCCATTTACCCACTCGGTAATAGGTTCTAAAATCCAGAACAAGTTTGTCTCGCTTAATCTGTTTAAGTAATAATAACTGGGTAACTATTTTTAGCATTTTGAGTGTCATAATTTCAATATAAAACTCTTACGAGCCTACAATGCTTTTAATTTTTTTGGCAAATCTATCCGAGTCAATTCTTTTAAATTTTCCGCCTATCTCTTGAAGCTATCTTTCAAAAAAGTCCTTTAATTCACTTTTCTTTTACGGAAAAGGGTCAAAACTATCCCTAGACTATTGGGGTCAGTACAATAATACCCTTCGTTCACCTATTTTAAAAATATTACCCTCACCGTTATCTTTTCGGCTCAAGAGTACCCTTACGACTAACGGCCATGTTAGATAAAAAAACTTTAATTAATTTCCACGTGTCATAACGAAAAAAATGTCAAACCTGCCCCTAGACTATTGGAGTTGGTACAATAATACCCCTCATCTCAAAAAATCTCTCCCCCACCCCCTTCACCCTGCCCCTCTAGCGTGTGTGCATTCATATCCTTCTTGTTCTTCTCATCATTTTTTTGACCTTGCACTCTATTTGAATAATCACTACAAACATCATTAAAGTTTTATTTTCAGACAACCAATTTTAGTCACCAATACTTTACGTCATACAACTTTCAGACCCTATATGAACACTAACAGAGTGTATCATTGAGCATTTGCAATATCTTTTGTTGCATATGTTTTAACAACTCCGCATCCAATTTTGATTATACCAATATTTTATTTGGTCTCTACTCGGACCTCGATCTTTTTCTTCTTCATCGGCTCACTATAGTCTGAACATCCGATCATGTCCATAAATTAAGCTATTGTACGAGGATGCTCTTTAGGTTATATCAACACCGCCAATTTAAAAAAGAGACGGTTAAATTAAGAGAAATATTTGAGATCATATGCATGAGAATATGAGAAAATACGACTTATTGGTGAATGTGACTGTAATAAACACTTGATTGAGCTTATTGTATGAAGCACTAAAGTGTAGTAAGAAAAATTGATAATCAATGGTATTTCTATGATGAAAAAAAAGGAGTATTGATGTGTACATTTAATAGACAAAGAAATAGGAAAAGGAAGGTGATTAACTATACGAGAGGGTTTTGTTTGCTTAGGGAAAAAAATAGGTGTATGTAAGTTCTAGTTGGTGGAATAATTTTTAAAAGAAAGAGGAGAAAGAAACAGAGAAAAGGGTCTTAGAATGTGTGTGAGTTTATTTTAATTTAAGTGAGTTTTAAGTTAGGCCAATGGGACGATGACACGTGGAAATTATTTAAATTTTTTTGCCTAATAGAGTGCAAGGTCAAAAAAAGGATGAGAAGAACAAGAAGGATATGAATGCACACACGCTAGAGGGGAAGGGTGAAGGGGGTGGGGGAGAGATTTTTTGAGATGATGTGTATTATTGTACCAACTCCAATAGTCTAGGGGCAGGTTTGACCTTTTTTCCGTTATGACACGTGGAAATTAATTAAATTTTTTTTATCTAACATGGCCGTTAGTCGTAAGGGTACTCTTGAGCCGAAAAGATAACGGTGAGGGCAATATTTTCAAAATAGGTGAACGGAGGGTATTATTGTACTGACCCCAATAGTCTAGGGGTAGTTGACCCTTTTACGTTTCTTTTAAGGTATTTTGCATTCTTACAACTCTCCTGTATTTTTCACTCAAACAAATCTGCAGATTCCAAAGTCATTACTGACTTCTGCAACAACTTCCTGTTTAAATTCTTATGCATTAGGTTTTTGTCTGAAATTAGTGCTTTTCTAAATAACTCGTTTAAAATACTTCAAGTTCTGACAACTGGATCCGGGTTGCCTAATGCAGACTTTTTATCCAACTCTATGTGTTAAATCAGTTTGTGAGCCGTTTAATTTTAATTTTTTAGACCAAATCAGTATATGTTAGACATGCTAAAATTAATTTTTATATGATTTATGGGGTCTACGTGAGCCTTCTGTTGTATGTTTGCTTACTTCCCTTATGTGATATTTGTTTTGATTGATGCCTTAGCATTTTTACCTTTAAAACTCCATGCAAAGCCCCATCCTTTCTTCCCCTTTTGAGATTATAAGTCCTAATACCCCGAGACTGATAGGTTGTGATGTGTATTAGCATGTAATAGGTAAACGAGACCAAACACACTTAAATCTTAACGAGGATCGAGATGATGATAATGGTGCGCTAATATCACGTGCGGGAGTGACTTGCTGGATATTGCACCGACGTGATCCATATTATATTTAAACCTAGGACCCTCTCCCTCTTATTTATATGGCATGTTGTTTTTTTATAAAAACATTATGTTTTTATTTCCAAAAGCACATGTCTTCTCTCTCTTTTCAAAACTTTCAACTTATTTGTATTCTCTATGTGCAAATATTGTTTGTTTACTCCTATTCTTCTTAAAGTCACAACTAAGTAAGGCCGGGAACCACACAAGTGGATCTTGAAGGGTGCCTAACACCTTCCTCTCGAGATAATCTCAAGCCCTTACCCGAGCTCTAGTTTTTCATCATGATCCCGATGGTGGGAAATCAGGGTCGTGACATCTAATCATTAGGTGGCGACTCTTTAAATTTCATAACCTAAATTCCTCAAAAGGGAATGAGAGTTGTTTTGTCCATAATGTCGTAAAACCCCGATTTCTCCTCCTTCTTTGGGTGAAAAGGGGGGCGTCGACAAAGGATTCAAAAACTTCAAAGGTCTCATCTTTTGTTCTAAGGAATAGAGTCCAAGTGAATCTAGAATAGTCATCCTCTGTCACAAAAATGTATTTTTTCCTCCCCTGATTTGCACTCTCATTAGACCACAACGATCCATATAAAGGAGATCAAGTGGTTTTGAGGTGCTGTCATCCTTTTTGGGTTTGAATGAGGATTTCACATGCTTTCCTCTAGCGCAGGCATCACAAACTTTGCGTTCTTTGAACTTTGACTTGGGAAGACCACAAACCAGGTCCTTCTGAACCAGCTTATTCAGTAGAGAGAATCTTGTATGCCCCATCCTTCTATTCCACCATTTTGCATTATTATCAACTACTTTCAAGAAACTCAGATCACTACTTTGTAGGGACTAGAAATAAGCAATGTAGATATTCTTGTATCGTTTGGCCACAAGTACCACTTCACCAGTTACTAGATTTGTAACTGTTATATGTTTGACAAGAATTCCACCTTATTTCCTTTATCACATATTTGAGGAACACATAAGAGACTGTACGTAAGACCAATAACATAGTACACATTCTCAGTTGAGTGAGTGAGTGATTTTCTAATTTTTCCAACACCAAGAATGTACCCCCTGTTTCCATTTCCAAAGAATACACTCACTCCTTGCAGGGCTTTTAGTGAAATAAAGTCCATGGTATTCCTAGTCATGTGCTTTAAGCATCTACTGTCCATGAATCATTGTTGATTGCTTCCTTTCATTGTTCCCTACACAAGAAAATAAAAAGGTTAGATTTAGGAACCCAAGCAAGTTTGGGTCCCTTGTAATAAGCAATATGATGAATAAGTGCTCTTTTATTTCATGCAGGTAGCATGTGATTTTTATGGGTGGCATTTGCTCCTCTTTCAGTAAAAACATTTTTTTCTGAAGAGACTGAACCCTGGCTTGGCAATTTATCTTGAAATTCTCATTGTTCCCATAGTGGGTATGCGGCCAATTATCAGGCACAATGACTTCTCAAGATCACTTTTTACTCTTTCCAATTCTAGTTGAAGTTGTATATTTTTCTCAAGTTCGGCACACAAATAGTTTTTATAGCATTTAACTCGTTTTCAAGTTTAACATGTGCCTCACAAGCCACTTCCTTTCCTTTTTCAGAATTCCCAGGCCTAATTTCAGCTTTGAGTTCCACTATTGTTTCCTTTAAGTCTACAATCATCACTAAGAGATCATCTCTTTTTGCTCAATAACAGCCACTTTCTCCACTAAGGCATCTTTTCTTTATTAAAACTCTCAATGGTTTATTTTAGATCAACTACTACTACCATAAAATTATCTCTTTTGTATTCTACACTAGTAATTTTCTCAGTTAGAACCTCCATTTCATTTTCCATATTATCTATTATTTCCTTCAAATCAACCACACAAACCATCAAGCCATCTCTTGTTTCCTCAGCATCTCCTAACTCTATAGTTAAGGCATCCTCATCATTTACAAGACTTTGGTAAGCATCAATTAACACATTAGCTAATGACATGAGTATTTTAGGAGATTAGGACTTCAAATTTCTCTGAACATCCCGAAAATTTACCTCATTATTGTCATCTTCCTAATTATCATCTGATTGATCCATCAAAGCAAATAATGAGTCATACTCATTTGCTTCACTTTCAACTGTCATTATTGAGTTGTCACATGCATCATCTTCTTCTTCGGAATCGATGGAAGTATCTCTCTATGATGGGAGAGCTTGCTTCACAACATTGTCATCGACGTACTTTCTTTTGAAACACTTATCAGGAATCGGGTTCCTCTTGGCTACTTTGACAGAGTTTTGTTTGAAATGTTCTTGCTTCAGGAGAGGGCAATCTTTGATGAAATGCCCTGGATTTTCACACTTATGACATAGGTCATAATTCTTTGACTTACTAGATCTGCCCCTATTTGGTACTCCTCAATTGATTTGAACAATTTTCTGAAACCTTCTGGTTTGGTAAGCTATATCACTATCCTCGTCACTTGAGTCATTGCTTTCTGCCATGAATAGCAGGTTCTTTTCCCTCTTTGGTTCTCTTATTTTATGTTTTTCTTCTTCTTCTTCTTCTTCTTCTTTATTTCATAGGTTTTAGATTCCCAACCAGATCATCTATAGTTAGTTCATGCAAACCCTTTGCTTCAGTAATGGCACTCACTATACTCTCCCATGAACTGGGAAAAACACTGAAAATTTTCCTCACGGGCTTGTTCCTAAGAATGATTTCACCAAACGAGTGTAGCTTATTTATGATGGAAGTAAATTGAGTGTGCATGTATTGAATGGATTCATCATCCTTCATTCTGAAGAGCTCATACTCAGTGGTGAGCATGTCAATCTTAGATTGCTTTACTTGAGTAGTTCATTCGTGTGCTATTTGTAAAGTTTCCCATATCTCTTTGGCATATTGGCAAACTGAAATCATGTTATATTCATCAGAACCTATACCACATACTATAATTTTCTTGGCACGAATTTCTTTCTCCATAGCCTTCTTGTCAGCATTGTTGTATTCTTTCCTCGTCTTAGGCGCTATCACAGCGGGATCGCCGTCCTTTTTTGTAGGAACATAAGGACCATCACATATAACATCCCACGGCTCGAAATCTTCAGCCATGATAAATTCATGCATGCTTGTCTTCCACCACCCATAATATTATCTATTGAACCCGGGTGCTCTGTAGGTAGACTGACCCTCTTCGAACTTGGGTGGAGCAGCCATGAAGATCCTTTATAGATGTTAACCTTATAGAAAGAATATGCTCTGATGCTAATTAATACTCCCTCCGTTTCAATTAAATTATATAGAGATCAGGTCCTATATAGGTTTCCACAGATAAGGCTAATGCAACAGTAAGTAAATGGAATAAGGAACTTTTACGTGGAAAATTTTATGCTCAATGGGATAAAAAAATAATGACCTACACTAGTAGGATTTCAACTTCACCATGAGCAATCTTTAGATTACAACCTATGCAGCTTAGGAATTAAACTCTTAATCCCTCACTAACCTGTAATAAACTTATTACAAGCCACTTTGTAATACACCTATTACAAAAACTTCAACTCATGACTAGCTCTAGTCACGACACAAACACTAACAGCTTATATTTTACAAGGGGTTCCTAATTAAAGCTTCAATATAAGCAAAGTAGGAATTACACTGAAGAACAAATACAAAGTTACAACTCAACTCAGGACACACAAGAGACTTGTTGTAGGAACTGATCCGTAGTGATGTTGTACTTTGTTCTTGAGGCACTTGAGCATTGAATGCTTGATTGTCAGATGCGTGGAGTGCTTGAATGAATTCTCAAGTGGCCAAGTGATGTTTTATTTGTAAAGTTTATTGATAACAACTTGGATGACATTCGTGAATGATGTAGTCACTTGGTTGCTACAAGTTCTTTCTCAATGAGAAGTGACTGTTGCACTGTGATGCATTGTTTGCGTGTACAGTATAGACAGTCACTTTCCAGCTATAGAGAGTAGACTTCGTACTTCTATCAGGGGAACCCAGGGGGATCATGTCCCTATGTTGATTCTTTATCTTCTGACGTCATAGTAAATTACATTAGCTTGAGTTTGTTGATTTAGTTGTGTACCAAGTGTATCAGTTTCCTTATCTGGTTCTTTGACAGTAAGTTTGTAAGATCATCAAAACATGAAGCTAAGGTACTATAAACCCATCAGAATGAAATACATAAGAAATACATTAATAAGATTTCTCGGAATGTTATAAGATCAATATGTTTTTCGGATAAACTTTATCAACTACGTGTTTTTCTTATACCCATGAACAGAAGATATAATGATAAGTCACATGGGGAACCAAGAACATAGACACCCCTAGTACTTCTATGAATAGAGCCATATATGAAAGTTGTGAGTTTACTCATTTCGTTTGTATCATATGAATCATGCCAAAAAGAAAGAAGTGGTAGCCTTAACATACATGAATCGATTCTCTTGACAATCCTGCTAACACATACTAATCGCAACGAAACATGCTAGATCGAAATAGGAAAAAAGCTGTATGATATTCTTGAGAAAGAATACACCGTACTCCCTTAGAATCGCAAATCTCACGTTGATATTGTATTATATAGTCTTCGTATGAAACATTGAAGCAGATCACGTTGCTATTGCATTTTATGACCTTTGTTGAAGCTTTCTCCCTTGACTTAGTAGATGTGAGCATTTCATTTTGTGAATTAGAGAGGTTACCTTTAACCTTTAGGTGTGGGTCCCGCTTAGGATGAGTAATCTTTGCCTAAAAGCCTATAATTAGGTCACCCATTGTAATGAACCTTAGTTATTATACGGGCCTTGATCAAGACCTCCTTGGACTGCCACTTTGGAGGGGGAGGGGGGTAAGCTTATCCAAATTTTATAATTACTTAGCTAATCTTGAACCAAAAATTATTAATTATCCAATTATCATATAATCAAGAATTATTTTAAATTACTTAAAATGCTACTCACTTTTTAACACACTTTATATACCTTACTATCATGGTTATGGGGTACCTTGTATGACAATAGTCCATAAATACCGGGTATAATGCTCAGATCGTATTATATTCCAAATTAATGACCTTCAACAAAACTCTTTTTTTTATTCGTTTATCCTTTAACGTTCACGACACTCACTTATCACCTGTTATGAATATCATAAATTCTTATAACCTCATAATAATCTAGTTCCCGAGCCTATGTTGATTAACTTACGAGAAAACTTTAACGTACGAAAACACGAAATGTAACAGGCCACACCTTAAAGGACGTGATATAGACAACCTGCCCTAATACAAACATTAATTATTATTTTTTGGCTTAAACACGTGACTTATAGGTCATACAAAGATGATTTTATCGTTGTTTATAAATGACAAGAGAGTTTGCGAATGTTTGAGGTGTCTATGAATAATTGAACATCCTTCACATAATAAATTCAAGAAATTCCAAAACTCTCAATATTTTAAAGTTGTTAATTAAGAACAAAATAATCTCATCATTATAATTTTAATTACAATATATATAGGCACTTCATTCGAAAAGATGAGCAAATGATTACATAATTTTGCTTTTCTTTTTCTAACGAGATTTCATATGGAGGAGAGCATGTGCATACCTAACATGTAATCATTCAAATGGCATGTCAAAGTTCCCATTCTAAAGATCACTGATCTCATTGTTTTCTCATCAACTAATTATTCTTACCCTTAATGACACAACGAATAACGACTCTAAGAAACATGATTACTGAAAATTATAATGTGAATCTTTGTACTTTGTCATCTCCGATTCTTTGGTTAGGGCATAAAAAAGGGAAATACACTCACAGTACGAAATATCTCATGTTCACTCAAAGATCGAAGAAAAGATCGTATCCTAAGGCGGTGTTATGTAAGGAATCTTCTCCAATGCAAGAATTAATGGCTAATTCGACGATTCGATCCATAATCTATAGGCTAGGGCATGCATTTCTAATTTTCCTATCATATCTTTAGCTAAAGAAATAATTTCATTTTTTTTCTTGTTTCTCAGTGTAATAAAACAGTAACATGGGATCATGGGAGACAACTCCAGATTCTATTTATTGGGGACAACATACGTGAAAAGGCAGTCTAAATGTTTTAATTAAAAAAGCAATCTTCTTTTATATTCATAAGGATAGGTCTAGGTTTATAAATATCCAATCATTGTACAATGTTCATCTTCTCTTACAATTATATTCAACAAGTTCTATTTTATTTGTAACTAATTATAAGTATATCTTTTCTTGGGGAGCAGTGTCATTGTCTCTTATAAGAGGCATAGTTCAAAGAGAAATAGCCTTTTTTTTCTTCTGCAAGTTTGCAATATGAATTAAATATGCTTAGTTGTTAGTTTTTTGGACTGAAAGGGGTACAAAATAACCCGATTTCATATGTCATAGAAATTGTTAGGAATATTTGATAACTTATTCATGCTTAACTTATTAACTCACCTCCCATTTAAACTATACTGTATTCTTTCCATATCTCGAACCCCTAATTATATAGGGTCATTACGTATGGCGAAGCATCTTGCGTTCAAGCAAAGCCCTGATAAGACCCACATTTAAAAAAGTTGTAATGTATCAGTCTACCACTATAAGTAATATCATTTTAATAGACTCTGGTCGATGCGTATAACACTAGGATACATTGCCGTATTGCAAACCAAT
The DNA here is from genome assembly GCA_032618575.1 of Nicotiana noctiflora. Classification (NCBI taxonomy): domain Eukaryota; kingdom Viridiplantae; phylum Streptophyta; class Magnoliopsida; order Solanales; family Solanaceae; genus Nicotiana; species Nicotiana noctiflora. The sequence continues at coordinate 57,168 of JASVEL010003810.1, read as the reverse complement.
TCTCTTGAAAATTTTTATTTTTTACCTCGTACAACTGACACAAATTATGTGAGAGTTATATGTATATAATATTGGGTAGAGTTCTGTATTGAAAAATAATTCTCTTCATTTTTTTACTTTGTATCTCGTATGACGACATAAGTTAGTGTGAGAATTGCACATCATGTTCGCCGAGTAAAATTTGTGAAACACCCAAATGTTGAACACAAATTATAATATATTGTGAAATGCAATCTTAATATATTTTGTGTTAGTTGTACGAGGCACCAAGTTAAAGCTTTCAAGTCTTAAATATATGAGCTTACAAAATGACACATAATTACACTATATATATTTTTTCCAGCCAAACGAATTGAATTATGACATCCAGAGAGGAAATATCTGATATATATATCAGATTCATTGTTTTAGTAGCTTGCCTAAGATTTAGTCAAGTGAGTCTGTCATGAATGTGAACCACAATAATAGCGTCAAACCTCTCTATCACAGATTCATTTGTTCCGATATTTTTTACTGCTATAATAAAATATTGTTATAGAGTACAAATATTATAACATAACATAAAAACTGATTATGAAAAAATTTAATTTTTATATCAAATAATTGTTATATAGAGTTATCGTTATAAAGATATCTGACTAACATTTTTCCAACGAAGATATATTACAGTACGTAGTATTAATTAGAGAGTTGTCAATTGCCTTTAAAAAGCAAACTTTCATCTTCGTATTAATTAATTATCTGTGCCAACATTCTTTAGTTCTTCGAAATCTATTGCACGTACCTACTAAATTTTCTGTACATAAAGATTAAATTTCAGCACAAATGTTCACTATCATAGTAATAATATCTCATCATTGGCCACCACATATTTACATAATATACATTCCTATTTAAAATATACCTAACTAGATGGTCCATCAAACAAAAATATTCAAAATCGTGTTTTGATTTGGTTCTTTAATTTTTACACGAAACAATGAGCCTGAGACTTCATACTATCTAGGTAGTTGATGGTGGCATTGATCATACCAAATTGATTGATATGACTTCTCTTTTGATCTACGTACATCGATTAGGCCTTTTCGTGGTCTTTTATTGATTATGTTATGCGGATCCTTTAAAAATATGGTTGCGTTTGTATTGAATCCTGTAAAAATAGTTTTGTTTTGAACGATGTAATTTGGATAATTTAATTTGTCTCATTTATCTCCGTTTTAATTAGCATCGTTACATGATATTCATACGAATGAATATATGATAAATTAGTTGAGATATATGTAAGCTCATGATAGACATCATCATTAAAAAAACGTAACATATTAAGTGATCTCTTTTACTTCTTTATTGTAATTAACTGCAAAATAAAAGTTTTCTTAATCCTAGTATGTAATTGGAAATGCCTGTAATGGAAGATAATCGATTATGTTCATACTATCTGTCAGTTTTTTTTATAATATCGTGCCATTGTTATGGTTATTATTATTATTTTTCTCTCTATTTTCTAGTTTTTACTGTTTGATAAAAAATATAAACCTTGGTTTAACCAATTGGATTTAAATGTAGAAGAGTCAATCTTAGCTAATAATAATAACCTAAAGAAAAAGGTATCAATTTTATGACAAATAACATGTATACTAGTTGAGATGGCAATGAATATACACAATAATAATAGTGTCAATAATAAAATAGATGGGTAGTGCAGTGAATGATAATAAATGACATTTAATTAAATAAAAATATGTGGGTCACCCGAAAAAGGATGACATATGTGGATATTCCCTCTCATATTAATGAATGATTCATAAGTCTTTGAACACTTAGGTTATTTTTTGGACCAGTAAAAATGCTAGACAAGGATTTTATTAGAAAGATTATTTTTGTATCCCTGTAATAGGACGAGATTCTCTCTATAAAGTCACTGTATTTTTTATAAATTAAAATTCTCATCCCCACTTTCATTGTTCTTCTTTCTAGTTATAGGGAACATGATCATAGAAACTCTAATAGTACATGTGCAGAGAATATTTGATAGAATATTCTCTATTGTGCCATATCTTAAAACTAGATGTTATAATTATGTCTGAGGTGCTCAACCTCAACCTTGAACTACGATGACTTCACGACCTTGATCCTTCCTGACTCTTCGATCGCACTCTTCATCGCTTCGAGACTACTTCGACCTGGGCGAATCTGTGTGGAGACTCAACTGGTAGCACGTGGCAGACGACGAAGGCTATTATGGTGATGATGTGGCCTGCCTATATCAAATATATTTTTTGGCCCATACACTTACGATATTAGTATTTTTTTTATGGTCTCTGTTATTGTTACTGAATTATTGTCTGTTGCCCTGAGTAAGTTTATTTTGATGATTGATAAAGAAACACATGCATGAACCAAGTCTGTACATAGTATACACAGGCAGGGACAAATTTGAACACAAGACATGCACGTGAAGGAGATAAGTATAAATGGTTATATTGAATATCTTATGAACGAAAATATTGTATATTTGATAAGGAGCAAGACTCCTTACGCGAAGAGAACTCTCTCCAAGATGAGGGAAAGAGCTAGAAGTTAAAGATACTAGAACTCTTCTACCACGGAAGAGTATAGCATTAAAATTCCAATTAATTCTATTCTACTAACTCAATAAATATCAGTTTGTTCTCTTCTATAAGTAACGCAAAAACGCACAAGTTAAGCAAATGTTGAGAGCAAAATAGCAAGTCATTGCAAGCAATTCCTATGTGCGAACCTAAAGTTATATGAACTAGATAGAAGAACCAGCTCCGAGTGTCTGTCTTTTATTCTAGTTCAATTGTAGTAGGACTTTGTGTTGTACCTTTCAGCTTTATCTAGAAGCATTTGTACTAGGTAATCTGAGAGTAATATTCAAGTTAGAGTTAACTTGAAGTTGTCGCAACTGCTTGAGGTTGGTTGCCACAAAGGGTTAGAGTTAATCCTTAGGTTTACATGAGTTTTGTAAACGTTAATTTGGCTCATCAGTGATTAAGTGAAGCGTTGGGATAAATCCTACTGGGTAGTAGGTCGTGGTCTTTTTACCTTTTGAGCCAGATGTTTTCCACGTAAAATATTTATATTCTTTACTTACGCATGCATTTAAGTAAGCATGCTTGCCGTGGTGTGTCAGGTCATTCTATTATGCATTGAAAAATTGGATACCATACAAATCACCCTTCCCCTCCTCTTGTGTGGGTATTGAAGTACAAAACATCATTGTCTCTTTTCATCTTCTTCATCCGAGTGTCTACCGGAAAACAATCTCTCTATCCTTTGGATAGGAGTAAGGTTTGTATACATATTATCCTTCCCGAACCTGACATATGAGATCTTACTAAGTTATTGTTGCTGGTGTTATATAAAATAAAAAAATGAAAAAGAAAATTGAAGAGTGTCTTTCTTTTCTTCCTTTCCCGTCAAGAAAATAGCCTAATATATAGACTAGTGAAAAATCCAGGATTACGTAAGGCATACATGGTATGAAAGCTTTAGCAGGAAAAGAGGAATCTTATTTATTTCTGATCGACTTGAATTACATTTGATATGATCAGCCTAGAGTATTTCACCCCCAACGTTAAAAGCTGCTTCAGATGTATTGTAAAACTCCACTTTATACATAAAGCAATTTCTGTTTTCTTATAGTATTAACAAAGTTAATATAGTACGTTACTTGTAGTCCCATCACAAGTAGTAAATTACCCTCGTGCATTGTCTCAGAGCAGAAACTCAGTGGAATAGTGATTAAACAAAAGGTTAAAACAACTATTAGTCCGTACTAGCAATGACTCATAACAATCATGCTTCGAAATCTGAGTGATTTTTCATTTAAAATATGTTTTCTAGCTAGCTTTTACTGGTCTTCTTTTGCTCTCTTGTGGGACAGCAGCCAACCAACATATCAATATAGGAAAAAAATAAACCATCAAACTATATGCGCCATACAGTCCGATCCACACACACACACACATGTATATATATATATATATATATATATATATATATATCATTACGGCGTGCAGTCCAATACATATAAATAATACTGCGGTATGCAGTCCGAATCTAATAACTTTAGTTTAAACTTTGTATTTATATTATTAAGTTCACTAAATATATACAGAAATTAAATTAAGAAATCAGTTTGTTATCATTAAAATTGGATATCAATTAAACTTATAAGTGATTTTAAGAATATATAATTTCACTTAGGGCCAGTTGATAAATATGATGATTCCTAATAGAAATTAATAGCAAAGTAAAGCAAACTAGTATTGAAATGCAATTTAGCCCTCGGCCTAGGTCACCCTCGAACCGAGTAAGTGAGCATAGAGTTATCAAATAAACTGATGACCTAGAGAATATAAAAGAAAAGAATATTATATTGCTTTGATATGCTAGAATGAGATGGTTACAAATGTTAGAACTCAATTTATATAGTAGAGGAATTTCACTTCTGGTACAATTCTAATTACAGAAGGAAATCTCATGATTAATTAGTTAAACAATCGTACTTGATTTGATCTGTTCCATAATTTCCATCATGATTCTCGAACAGTTATGGATATCACGTATTTCCGTTATTATTCTATCTCCGGTCTTGCTCGATGTCTATCTCGATTGGTCTCGATCTTGACAGGCACGGGGGATTTAGGGGACGGAAGGGGTTCACTTTACCGAAAAATTACACTGTATATATAAGGCAAAATCTATTTTTTACTTCTATAATTAAGTTTTGAACCCCCTTAACACAACCCAAAAGTGTAGTTTAGTAGTCAAGGAGGTTCAAAAACTTCATAAGGTCATAATTTTAATTTCCACTAGCTGGAAAAACAAAAATTTTGAACCCCGATATGGAAATCCTTTCTCCGCCGTTGTTGACACGTACATCGAAACAGAAGTTAGTACCTCATTTGAACCCCTTTGTGGAGATCTTGTCTTCGCAAGTGTTGACACGCACTTCAAATCGGAAGTTAGTACTTTATCCGGATGTCTAGGTCTGATGTACACATAACACAATTACTACTCCCTCCGTTTCAATTTATGTGAACTTATTTCCTTTTTAATCCGTGCCAAAAAGAATGATCACTTTCCTTATTTGGAAACAATTTACCTTTATGCAATGATTTATAGCCACACAAAATAAAGGTACCTCATTTTACACCACAAGATCAAAAGTCTTCTCTCTTTTTTTAAACTCTGTGTCCAGTCAAATGGATTCACATAAATTGAAACAGATATATACAACGCCATAGTAGATGGCGTTGTACATAACGTCCGTTATGTACAACGCCATCTACTATGGCGTTGAACCTGTATTTAAGAATCTGTCAGGTTCAACGCCATAGTAGGTGGCGTTGAACCCATTATTTAAACCCTCCTCCCGTCTTCTTCCTCACACTTCTTCTTCTTCTTCAAATTAAAAAAACAGTCGGTCCCCCCTCTCCCCCACCGCCGACCAGTCGACCAAATTAAAAAAAAAAAATTTGGTCCCCCGGGTTATACATATAAGTCCCGTTATAGTTTTACGCTATTGGCTTCGTGGGTAGACGAATTTGGAAGCTTTATATTAATATATTTCATCCGTAAAAAGGTATGTTTATACTACTATTTTTTAGTTTCCGAACTAGTTTGTATTTTAGATTACTTGTTAGTTTCCGAACTTGTTAGATTACTTGTTAGTTTCCGAACTTGTTATATTACTTGTTAGTTTTAGTTTTAGTTAGTTTTAGTTATTTTATGTTATTTTCCGAACTAGTTTATATTTTAGATTACTTGTTAGAAATGTTAGTTGTTTATTCATATTTGTGTAATTTATATTAGTTGTTAGTTGTAAAATAGAGACCTTTTTAGCGTAGTAAAACATAGACTCTTTTTAGGATAGGAAATTTTAGAGCCTTGTAGCGTAGTAATGTGTAGTATTTAGCTTGTAATTTTGATACTCAAAATTAAGTTATTAAAAATTATCGAACCCGGGAGCTCAAAAATTATTGAACCCGGGAGCTAAAAAATTATCGAACCCGGGAGCTCAAAAATTATCGAGTCCGGGATACATAGCCATTAATAATAGTTTGGTGCCGTTGGGCCCCAAAATTAAGTTATTAAAAATTATCGAACCCGGGAGCTCAAAAATATTTTATTTAAACAATTTAATTATTCTAAATGTATTTCATAATTATATGCGTAACATAGCTATTAATAATAGTTTGGTGTCACTGGGCCTTAAAATTAAGTTATTAAAAATTATCGAATCCGGGAGCTCAAAAACATCGATCCCGGGAGCTCAAAAATATTTAATTTAGACAATTTAATTATTCTAAATGTATTTTATAATTATATGCATACACATAGCTATTAATAATAGTTTGGTGCCGCTGGGCCTTAAAATTAAGTTATTAAAAATTATTGAATCCGGGAGCTCAAAAACATCGAGCCCGGGAGCTCAAAAATATTTAATTTAGACAATTAAATTATTCTAAATATATCTATTAATAATAGTTTGGTGCCGCTGGGCCTTAAAATTAAGTTATTAAAAATTATCGAACACGGGAGCTCAAAAACATCGAGCCGGGGAGCTTAAAAATATTTAATTTACACAATAAAATATTTAAAAATGTAACTTTAAATTATAAAAATAATACATAGCTATTATCAGCAATTTATACAATTAAATTATTAAATGTGTAACTACAATTAAGTTATTAAAATTTATAATTTTACAGTTGACGACATGGATGCGCCCAAACATCCTGGCCCTCGGACCTCGGATCTGTTAGGCCTACAGCCCCAGCATCGATCAGAGTATATATGGGAAGGACAGTTATTGACCGACACACTCCGGGGTTGGCGGATCGATATATTGTGGGATTTCCGTAGTGCCCGAGATTTACATCCTAGAGTCGTCCATCACTTGGAGGTGATGGGATTCTACAGGATTATTCGGATTGGTCGGATACAGCTAGACTATTCATTGATCACGGCCATCATTGAGCGGTGGCAACCGGAGACGCACACCTTCCACCTTCTCATTGGCGAGGCCACTATTACGTTGCAGGACGTAGAGGTTTTATACGGCCTGCCAGCCGATGGGTTACCTGTTCTTTTTCCGTCGGGCATGAGGCATTTCCCCTGCGAGATGTATTGGGATTTGCTAGAGATGCTGACAGGTTTGAGGCCGGAGGCCGTTGATCATAGGGCTGGGATCAGTCGGGTACCGTTAACCCCTATTAGACAGCGTCTGGAGCAGCTCCACCCTCATATTACTGATGACTCGGAGGAGGAGGTTGTGAGCCACTACACTAGGTTGCTGCTGCTCCTTTTATTTGGGGGTGTCTTGTTCCCGAACACTTCGGGTAATCTTGTTAGCCTCCGATTTCTCCACCACATTACACGGTTCGAGGATACAGCTACATACAGCTGGGGTGCTGCTGTCCTCGCATTCCTGTACAGGCAGATGTGTCGGGCTTCTATGGGCACACAGAGAGATATCTGCGGCTTCCTACCCCTTCTACAGGTGAGAACATATTCAATGAAAATATTTGCCCCTAGTTAAACCTACCTAAATATAGTTTATCTCACAGTATACATCAACTTTCTATGTTAGATTTGGGTTTGGGAGCGATTTATGCAGCTCAGCCCACATTTTCCACTGATACCAGCTGACGTCACATTTCCTAGAGGATGCACAGGTAAAAATCTAACTAAACGTACCAATTATTGTTTAAATTAGTGTTACGAATACTAACCATTTGTGTTGTTATTTGATAGTTCATCTGGACACCCTATAGTGAGGAGTTGCTAGCTACCCTCCCAGGATACTGTACTCTAGACCGGGCTATTTGGAGGTCTTCTGTCCCTCTCACATGCCTAGATATAGTGGAGCATCATGCCTCAGAGCGAGTTTATCGTCAGTTTGGCATGCTGCAGCCTATACCGCCTCATCCTTCATGGCATCCTACACATTATGAGAGGGATGATCGTAGCAGGGTGGACGACACCTTTTTAGGCTGGCTCCAGACTCAGCTGGGCATTTGGGATAGCCGAGGTGATTTGATCCCACCTCCACAGCACTATCCTATTGCAGGGTATCTAGCATGGTACCACGCAGTGTCCCGTCTGTTTGTCGGCAACCCAGTGCATCAGGTAGATAGGCAGTACGTCTCATACACCGGGAGACACGAGGCTCCGGTAAGTTTTATGTTATATTTAATAATGTACATATAATGTTGTGAGTAATACCTAGTTTACATTCTTTAGTTTTCTGCAGGCATTGGATTGCATACCGTCCACTGTATGGGGATGGAGATGCAGGATTATGCGCACGATCCAGCGGCCATTATAGATTATGGTCGTCGATTCATGGCGGTGGCTGCCGAGACACTAGAGCGTGCCAGATCGGATCAGCACTTGGCACATGAGGCTGATTATGTTGATCCAGCCATATACCAGCGAGGTCGTGGTATTCCACGACCTGCTGGTGCCAGACGACCTGCTGCCTGACGACCAGGTGCTGCCCGAGGACATGGTGTCCAGCAAGATGCTCCCGATGAGGCCGGTGATGCTCCCGGTGATGAGGCGGACATTCCGTCTTACAGCCTTGGTATATACGACACTGCAGGCCCTTCACAGATGACCCCACATGGTCCATTATTGATCACGGGCTCTGATTTTCAAGCAACGGATTGGGGTGCATACTACCCTGGCCCATCTACCACATCTGAGGGTGCACCGACCAGGGATATATCCAGTGGCCGCCGGCTGAGTTTTGGGAGCTCTTCGCATGCTCAGGTATGAGTTTATTACTTCTGAACATGAAATTTCTTTTAACTATAACTTATTTTATTTATTACATTATAATAATCTCCTTGTTCGGGCTTCAGTTGACGATGCGGCAGATGACTACATACAGGATCCAGACGCTATGATGGTAAGATAATAAAACTATTAATTATAAATTATTATGTGCTTTTATAAACTAATTTTTACTTTATTATGTAGTATTCTGCTGGACCTGACAGCACGACTGTTGCATGTCATCCTGAGCCACATCCAGCTATTAGGAGGAAATTCGATGATGATGATCCCGATAGCGTACCTGGACGGGCGGGGATGCGCCTGAGGCCGACGGGCTTAGTCCAACGGATAACAAAGAGCTTCAAGGAATATCATATTAACCAATCAAAATCCTAAGGGGCTATTGTGAGCACGTGATTTTTGCCCTACATGAAAACTACTCCCAAAAATTCAAAATAAAATACTCTTTTCATCGTGTGCTCTTTTTAGATTTTTCGTGACACTTTTGGATAATTGTTTGTATCCGTCTAAGTGTGTTGGTTTGTTTAAATTAAGGAAAGTACAAAAATATGTTGTGTTTGCATTCTTAGGAGTTAATTTACAATTGAAAGTAATCAAAATCATTTGACAAAAATGGAAAGTCACAAAAATGTGTATTGTTTGTATTTAATATCTCAATTGTGTGATTTGTACTTAATTGATGTTTAAATTGAGCATATTAATTATTAGTATAACTTAATTGGTGTTTCTTATAACCTAATTGATTTTGTAGTGTAATTAGAAATTTTTGTTTTACTAAATTTGAAATTAAAAAAAAAAAGATAAAGAAAATACAATACAAGAGTAATAATAAGAGAAACAAAGAATAAGGAGAATTGGGCCAATTAACACCCAAGAGCACAAGCCCAAATCGGCCAACCCAGTCCAACTGACCCATGCCCAACCCGTTTTCGCCCAGCATCAATCCTAGCCGTTGAGATCATTTGATCTAACGGCTAAGATTAATAGAACCTTTCTAATTACCCAAACCCAACCCCCCCAAACCCTAAATGCCCGTTCAGTTTTTGCATCTCTTCAGAGAGCAAACGAAACCCGCCTCACACCACCACGAACCGCCGGCCGGAAATCGTCTCCGCCGGCGGTAACACCCCAAATCACCTAAAATTTACACCACAACACCCCAAGACCCCCTCCATTCCAACCATGAACTCGTTTTCCTTCAAATCACGCCGAAATCGCTCGAATATCCAACCCTATACATGAACCCTAGCCGCCGCCACATGACTCGAATGGCGGCGGCACCACCCATTGATACCAAATCCGCCTCCCATCACCACTAGACCACCTTCGTTTCCAAGTCACTCGTGTTCCCCCTCAAATCAAGTCGGATTTGGCCGAGTCTTCACAATTGAAGAACGTTAGAGGTAGTGGACGGCTCGCACATGTTTGAGGGTCCTAAACCGACTTTAGTTGAGTATTTTCAATCGAGAATGCTCGATTAAAGTCCGTTTAGCCTCAAAGCTTCAAAAATTGAGTTGGTCCCAAGTCCGTTTCTGATTTCTGATTCTTTTTTCTTCTCGAGGTACTTCTTCTTTCGGTTCTTCTATGTTTATTTGTTTTGTGTGATCAGTGCTATTAGTATTTCCATCTTTTGATAATTTTTCTATTCATCTCCAATAGACCCTTTTATTTGGGTCGACCGATTTGCTTCTATTCGATTGAACGATGATATTTGTGATTGAGTATGCGTATGCGATTCGATTATCAAAGTCGAACAATGTTCCTACATTATCTTGTTTTATGCCGGGATACTGTTGAATCCGAGAATTTGTTGAATCGAAAGCTTATTTAGTTGATTGTGTGTTATCGATTCTAGGTGTTATAATCGACTAATCGAATGACATCGATTTACTCTCGTAGGCCTTGTTTATTAGCATTTTTAGGGCAGAATTGGACACTACAAATCACTGTTGAGTCGAGAGATCCTTTCTTGTGAACTGTTTGTGTAATTAAAGACTGAATTGGATATAGTTGCTATTAATTAAGGTCGAAGGGTGTAACCAATGAAGTATTAGAGCATATTAGGACTGCAATTGGATTAGAATCTGAAGTTTGCTAGTTTTAAAGTAGGAATTAATAGAATTAGTATTGTTTAAAATTTAAAACTGCCCTGCCCATGAGTTAGGCTAATGGAATCTACTGTCACAGCAGAGCAGCCCACCAGTGCCCTGCACTTGCCAATTTTTAATTATGAAAACCCCATACTTAGACATGGTTTAGTGGGTTGGACAGAAGGAGGATGGGCAAGGGTCTGTTCTGCATAATCTGGGTGTTCCTAGGTGGTATTTTTGGTTATAAATAGAGATACACACACACATACAAGCAGAGAACATTGGGGATAGACATTCACAACCTAGATATCTACATACACTCATACAAACACATTGGTATTGACTGCCTACTGGTTGCTCTTGCTTTGGCTTCTAGTTCTTCTGTCACTACTGTTATTTTGAGGCTGTAGTGGTCGTGTTTGGTTGCGGTTGTTCTGTTGGTGCTGTTGTTCTTGCGTTGTTGTTGTTGTTACGCTGCTGTGGCTGTGATTGACTACCACTGGTTGTTGTTGATTCTGCTGTTGGGTGTTTCACTACTGCTGTTAGTCGTGTCTTGCTGCCGTGTATCGTTGGGTTTTTGTTGCTATTGGCTGTTGGTCCACTGCTGTTGTTGCTATTACTGCATAGCTGATACCTTAGCCTTTCATCTTTGTCAATTTCCAGGTACACATTTGTAAACTCATGCTTTACGGGAATAAATTGAAGTGATGATTCCCCCTCTTGTGGATCTCTTTCGATTTCACTGTTTTCATTTGCAAATTGATATCAATTTAAGAAATATGTTATGAAGTTTGTGCTTTATAGTATCATAGTGATTTGAGTTAAGTCTGGATGAATGTGTAATTAGGTTTTTTTTATTTAACAGTGGGTTTGGACTGTAACATTAACGAATTTTCAGAACTTTAGATAATTTTGATTTTGTTTCGTGTTAGTAATAGATTCTTATGTTTAGTAGTATGTAGCTAACAGTTAAAGAGTTAGTAGCTTTTTTTTAACAATTGTTAATATAATAGAGTTAGCATTCATTTGAAGGTTTGGTATACTTCTATTATGATAATGAAAAAACAGAGGTTCAGTTGTTATTAAGGAAGTTAATTTACAGCTAAGTTTTTTGCAAAATACAATAAGTAATCCATGAATTAGGCCATGAAGAATTTGGTATGCAATAGGTTCAATCATTTAGAACAAAAGTGGTTATGGACTTTGCCTTTATTTCGAGACTACAACACCCTTACTGTGTGTGAGAATAAATTTTGTTTGACATGTTTAACTTAAGCTTGTCCAGTTATGAAATTGTAAAAGGAGTAATTTGCTATAGAGTTGAATAGTTTCAACTTATTCGAAAAGAAGATTATAAAAAAAAAGAAAAAGAAAATGTCTGGCGCACGAGGAAAAGCAAGACAATGGATTATATGGAAAAAATAATCAATCAAAATGTGAAAGTTAACGATTTAACAAAGGAAAGAAGAATTCGAAGAATCAATCAAGAGCTGAAAGGTTTGAATAATTTCCTATGGAAAGGTAATGGTGTTATACATAAACAAAGAAAAATATGAAAGTTAATATATGAAAATTCCAAACTGGAAAATCTTGGTCAGAATAATCCTTAGTATTTTGTTGCTTTCGCGTCCAAGTATATTTGTGACATTTGATAATTAACCAATGACCATGTTTAAACCCTCCCTCCCCTTTCTTTAATATTTTATCCTTAGACTTGGAAGGACTGTATAGTAAATTTCACAGTCTTTCCCAAAGTTAACAAAGACGTAGATACTTTAGGCACGATTTGTAATAAAATTACTTTCCTAAATACGGGTGCGCATTTATGTGACCCAAATCTTACTCTCGGCGAAACTGAAACGCATTAAAGTCACAGGCGTACCGGTTGCGGTGTGGCTCGAAATGTATTTTTGTGACGTCGCAAATTCTTCTAAAATTAATAAGCTGAATATAAAAGCACATAATTAAAATATATATAAAATCAGATAATCAAGCCTAATATAACAGTTGAGCGACCGTGCTAGAACCACGGAACTCGGGAATGCCTAACACCTTCTCCCGGGTTAACGAAATTCCTTATCCGGATTTCTGGTACGCAGACTTTTAAATAGAGTCAAACCTTTCCTTAATTCAGGATTTAATCGGTGACTTGGGACACCATAAATCTCTCAAGTGGCGACTCTGAACTAAATAAACAAATCCCGTTTCGATTGTCCTTTAATTGGAAAAACTCACTTTGCGCCCTCGCGGGTGCGGTAAAAAGGAGGTGTGACAGCTCTGGCGACTCTGCTGGGGATATGACCTCGAACTTCGGTTCGGGGTCTAAGAACTCGAGCTCATTTAAATTGTTGTTTTGTCTATATCCGATTTTATTACATGTTTAATTAATGTGCTACATGTCTACCGCTTTGATACTAGTTGCACTGTATATACAAATTGCTATATGTTTACCGCTTTGATATTGCGTGAACTGTATATAAAACTGTGCCGAAAACCCGTCTCTTCTTACCCCCGGGGATGTGCTTACTGGTTGAGACTCCCCTTTCCGTTAGTGTCAATACCAAAATAAGAAAAGAGGCAGGATAAGTTACAAAGCCGGACGATCCCGCGGGTCCCCGGTACGTAGCTCCCTCCTCAAATCCGAGTTGTCTGCTCGGGTACACGGTCTAGTACCATTGAAAAGCATCGGGATATTGAGCCTAGATTTAGGACGTTTATTTGCATCATATCCGACTTAGGGGACTCAACACAGGGGTTGGGTCCGTCTAGGACAGGCAACCCGAAATGAAAGACCATCTTGCCATATCATATTTGTTGTGAGCATTTATTTAGACTGGCATGCTGACCGGGTTCTTTTAAATACTAAAGAAAAACGAAAAAATAAAAAAACACAAAAGGAAATAGTATGGGGAAGTAAATACTTTTTTTTCAGAAAATACAAAAATGTGTTTTACCAACAAGTCAATAAATTTAGTTTGCCGATAAAAGACGACAGAAGGTTGACTTTGCCAACAAAATGGTTTCTTGACAAAATGTGTTTTCTTTGACAATCAATAAAAGAAAAATAGTTGTTTTGACGGACCGAACTACGCGAGTTTGATTCTCACCGGGTGTGAGATACGTAGGCAGCCTTTAACGGGTCCAACTCCCATATATTTCAAAATAAGTTTTAATGACGGAACGCCAGGATATTTAATTTTGCCTTAACGACCACCTTTTTTGACCAGTCAATTCCTGTGGCCCGTTTCGTTTTTTTTAGAAAAAGATAGTTTTGGGGCAAATAAAGATTTCGCTTTCATCTAAAAATTACCTTAATAAATGTGCAGAATGAGCACGAGTCAGAGTACAACCGAAGCTATCATAAACAAGGTCCCCTTAAGTTTGCATAGGTGGTGGAGCGACTTGGGCGAGCAAGGACAAGACGCGGTTAAGCTGTACCTGGGAGATCTAGTGGGGCTACTAAATATTCCCCCGAGAGGAGACATCATACGAGCCTTGATCTCATTCTGGGATCCGGCACACAATGTGTTCCACTTTTCAGACTTTGAACTCACACCAACATTGGAAGAATTAGCCGGATATGTCGGAAGACCAAAAGTCCCTATGAGGGAACAATATCTCATTGCACCAAGGGTAGTGACAGTACATAGGTTTTTGGATACGGTGAAAATCCGCAGAACTGTACACAACCCAGACTTATCAGAAGGGTTCTGCACTTTAGCATTTCTATATGACAAATATGGTCATTATGGGGGCTTCAACAAACACAAAAGCAAAATCTGCAGCGGAGACAACCAGTTAAAATGGGAAGAGCATAGACGCATCGCCTTCATGATAGCTTTCCTGGGTTCGTTGATATTTCCCAGAAAGGACGGGAATATCAACATACATGTGGCAGGGGTCGTCAGCACTTTGATGAAACAGAACAACAGTACTTTGGCTCCCATGATAATATCAGACATCTCTCGTGCACTCACTATCTGCAAAGCCGGAGGGGCCTTCTTTGAAGCTTGCAATGTATTGCTCCAAATGTGGATGATCGATCACTTATGTCGTCATCCGCAATTTATGAGGTATAGTTCATCGAAGAAAACCTGCATAGAAGAATTTCCTACGAGGGCCGAGGGACATGATTTGCCAGAGGGGATTAGCGGATGGATACGATTTTTGCGTTTGATTACAACCAGCAGGATAGAATGGACGTTTGGTTGGCTACCCGTGGAAGAAGTCATATATGCATCAGCCACGGAATCATATTTATTGCTAATGGGCCTCAACAGCATCCAACCCTACGCACCAGGTCGAGTATTGAGACAATTGGGACGATGCCAAATAATCCCAAAAGAAGAAGACCTCAGCCCACATGCAGTTGAAATTGGACCAGGAGGACAGTTCCCTGAAGCACTGGTCCGAAAGATTTGGAGTGAGTGTCAGACATTAAAAATAGACACTTGGGTGCGAGATCGAGCCCGGGGCGAAGTATCGTCGGAATATCCTGCATGGTATAGTAGAGATCTGGAGCATCAAAGGCCCGCAAAAAGGCCTCACCTCAGGGAGTTTGCTGGAGCGTCACAAGAACAATGGGACTGGTTGGCCAGAGAAGAAGCTTATAGAACAAAGATCAGCAGGATAGAACAACGGACCCAAGAGCTCCAATTTGAAATGGATGTGCAAGCCGCCGCCAACGAAGGAGATAAAAAGAAGTTGGCACAAGAAAATGACTTTCTGAGAGCTCAAATCCAGCAAATGAAAAGGGATGCTGACAGACAGTTGAGGAGTCGAGCGGACGAAAAATTGATAAAGGGTTTGAGAAGCCAAGTTGCCGATGTACAAAGAGAATTGGAAGAGTCAAAAGCCCAAACAATGAGGATCCGTGCTAGCTGGAAAAAGGAGGCACATCAACATGCACTTCACCTACAACGGGTGGAAGAAGATTACACCGAGACCATCACTAGTCTAAGGGAGGCAAATGTTATCCTCAGGGAGCGGGTTTTCAAGCAAGCCCGAGATGCTAGAACAGACCTCGACCGTTGTCACAATTTGATGGCTCGACTGCAAGAACAAGTGGATAGGCTCTTAGACCAAGTCACCAACAATGCTCGAAGATTGGGAGCGAAAAACCAACAGATAGAACGGCTACTCGGAGAAAGGGACATGATCAAGGACGGAATTGGAGAAATCGGGCATTATGTCACCATGAAGTGCTTAGCTTGCGAACAAATGCCCCGCACCGACCTTTTTGCTTCAATTATGGGCTATGTGCATCGGATCATGAGAGAATTAAGGGGACTACACAAGGACCTCACACCAAGGCCCGCGGCAAGGCCGAATGATGCCTCGCGGGCCCCCAGGAAATTTAGAGCATTAGATTTTTGATTAAAAATGTATTTTTGAAATGTTGGGTCAAGCTAGTTGGCATTTTTATCTTTACTTTCCCGAGTCAAGCATTTCTTTTATTTTTGCTGATTGTTGTAAGACGTGTTTTGTAACTGCAAGGTTTTATTTGATATAAAAGTTACTGAATTTTGCCACAATCTTGTTACCAGAACTACGCTCGGTCTGATTCACGCGGGGTCGTGATACGTAGGCAATCCACATAAGATTCGACCACCACTAAAAGGAAAAGAATGCAAAGGTTAATAACAATAAGGCTTTCAAGGATAAAAAAAAAAAAAAAAAAGAAAAAAGGCCGGAATGACGCATGTTAAGAGTACATGTAGAAAGGGTTATTTGGTTAGGTGCATTGCATCCAACGTGCTATAACATATCCGTCAAACTCGGTGAACTAACAAGTTTGTTGCATATGCCAGAGAAAGTTTAGCAGTTGGTTTGACAGAATATACTGGCCAGCCATCACTACCGTACTAGATCCAAAGGGCCAGTTACAGCAAGCATGTCTAGTTCCGGCAAGAGCCTCGAAGAAGAGAGATCGGAGATACAAATAATGAAAGAAGAGGTAGACCGGTTGAAACAGCAGATAACAGAGATGCACCTGGCCTGGGCTAGGGTACAGTCTTCACCAAACCACCCTACTCTCGCCTCAGCTCCAGAACATCCACCCCTCGACCCTTCGACAAGCGCCCCAATTTATCCATACTACCAAGGGGAAAACCCTTATGTCACCCAAATTCCAACAGCCAAACAAAATCCTCCTCCAATCACTCCTGTTTTCGTGGCACCCCCACCCGCTACTCTACAAAAGTCGCCCGGGGAGCCGCATGTTCAAATCCACGACAATTCTTACTACCCTCCCGAGCCTACCTTCAGGGCTCCTGAACCACATCCCCACACCCCTCATTGGGATAACCCGGCAGAACCGGAAAAGCACTTCCAAAGTTCAGAACATGAGGAAGTTATCAGAAAAGTTAAAAGCCTGGAGCAGTCCTTCGGGAACATGCACGGTTTGGGTAACCAGGTCAGTGTCGCTTACAAGGATCTGTGCCCGTTCCCCGACGTCCAATTACCGGCCGGGTTCAAAATGCCCAAGTTTGACCTATACGAAGGGCACGGTGATCCTGTAGCCCACCTCCGAGGGTTTTGTAGTAAAATGCGAGGAGCCGGAGGACGGGATGAGATTCTGATAGCTTACTTCGGTCAGAGTCTGGGAGGATCTGCGCTGGAGTGGTACACTAGACAGGACCCCGGTAGATGGTTTACGTGGGATGACTTGGCTCAAGCTTTTATCGGCCAGTTCCAGTACAATCTTGAAATAATCCCCGACCGCTTATCATTGCTAAAATTAGAGAAGAAGCCCGCTGAAAGTTTCAGGGAATTTGGTTTCCGCTGGAGGGAACAGGCAGCCAGGGTAGATCCGCCGATGAGAGAGAGCGAGATGGTGGATTACTTCTTGCAGACATTAGAGCCCACCTACTTCGGACATCTGGTAACGTCCGTAGGTAAATCATTCACCGAGGTGATAAAAATGGGGGTATGATCGAGGAAGGTTTGAAGGCCAACAAGATCATGAGTTACTCAGCACTGAAAGCCACCACTCAGGCTATCCAAAGTGGTACTGGAGGAGTACTGGGGAAAAAGAGGAAAGAGGAAGTCGCGGCAGTCGAGTCCGGGGCATGGTTCAGAAATAGAGGCCCTGCACCCCAATATAGCCCACCCCAGCCTCACCACCAAAATTACTCCCACAATCCATATAACCACCCGCAACATTACTATCCCGCACCTGATCCCCATTTTACTGTCCACCATGCACAGTCCTATTCTGCACCTCCCGTCCATGCACCGTGGCGTGCACCAAACCCGCAGAACAATTATCCACCCCCAAGAGCTTACAGAAACCCCTCGGGCGCGAGTTTTCGTCCGAACCAGGCATTCAGGGGCGACAGGGCGCCAAGGCCAAAGACTTTCACTCCCTTGGGAGAGTCTTACACCAGTCTGTTCCACCGGTTGAAGCAAGTAGGGTTGCTAAATCCGGTTGAAGCTAAGCTACCAAACCCTCTTCCAAAGAACCTGGACCATTCGGTAAATTGTGCATACTGCTCAGGATGCCCAGGACACGACACGGAAAAATATTGGAGGTTGAAAACGGCCATCCAGGAGCTCATCGACACTCGCAGGATTGAGGTCCAGACTCCAACAGAGCCCAACATCAACCAGAACCCACTTCCAACTCATCATGAGACCAACATGATCGAGTTGGTACGGGTGGAAGAAGGAAAGGAGAAAGCCTCTCAGATGGTAATGATGATCAAATCTAGCGGGGTAGGAGTGAGAAAAGGGCCAAGCCTTGATGAGTCACCCAGTTGCAAGAAGGACATACCAGGAGGGTCGGAAGCAGGAAAGGGAAGTGTGAGCGGAGTACCGGTGAGGCCGGGGAAGCAAAAATAGTTGTACCAGGGGCAGCAACCAAGCCCGTCTTGACGGTAGCAGGCGTTCGAATGGATCCTTTCATCATCAAGCCAGCAATACAGTTGCCAATAACTGATAGCAGGGCTATTCCGTGGAATTATGATCGGATTACAACAACCTACAAAGGAAAGGAAGTGAAAGAGGAAGTTTGCGAAGCGCAAGGTTTGACCCGCTCGGGGAGATGTTTTGCCCCCGCGGAATTGAGGAAGATCACTCCGGCAACATTGAAAAAGCCGGTAACTGACGAAGAGGCAGAAGAATTCCTGAAAAAGATGAAGCTACATGATTATTCTGTCCTAGAACAGCTGAAGAAGACTCCTGCGCAAATCTCATTGCTATCCTTGCTGATACATTCTGAAGAACACCGGCAAGCTTTGATGAAAGTTCTGAATGAGGCCCACGTACCTGATAAAATCTCAGTGAATCATTCGGAGAAGATCACCAATAGGATCTTCGAAGCGAATCGGATCACCTTCACCGATGATGAGTTGCCTGAGGAAGCCACCGAGCACAACAAGGCTTTATATCTTACGGTAAAGTGTGAGGAGGCGGTGGTTACCAAAGTCCTTGTCGATAATGGATCCAGCGCTAACATCTGTCCTCTCTCTACACTGGACAAGTTGAAAGTAGACATCGGCAGGATACGCAAGAACAGCATATGTGTTCGAGGGTTTGATGGAGGAGGCAAGGCGTCGGTTGGTGACATAGTGTTAATCCTGACAATTGGGCCAGTAGAGTTCACCATGGAATTCCAGGTGCTGGACATGGTGGTGTCATATAACCTTCTGATAGGGCGACCATGGATCCATGCCGCAAGAGCAGTTCCATCCAGCTTACACCAACTCGTCAAGTTTGAGTGGGACCAACGGGAGATCGTCGTCCATGGAGAGAATGATCTACAACCAGGCACCATCGTCCCCTTCGTTGAGACAGAAGAAGATGTTGGGCCATGGGTATACCAGATCTGCGATGTGGTATCCGCCAACCGAGTTCCGGAAGGGGAATGCATTCCCAATGACAGAATAATTACCGCAGACGTCATGGTGGCTCATGAAATGCTGAGAAACGGTTTCGTACCCGGCAAAGGTTTAGGTGCATCTCTGCAAGGAATCATACAACCGGTATCTGTGGTCGAAAATGTGGGAACCTTCGGCTTGGGATTCAAGCCAACATCAGAGGACATCCAGCGAGCCAAAAGGAATAAGCAGAAGACATGGGTGCTCCCGAAGCCGGTTCCACGCCTTTCCCAATCTTTTGTCAGGTCCGGAGTAAGAGGACATCCGACGACAAAGATTCCCGGTCCTATGGTTAGGCCAGACGAAGAGTTCTTAAAAAAGTTCGAGGACCTATTTACAGATGTATGTATGCTCGAGGATGGTGAAGGATCCAGTCATGCCGAGATACAGTTTGTGGGACCAAAAGCAAAACTGAATAATTGGAAGGCTACTCCTCTCCCTGTCCGGAAGGAGTCTTGGTAGTTTGTCTTGGATTGTTTTCTTTCGAAATTTTGTGTTGGGGATTGTCCCCGGAGTAAAATCCAGTTGTTTTAGTTCATTTTGATTTAAGTTTGCAAGTTTGTTTTTTTCTTGTACTGTTCCCATTAATGAAATTTGGTTCCCTTCGTGTCTAATTTTGTTTATTTTTCTTCTTTTTAACTTTTCTTGAACAGCCTTCTTTCAACTGATCTTAATGATATGGCGTGCTTAAAGATTAATCAACCCAGCCTAGAAAGTCAATCGGGTTTGGAAATAATAACGCATGAAATAAGAAGTGACGAGAGTGAGTCAGAGTACGGCGATGATGAAGCCGTAGAAGAAATCGGTGAAGAATTAAGTCACTTCGAGGAAAAACCCCAAACCAAATCTAAATGATACTGAGGCCGTTAATCTGGGGAGCGCGGATGACGTCAAAAAACCAGAATAAGTGTCCATATTGAACCCAACCCGAGAGAAGAGTTGATCAAAACACTCATGGAGTTTAAAGACATTTTCGCATGGTCGTACGACGACATGCCAGGACTCCGGCACTGATCTAGTGGTTCATAAATTACCCACTGATCCGGCATATCCTCCCGTCAAGCAAAAACTGCGGAAATTCAAGACGGAGATGAGTGTAAAGATCAAAGAGGAAGTAACCAAGCAGTTGCAGGCGAAAGTCATTCGCGTCACTCGATACCCCGAATGGTTGGCTAACGTAGTACCGGTGCCAAAGAAAGACGGAAAGATCAGAGTATGCGTGGACTACCGCAATCTCAACAAGGCGAGTCCTAAGGATAATTTCCCACTTCCCAATATCCATATCCCGATTGATAATTGCGCCGGACGTGAAATCGGGTCCTTTGTGGACTGCTACGCGGGATATCATCAGATCTTGATGGATGACGCAGAAAAGAGGGCTTTTATCACACCGTAGGGGACTTATTGTTACCGGGTGATGCCGTTTGGTTTGAAGAATGCGAGGGCAACATACATGAGGGCGATGACTACGGTATTCCATGACATGATACACAGGGAAATTGAAGTGTACGTGGATGATGTGATTATAAAATCCAGACGCCAAGAAGACCACGTTGCTGACCTCAGGAAGTTCTTTCAAAGACTTCGAAGATATGACATCAAGCTCAATCCAGCCAAATGCGCGTTCGGAGTTCCATCAGGAAAGTTGTTAGGATTCATCGTCAGCCGACGGGGGATTGAGTTGGACCCATCCAAAATTAAGTCCATTCAGGAGTTACCCCCGCCAAAGAATAAAACAGAGGTAATGAGTCTGTTGGGAAGGTTGAATTACATCAGTAGGTTTATTGCCCAGCTTACGGCAACCTGTGAACCCATATTCCGTCTATTGAAGAAAGACGCTGCGATAGAATGGACGACAGAATGTCAGGAAGCGTTTGACAAAATCAAAGGGTATCTGTCAAATCCACCCGTACTAGTTCCGCCTGAACCGGGCAGACCCCTGATTCTTTATCTGACGGTTTTGGAGAATTCGTTCGGCTGCGTACTGGGGCAGCATGATCTTACTGGCAGGAAGGAACGGGCCATTTACTACCTCGGTAAGAAATTCACAGTCCACGAGGTCAAGTACACTCATCTAGAAAAGACATGTTGCGCTTTGACTTGGGTAGCCCAAAAGTTGAAACATTATTTGTCTTCTTACACCACTTACCTCATTTTGCGTTTGGATCCGTTGAAGTATATTTTCCAGAAACCTATGCCTACAGGGAGGTTAGCAAAATGGCAAATATTACTTACAGAGTTCGACATCATATATGTGACAAGGACGGCTATGAAAGCTCAAGCCCTAGCCGATCACTTAGCCGAGAATCCTGTTGATGACGAATACGAACCTCTGAGGACGTATTTTCCAGACGAAGAAGTATTGCAAATTGATGGGTTGGAACTAACCGAGGAGCCAGGTTGGAAGCTTTTCTTCGACGGGGCGGCAAACGCAAAAGGAGTCGGAGTAGGGGCTGTGCTTATCTCTGAAACAGGACATCATTATCCTGTTACTGCTCAACTGCGTTTTCATTGTACCAATAATATGGCCGAGTACGAGGCATGTATCTTGGGGTTGCGATTAGCGGTGGACATGGATGTACAGGGACGTCTTGGTCTTGGGGGACTCGGACCTTCTGGTACATCAGATTCAGGGAGAATGGGAAACCAGAGATCTAAAGCTTATCCCGTATCGTCAGTGTTTGCATGATCTGACCAAGCGCTTTCGATCAGTGGAATTCAGGCACATCCCAAGGATGCATAATGAGGTTGCCGACGCTCTAGCTACTTTAGCGTCGATGCTACATCACCCGGACAAGGTTCGTGTCGATCCGTTACATATTCAGGTCCGGAATCAACATGCTTATTGTAATGTGATAGAAGAAGAGATGGATGGTGAGCCATGGTTTCATGATGTCAAAGAGTACCTCAGGTTAGGAATATACCCAGAGCAGGCAACCGGAGATCAAAAGAGAGTTATTCGGCGGTTGGCGAACGGATTCTTCCTTAGTGGAGGGGTATTGTACAAAAGGACCCCGGATTTGGGATTGTTAAGATGTATAGACGCGAGTCAAGCCACAACAGTGATGACAGATATACACTCCGGAGTTTGTGGACCACACATGAGCGGGTACGTATTGGCAAAGAAGATTCTTCGAGCAGGATATTATTGGCTCACTATGGAGCGTGATTGTATAAGTTTCGTGCGAAGATGCCATCGGTGTCAGATACACGGAGATTTGATTCATTCTCCGCCGACTGAATTGCATACAATGTCAGCCCCATGGCCGTTTGTCGCATGGGGTATGGATGTCATCGGACCTATAGAACCTGCAGCTTCCAATGGTCATAGGTTCATTCTGGTGACGATCGATTACTTTACCAAGTGGGTGGAGGCCAAAACCTTCAAATCCGTGACCAAGAAGGCAGTGGTGGATTTCGTACATTCCCACATCATCTGCAGGTTTGGAATTCCAAAGATAATCATCACAGGATAACGGTGCCAATCTTAACAGCGGATTGATGAAAGAGGTATGTCAACAGTTTAAGATTACACATCGAAATTCCACACCGTATCGTCCCAAAGCAAATGGTGCGGTTGAGGCAGCAAACAAGAATATAAAGAAGATATTGAGGAAGATGGTAGAAGGGTCTAGGAAGTGGCATGAAAAGTTACCATTTGCGCTGTTGGGTTATCGCACTACCGTCCGGACTTCGGTAGGTGCAACTCCTTACTTGTTGGTATACGGGACTGAAGCAGTAATACCAGCAGAAGTTGAAATCCCATCCCTCCGAATTGTCGCTGAAGCTGAGATTGATGACGACGAGTGGGTCAAAATCCGATTAGAGCAATTGAGCTTGATCGATGAAAAGAGATTGACAGCAGTATGTCACGGCCAATTGTATCAAAAGAGAATGGCGAGAGCATATAACAAGAAGGTACGTCCCGAGAAATTTGAACTGGGACAGCATGTGCTGAAGAGAGTTCTACCACATCAGGCCGAAGCGAAAGGCAAGTTCGCTCCAAACTGGAAGGGACCATTTGTGGTGACTAGAGTATTATCCAACGGCGCCCTATGTCTAACTGATGTTGAGGGAAGATGCACCGATATGGCTATCAATTCTGATGTAGTCAAGAGATATTATGTGTAATTCTTTAATGCATTTGTCAACGTTTGGTTTCGTTTGTGTGTATTTGGCATTTTTCGGAGAATGAAATGACAGAGGCAATTTTTCTACTACCCAAACACTTTAACCTTTGTTTCCCCCTTTGAGCCTTAATTATTCTTTCATATACCCTCTTTCGGAATCATCAAGGAAGATGTGTAACAAAATAGAAAAAGAAACAAAGAAAAAATACAAGAAAAAGTGAACTACGTTCGACCTGATTCCTCAAGAAGGATACGTAGGCGCCACACGGCTCGGTCATAATAAAATAAAAATCAAAGATCCCCCAAGCAACAAAACTGGGGCAGAAGTCATTGTTTCGTTTGAAAGATAGTGTGGATTTCGAAAGTTGTAATAAGCTAACCGTTGAGGTTAAACCCCTTTCTTCAGCCTCACGCGCAGAAACCACATTAAGAACCAGAAAGACCTCTCGATCAGTATTTGAGAAGTGCCAAGTCATGTGAATGAAAGCCAAAAGTGACATCCCGACCCTCGATTGAATCCAGGATGCACAAGCCGAAAGGGGATAACGCTCTAGAGGGAATCTCATGGGTGATACCCCGCCGCAGGGAAAGAAAGCGTAAATGAGAGAGTCTTAACGGTGAAAACCTTTACGGGCACCTTAAGGCGACGGGAGATAGAGAAATGAGAGAATCTCATTAGTGAAAACCCTTTAAAGGGCACTATGAGGTGACGAGGGTGAGATGGTTACGAGATGTCTGCATGAGACAAGGTTTGGGACATCCGTTTACCTCTAGCAGAACGCGGCCATCAGAAAGTGATTGACATGAATAGACTGGGTAGTTTAATCTCAAAGGTGCGGCATAACCATTGGATCAATCACACATTCAGATAAGTTTTCCTATTTTTGAGTTCAGAAAAGTTTTCCTCTTCTTTTGTCATTTGCGGTCAGCATTCTTTTCTTTTCTTTCATTTTCGGAAATTGATTTTTCAAAGCTTACTACCAAGCCTCCCAAAGCAGTATAATAAAAATGAATAGGCGTGGAACGAGGCAATAAGGCAGAAGTCGTTCCGATAGTAAGATTGGAACGACGGGTCGATTGGAAGGTTCGCAGGAATTATGGAGTATGATGGACACATGTGGCACGTCCGGAAGATGATTTCACGTAACCGGTCACCGGCTAAAAAGAGTCGGATCAAACCAAATATTGGAACGAAAGGGAGAAATGAGAAACCATCTGTGGAAAGAACATCATCCCAGCAAGCGTCAACGTCGTCCCCAGAAGTTCGAGGGAGGCCAAGCAGATGAAAGAGAAAAGAAAATGGCCCCAACAAGAGTGGCATGACCACTCCCTGCGTTTTGAAACTAACAATTTTTCTTTGATTTAAAGCAGGAAAAGGGGGTTCGTTGGCAGAAAAGCATACCATCCAGAAGTTTATCAAACTGGGGCAGAAAATTTTCTCCTGTTGCGAAAATTTTCTTGAAAGCAAAGACCCGGTGGATAAGGGTAGAAAGCAACACAAGATTTCGGGAAATACCAGCTCCGAGCAGAATAGTTTTGAGAAAGGCCAGGACAACACGATGGGGTGATCTTTGAGCCTGGTATCACCCCCCAGCAGTTGTTGGAAAAATGAAACAATGGCTCCGAGATTCCCCCAGCAGTATTATATCCCATAATTCGTTCAAGGAAGCAAAAGAGTGAGTCCCAGAGGAGGTATGGGAAGAAGGAAGAGGAAAAGGGGTCCCCCGCCAGGGTGATCCCCGGTCCATAACTTTTCAACCCCGGCGAGTCCGAGAGAGAATGAGGGGTGAAGGAAACAAAGAATACTTCCTCAGCAGCATCATCCCCAGCAGGTGAGTAAACAGTTCTAAAGATATCCCCAGCAGCCAAAGTAACACAACCCAGGGGGAAAGCAATTCCAAGACAAGATAATTCAGAAGAAAAGGTGGCCCAATAGGCGATACAGGAAGAGGAAAATGGTACAGAAAACAAAGGAAGGCGATCGGAGTGGCGATTTTATTTTGAAGTAGTAGTTGAAGTCAGGGAGCCCGCCTGGAGAATGGAGTGGCGATTTAGTTGTGAAGTAGTAGTTGAAGTCAGGGAGCCCGCCTGGAGAATGGAGTGGCGATTTTATTTTGAAGTAGTAATTGAAGTCAGGGAGCCCGCCTGGAGAATGGAGTGGCGATTTAGTTTTGAAGTAGTAGTTGAAGTCAGGGAGCCCGCCCGGAGAATGGAGTGGCGATTTTATTTTGAAGTAGTAGTTGAAGTCAGGGAGCCCGCCTGAAGAATGGAGTGGCGATTTAGTTTTGAAGTTATAGTTGAAGTCAGGGAGCCCGCCTGAAGAATGGAGTGGCGATTTAGTTTTGAAGTTATAGTTGAAGTCGGGGAGCCCGCCTGGAGAATGGAGTGGCGATTTAGTCTTGAGTAGTTGAAGTCAGGGAGCCCGCCTGGAAGAAAGGGTGGGATGGAGTTATTGAGTTAATGTTGAAGTCAGGGAGCCCGCCTGAAGAATGGAGTGGCGATTTAGTTTTGAAGTTATAGTTGAAGTCGGGGAGCCCGCCTGGAGAATGGAGTGGCGATTTAGTCTTGAGTAGTTGAAGTCAGGGAGCCCGCCTGAAGAATGGAGTGGTGATTTAGTTTTTGAAGTTATAGTTGAAGTCAGGGAGCCCGCCCGGAGAATGGAGTGGCGATTTTATTTTGAAGTAGTAGTTGAAGTCAAGGAGCCCGCCCGGAGAATGGAGTGGCGATTTTATTTTGAAGTAGTAGTTGAAGTCGGGGAGCCCGCCCGGAGAATGGAGTGGCGATTTTATTTTGAAGTATTAGTTGAAGTCGGGGAGCCCGCCCGGAGAATGGAGTGGCGATTTAGTTTTGAAGTTATAGTTGAAGTCGGGAGCCCGCCCGGAGAATGAAGTGGCGATTTTATTTTGAAGTAGTAGTTGAAGTCAGGGGAGCCCGCCCGGAGAATGGAGTGGCGATTTTATTTTA
Source organism: Nicotiana noctiflora (assembly GCA_032618575.1). Classification (NCBI taxonomy): domain Eukaryota; kingdom Viridiplantae; phylum Streptophyta; class Magnoliopsida; order Solanales; family Solanaceae; genus Nicotiana; species Nicotiana noctiflora. Next base: position 30,270 of record JASVEL010003810.1, on the reverse strand, counting down.
AAGTAGTAGTTGAAGTCGGGGAGCCCGCCCGGAGAATGGAGTGGCGATTTTGTTTTTGAAGTAGTAGTTGAAGTCAGGGGAGCCCGCCCTGGAGAATGGAGTGGCGATTTTATTTTTGAAGCAGTAGTTGAAGTCAGGAAGCTCGCCTGGAGAAGGGAGTGGCGATTTTATTTTGCAGTTATAATTGGAGTCAATGAGCCCGCCTGAAGAATGGAGTGGCGAGTCATTTTTAATTTGGTTGAGGAGAGCGGTTGAATGTAACAGAAAATCCCCGGCATGAATCCGAATTCGTAAGCAGAAGGAAGGCAACAAGGATCAGAAAAGATAGATTCAGATTGCAAAGGAGAATAGTTCGAAGATCCCAAAGAAGGAACCAATGGTCAGAGTTCGGCAATCAAGATAGGCCGAGACAACAATTGTCAGAGGAGAAGGAGCATGCTGAAGAAACACCAGAGCCAGCCGGATGGCAAGGAGCACGACAAGATCAAGTTAAAAAGGATAGATAAGAATTTGTAGTACTGTAACTTGGTCTAGCTTCTTATTTTTGTTTAGCACGGTGTAATAAGGAGATCAGTTGAGCAGTGGCAACAGCAGCAACAACAGTAACAGCAAGATCACAGCAATCATGGTAGTCCCAGCTACCAAAACTTCCCGAACTACACTGACCTGATTCCTGTTTAGCCCAGGGTATGTAGGAGGCCTCCTGAAGTAAAGGCTCGGTCAAGATCTTTTAGAAAATGCTTCACACGGAGTGCTCGAACGGGCAAAAATCGCTCGTGTTTGCTCACTATCTTTGCACGAAAACTCTTCATGTTTCCGCGCAAAGAGGGGCAGCTGTGAGCACGTGATTTTTGCCCTACATGAAAACTACTCCCAAAAATTCAAAATAAAATACTCTTTTCATCGTGTGCTCTTTTTAGATTTTTCGTGACACTTTTGGATAATTGTTTGTATCCGTCTAAGTGTGTTGGTTTGTTTAAATTAAGGAAAGTACAAAAATATGTTGTGTTTGCATTCTTAGGAGTTAATTTACAATTGAAAGTAATCAAAATCATTTGACAAAAATGGAAAGTCACAAAAATGTGTATTGTTTGTATTTAATATCTCAATTGTGTGATTTGTACTTAATTGATGTTTAAATTGAGCATATTAATTATTAGTATAACTTAATTGGTGTTTCTTATAACCTAATTGATTTTGTAGTGTAATTAGAAATTTTTGTTTTACTAAATTTGAAATTAAAAAAAAAGATAAAGAAAATACAATACAAGAGTAATAATAAGAGAAACAAAGAATAAGGAGAATTGGGCCAATTAACACCCAAGAGCACAAGCCCAAATCGGCCAACCCAGTCCAACTGACCCATGCCCAACCCGTTTTCGCCCAGCATCAATCCTAGCCGTTGAGATCATTTGATCTAACGGCTAAGATTAATAGAACCTTTCTAATTACCCAAACCACCCCCCCAAACCCTAAATGCCCGTTCAGTTTTTGCATCTCTTCAGAGAGCAAACGAAACCCGCCTCACACCACCACGAACCGCCGGCCGGAAATCGTCTCCGCCGGCGGTAACACCCCAAATCACCTAAAATTTACACCACAACACCCCAAGACCCCCTCCATTCCAACCATGAACTCGTTTTCCTTCAAATCACGCCGAAATCGCTCGAATATCCAACCCTATACATGAACCCTAGCCGCCGCCACATGACTCGAATGGCGGCGGCACCACCCATTGATACCAAATCCGCCTCCCATCACCACTAGACCACCTTCGTTTCCAAGTCACTCGTGTTCCCCCTCAAATCAAGTCGGATTTGGCCGAGTCTTCACAATTGAAGAACGTTAGAGGTAGTGGACGGCTCGCACATGTTTGAGGGTCCTAAACCGACTTTAGTTGAGTATTTTCAATCGAGAATGCTCGATTAAAGTCCGTTTAGCCTCAAAGCTTCAAAAATTGAGTTGGTCCCAAGTCCGTTTCTGATTTCTGATTCTTTTTTCTTCTCGAGGTACTTCTTCTTTCGGTTCTTCTATGTTTATTTGTTTTGTGTGATCAGTGCTATTAGTATTTCCATCTTTTGATAATTTTTCTATTCATCTCCAATAGACCCTTTTATTTGGGTCGACCGATTTGCTTCTATTCGATTGAACGATGATATTTGTGATTGAGTATGCGTATGCGATTCGATTATCAAAGTCGAACAATGTTCCTACATTATCTTGTTTTATGCCGGGATACTGTTGAATCCGAGAATTTGTTGAATCGAAAGCTTATTTAGTTGATTGTGTGTTATCGATTCTAGGTGTTATAATCGACTAATCGAATGACATCGATTTACTCTCGTAGGCCTTGTTTATTAGCATTTTTAGGGCAGAATTGGACACTACAAATCACTGTTGAGTCGAGAGATCCTTTCTTGTGAACTGTTTGTGTAATTAAAGACTGAATTGGATATAGTTGCTATTAATTAAGGTCGAAGGGTGTAACCAATGAAGTATTAGAGCATATTAGGACTGCAATTGGATTAGAATCTGAAGTTTGCTAGTTTTAAAGTAGGAATTAATAGAATTAGTATTGTTTAAAATTTAAAACTGCCCTGCCCATGAGTTAGGCTAATGGAATCTACTGTCACAGCAGAGCAGCCCACCAGTGCCCTGCACTTGCCAATTTTTAATTATGAAAACCCCATACTTAGACATGGTTTAGTGGGTTGGACAGAAGGAGGATGGGCAAGGGGCTGTTCTGCATAATCTGGGTGTTCCTAGGTGGTATTTTTGGTTATAAATAGAGATACACACACACATACAAGGGAAGAACACTGGGGATAGACATTCACAACCTAGATATCTACATACACTCATACAAACACATTGGTATTGACTGCCTACTGGTTGCTCTTGCTTTGGCTTCTAGTTCTTCTGTCACTACTGTTATTTTGAGGCTGTAGTGGTCGTGTTTGGTTGCGGTTGTTCTGTTGGTGCTGTTGTTCTTGTGCTGTTATTGTTGTTGCGCTGCTGTGACTGTGATTGACTACCACTGGTTGTTGTTGATTCTGCTGTTGGGTGTTTCACTACTGTTGTTAGTCGTGTCTTGCTGCCGTGTATCGTTGGGTTTTTGTTGCTATTGGCTGTTGGTCCACTGCTGTTGTTGCTATTACTGCATAGCTGATACCTTAGCCTTTCATCTTTGTCAATTTCCAGGTACACATTTGTAAACTCATGCTTTACGGGAATAAATTGAAGTGATGATTCCCCCTCTTGTGGATCTCTTTCGATTTCACTGTTTTCATTTGCAAATTGATATCAATTTAAGAAATATGTTATGAAGTTTGTGCTTTATAGTATCATAGTGATTTGAGTTAAGTCTGGATGAATGTGTAATTAGGTTTTTTTTATTTAACAGTGGGTTTGGACTGTAACATTAACGAATTTTCAGAACTTTAGATAATTTTGATTTTGTTTCGTGTTAGTAATAGATTCTTATGTTTAGTAGTATGTAGCTAACAGTTAAAGAGTTAGTAGCTTTTTTTTAACAATTGTTAATATAATAGAGTTAGCATTCATTTGAAGGTTTGGTATACTTCTATTATGATAATGAAAAAACAGAGGTTCAGTTGTTATTAAGGAAGTTAATTTACAGCTAAGTTTTTTGCAAAATACAATAAGTAATCCATGAATTAGGCCATGAAGAATTTGGTATGCAATAGGTTCAATCATTTAGAACAAAAGTGGTTATGGACTTTGCCTTTATTTCGAGACTACAACACCCTTACTGTGTGTGAGAATAAATTTTGTTTGACATGTTTAACTTAAGCTTGTCCAGTTATGAAATTGTAAAAGGAGTAATTTGCTATAGAGTTGAATAGTTTCAACTTATTCGAAAAGAAGATTATAAAAAAAAAAAAAAATGTCTGGCGCACGAGGAAAAGCAAGACAATGGATTATATGGAAAAAATAATCAATCAAAATGTGAAAGTTAACGATTTAACAAAGGAAAGAAGAATTCGAAGAATCAATCAAGAGCTGAAAGGTTTGAATAATTTCCTATGGAAAGGTAATGGTGTTATACATAAACAAAGAAAAATATGAAAGTTAATATATGAAAATTCCAAACTGGAAAATCTTGGTCAGAATAATCCTTAGTATTTTGTTGCTTTCGCGTCCAAGTATATTTGTGACATTTGATAATTAACCAATGACCATGTTTAAACCCTCCCTCCCCTTTCTTTAATATTTTATCCTTAGACTTGGAAGGACTGTATAGTAAATTTCACAGTCTTTCCCAAAGTTAACAAAGACGTAGATACTTTAGGCACGATTTGTAATAAAATTACTTTCCTAAATACGGGTGCGCATTTATGTGACCCAAATCTTACTCTCGGCGAAACTGAAACGCATTAAAGTCACAGGCGTACCGGTTGCGGTGTGGCTCGAAATGTGTTTTTGTGACGTCGCAAATTCTTCTAAAATTAATAAGCTGAACATAAAAGCACATAATTAAAATATATAAAGAAATCAGATAAAAACAAAAAATTACAGTTGAGCGACCATGCTAGAACCATGGAACTCGGGAATGCCTAACACCTTCTCCCGGGTTAACAGAATTCCTTATCCGGATTTCTGGTTTGCAGACTGTATACAGAGTCAATCTTTTCCTCGATTCGGGACTTAATCGGTGACTTGGGACACCATAAAACTCTCAAGTGGCGACTCTGAACTAAATAAACAAATCCCGTTTCGATTGTCCTTTAATTGGAAAAACTCACTTTGCGCCCTCGCGGGTGCGGTAAAAAGGAGGTGTGACATAGTGTGTAAAAACAATATTTAATTAAATATATCTATTAAATTTTTAGTTCATCATTTGTTTTATTATTTCGTTTTTTAGTTCATCATTTATTTTATTATTTCGTTTATTGTTTAGTATTTAATTATTTCGTCTATTAATACATAATATTTAACTTAAACTTAAATTATTAGAACACAAACACAAACACAAACATAACTTAATAAGAATGAAAAACATACAAATGAACTAAACACATAGTAAAAATTATTTATTCCACACTTTCATTTACTCTACGTTCTAACCACTTAAATTGTTTAAGCAATTGTTGTTTAATATGACACTTAGCGGGCAATATAAAAAAGTTCTTATAATTCGCTCGGGGTGGTGAGAAATGTTGTAGAATTTAGGCCCGGGTGGTGAGAAATGCTGTAGAATTTAGGCCAAGGGGATGTATACAACGCCACCTATTCAGGCGTTGTACTGTTCAGTGAATGAAGAACGTACAACGCCTGAATAGGTGGCGTTGTACATAAACTCCATTACACAACGCCACTTATTGTGGCGTTGTATACTAACGGAGCCGTTACCGTTAGTATACAACGCCACATAAAGTGGCGTTGTATATACATATGTCACATTTTTTTAAAACACATAGAAACGTTCTTTTTTTTTTAATTTAACAACACTTTGGTTCCGGACTCTTGAAAATAGCAAGTCTTCTCTCTTTTTTTAAACTCTGTGTCCAGTCAAATGGATTCACATAAATTGAAACAGATGGAGTATTACCTTATGTTTTCTATCCTGGAATTTAAAACTTTAAGTTTGGAGTAAGAATTTGAAGTTATAGATTTGAAATGTTAACCGTTTTGTAGGTTTTAAATTAATCTTTTATATATTTTTTATTTTATACTAAAGCTAGTGCACGTAACCTAAACTCTAGCTCCTCCACTGTACGTTCATAATAAAAAATAAAAAATAAAAAGCAATAGAAAAATGTTTTGTATATAGGGAGTATAATGAAAACTTCTCCACATTGTGGTCGGAGTTAGTAAGTTGTTGAACAGACAAAAGCTGCAGTTCTTCACATGGGTTTTCCTCAAAGATACAACAAAATGAAGAAGCTTTCAGATCTTTCAATATTCTTTATTGTCATTTCTTTATTTTCCTTATAAATTTGCATAAAAGAAGAGGAAGAAAATGAATATTCATGTCTCAATATTTTCAATGAAATTTCCTTTGTGAGACATGAATATATCCCCGTAAAACTAGAAAAAGCCATGCACATTTTAAGGGTTTTTTGGTAGTGGGATGTGCTGTCTTGATAATTTAATTATAAGTAGTTCAAAAGTTGTTCCAGGTATCTAGCATAAGAATGTGACTTTCATATTATCAACCTAAGTTTTGATAGTGACGAAAATACCAATAACGAATAAAAAATTAAGCAAATATTGGATGCGAATCGAATCAAAATAATTTTGAGTCTTAATGTGCCAATAAAAATATATATATTTGTACAAAAATATTTTTCAAAATTACCGAAAGCTAGTAACCCCCAACCTAGCTAAGGATATGGCCGCCTCTACTCTCTACCCTTCCCTCAAAACAACTCATATTGTAAAAAACAATAACAATAACAATCCAATATAATGGGTTTAGGGAGGGTAGTGTGTATACAGACATTACCCCTACCCTGGGGTAGAGAGACTGTTTCCAAATAAAAACTCCGCATTCTTCCCTCCAAAACTTTTCACCTTGCTCTTGGGGGACTCGAACTCACAACCTCTTGGTTGGAAGTGACGGTTGCTTACCATCAGAACAACCTCACATTGTAACTAAACAAGACAAATATATCCAAAAGGAAACCTAATTGTTGGCTTAAGCACACGACGCTTGGGACTAGACATTTTGAGCGGCTTAATTACTTAATATATAAAAAGAAGAATTAATCCAAATAATATCTCATCCAATCGCGTAAACTAAAAATATATATATATATAAATATATTAAATTTGACCGACTATTTGTGTAAGATCCCAAAGGTCACAAGATGAAGATTGTAGCATATAAGTGGGACGACAACCAATTCTCTCGACCAATTTAGAAACTAACAATACCTAGAGCCAACAATTACTTAAGGAGATAACGACGACCCACATATTAATATGAAAACTGTTATGAATATATTATATTATGGATATTCATGCTTCGTTGTAAATAAGCTTCTTGAAGAAGTTTATTTATATGGGATTCCGTTGTAAATATATTTATCTATTTAGTACTCTATTGCAAATAAGCTTCCTGAAGAAGCTTATTTTTTTGGTACCCGGTTACATATAAACATTACCCCCAATAGAAGATTATCCATACTGGGTATAATAAGTTTATCCTTTCAGTATCCGGTTATGGATAAATATTACTCTCGATAGAAGATTATCCATATTGGGTATAATAAACTTATCCTTTCGGTATCCGGTTATGGATAAATATTATTGTCGGTAGAAGATTATCCATATTGGGTATAATAAGTTTATCCTTTCAGTATCCGGTTATGGATAAATATTACTGTCGGTAGAAGATTATCCATATGGGTATAATAAGCTTATCCTTTCAGTACTCCATTATGGATAAACATTACTCTTAGTATAAGATTATCCATATCGGATATAGTAGCGGCTTATAGTAGCTTACACAGCAGGTTGTTGTAGCAGCTTACACAGCAGCTTGCAGTAGCAGCTTACACAGCAGCTTCGTAGCAGCTTACACAGCAGCTTCTTTTCATCTATAAATAGAAGAGTTTTCGGTTCATTATGTACATCAGTTTGGATTCGAATAATATATCAGTCTCTCTCTATACTTGTCTTTACTTTACAATCTTTATTTTATAACACGTTATCAGCACGAGACTTTGCCATCTCGAGTAAATATTTTGAAAGTATCTGAGGTAAGAACTTTCTTTTATTAAATAATGTCAAACCTTCCTAAACTTAAATTTGTAGCCCTGGATATATCGGGCAAAAGCTATATGTCTTGGGTGCTTGATGTTGATATTCACCTTGATGCGATGGGTCTGGCAAACACCACCGGTGATAAAAATCAGGCATCAAATCAAGACCGTGCCAAAGCAATGATATTCCTACACCATCACCTTGATGAAGGCCTGAAAATGGAATATCTTACTGTTAAAGATCCAGTCATACTGTGGAATAATTTGAAAGATAGATATGACCACCTGAAGATGGTCGTTCTTCCACATGCACGATATGATTGGACTCATCTAAGGCTACAAGATTTTAAATCTATCAGTGAGTATAATTCTGCTATGTTCAGAATTATTTCCCAATTAAAATTATGTGGTGATAATATTACTGATTATGATATGTTGGAGAAAACTTTCACCATTTTCATGCCTCGAATATGCTCCTGAAGCAGTAATATCGAGAGATGGGATTTAAAAGATATTATGAACTTATCTCACATCTTCTTATAGCCGAGCAACATAATGGGCTATTAATGAAAAATCATGAAAGTCGACCTATTGGTTCTTGTCCATTCCCTCAAGTGAATGAGACGAACTTCCACAAAGGCAAACGTGGAAGAGGTTGTGGCCCCAGTCGTGGTCATGGCCGTGGTCGGGGAAGAAATCCCAATCATGGTAATAATAATGCACCAAAGAACCCTCCTCGCCACCAGCAGTGGAAAAGGAAGGAACAAAAGCATGAAGCGGTGCAAGCACCAAATGCAGAAAGTGCATGTTGTAGATGTGGAGGAAAATGGCACTGGTCACGTACCTGCCGTACGCCAAAGCACCTGGTTGAGCTTTATCAAGCCTCCTTGAAAAAGACAGAGAAAAATGCTAAAGCAAATTTTATCTCTGAAGATAATTTTGACTTCATGCATTTAGATGTAGCTGATTACTTTGCACTCCCACAAGGAGAAACAAGTCATGTAATCGGCAGTGAATCTATAGAAATATAATATTTTAATTTTTGTTGTTTGTAATAAGTAGTATGGTTATGTAATTGTACATAAATAAAAGTTATTATTTGATAATGATGTTTACTATAATATATCTTATTTATGTCATTTTTAAGAATATAGATATTATTATTAGATCAACTTAAACTCTAACAGAGTTCGCAAGAAATATACAACTAGCAAAAGTGGTTATTTTCGTATATCTCATTGTAATTATATTTTGTTAACCACCAGAAGTGGTATATGCCTATGATCACCAAAAGTGATAATTTAGACTTTCTATGGTTACAATTGAAGATAAGATACATAAATATTCTCTATATTAAATGCACGCCTTGATTTGCTCCTGAAGTAGTAAATATTTTAAAAGAGGTTGAGGCATCACAATTTGATGTGATTAATGCGCATTCAGATAATTATGTTCGATTTTCCCGAAGGATGAGAACTTTTGATAATAATAATCCATTCCTTGAAGTGAATGTGATAATATTAATAAATCTGGTAAATATGAACACGCTTTTGATGTAAATATATTTACCTCCAGAAGAGGTAAAATAATTGAGAGAATATATACTCAATATTTCGTATTTGCTCCCGAAGAAGTAATACAATTGGAATTGCTTCCTGAAGTAGGAAAGTATTATGAAGAGGAGTTTTCTTGTGCTTAAACAATTGTTTATTTGATTGTAATTTTCTCTTACGATACCAGAAGTATCTAAGCAATATTTGATGGTACAAAATGTACCAACAACTCCTGAAGAGCTAACTGTTTGCCTAGAAAACACATGACACTAGTAGTGTCCGACAAATATTAAATTATGGATAATAATTGAAGGCACTCGAAGAGCTTATTTACAAATATATCATTCATATTATATGATTATGGACAAAACATATGTTGTAGTAAACCCAAAGTTTACTAAAATAAATGGCTATCATATTGAGATTATAAATGATTGAAAGATTGAAAAATCTTCATTTTTCCACAATCATAGGGGGTAAAATAATATGTATATGAGAAGTTACCCGCCTTATTCTTCGATTTGTACTTCATCATGTATCACGATAAACCAGAAGTTTACTAATACAAAAGTAGCCATAGTAAATCAGAAGTTTACTAATGCAAAAGTTTATGTCATAGTAAACCAGAAGTTTACTAAGAGATAGCACATGCCATGATAAACTTGAAGTTTTCATTTGCCATTTTTAAATGATCTATTTGAGAATTTAGATAAGCATATACTGAAGAACTAGAAGATTCTTAAAGAATTCTCCTGTGTTGCTTGTTCTCATAATAAATTGATTATACCAGCTAAAGTTGGGACTAAGACCCCTGATTCTGAAATATATAAAAGGTGAATATGAGCTCATTCACCTATCATGTGAACCACTTATAGATGCATATATAAGATGGTTACATGTATGTTTCTTGTCAACCTGCAGTTTGGCATTTGAAATTGTTTTTCTCACTTTAGAGCATAATTTTTAGATTATGAAATCAAGACAGTTCATCTTGATAATACTGGTTTATATACAAGCTAGTTTAGCAATGAATACCTCCTATTAATGGCTAAACTATTGTTTATGAGAACAAAGCTTCATGTGTTGGTCTAAGATTTTCTAAATTGCATATAGCAGCACTTGTATGCATCAGACCAACAATATATGATAAGTCCTCCCCTCATAATTGGTTTAGGATCAGAAATCAAATATTTTTGATGTATGGTATATGATTAATTTCTCTACCACAATGCATAAAGATATGTTTCCCGAAGAAGATTGGGGATATATGTTAGTTTTTCTAACATCCGGGGAATGGAATAAATAGCTGAAAAATATGCTATATGAATGGAATTATCATGATCCTCACTTAGAAGATAATTCAAGTCAAATGCCAGAAGCGTTTGCTGATCCAAAATCAAATATCATATTTCAGCTGTAAATGCTCCTATTTAATTTTAAAGTCCCTGAAGGATAGAGTTTACTGTACGCATGAAGTGTGGTAGACCAATCGGTTCCAAAGGTAACAATCATTGAAAAATGATAAAGGAGCTAATGATCAAAATGATCATAATGAGGAGGAAATGAGCTCTAGAAGAGCCCACAACATAACATTTCATGAAACTCCAGAAGAAGTTGAGGTACCTGAAAATAAAGAAAGTGATGAGATCTCAACAAGTTATGCCGCTTAGGAACCGATACAAAATGATCGTCGACGATATATTTGATACAATATAGTGCACAATAGTGTGAAATATTATGAGCATCATACCAGTAGACCAGACACCTGAAGATGTCATGTCATTTAAATGCGAGTCATAACCTATATGACTCAATTGATTAAATCTCTATAAAGATCCCCGAAAGATTTAAAATGCCTGAAGCATATAAGTTCAATTTCTCGGAAATGTACTCGATCAAATTATGAAGATCTTGTACGGTTTAAATCAATCTGGGCGCAAGTATTATAATTGCCTCGGTGAATATCTGCTGAAAGAGAGTTACATAAATAATGTTATTTATCCATGTATTTTTATAAAGAAAATGTCATTAGAATTTATTACACTTGCTGTTTATGTTGATGATATAAATCTTGTTGGAACTCTAGAAGAGCTCCAAGGCAATTGAATATCTTAAGAAAGAAATTGAGATGAAAGATCGTCAAAAAATAAAATTTATCTTGGTCTGCAAATTAAATATTTAGCAGACGAGATCTTTATCCATCAATTTGCCTATACAGAAAGAGTCTTTGAACGCTTTTATATGGACAAAGCGCACCCATTAAGTACACCAATAGGTGTTCGATCACTTAAAGTGAATAAGGATCTTTTCCGACCTCCGGAAGAGGATGAGAAACTCCTTGGTCCTGAAATACTCGATCTCAGTGCAATTGCTATGCACTTATGTATCTTGTTAATGCTAACAATTGTAGTGCAGATCGTATTGGTTATGCAGATACAAGGTTAGAATGCAGAGACTCAAATATTTGAAACAAGGTTTTCATCAGGGGGAGTAAATACGTGATGCACTCTTTTTTCCTTATTAAGGTTTTTTCCCACAGGTTTTTTCCTTATAAGGTTTTTAATGAGGCACCTAGCAATGCGTATTACTAAATATGTGCACTCTTTTTCCTTCACTAGAATTTTTTCCCACAGGGTTTTTCCTAGTAAGGTTTTAATGAGGCACACTATCTTTTGATGTACATCCAAGGGGGAGTGTTATAAATATATTATATTATGGATGTTCATACTCCATTGTAAATAAACTTCCTGAAGAAGCTTATCCATATGGGACTCCGCCGTAAATATGTTTATCTATTTAGTACTCTATTGGAAATAAGCTTCCTGAAGAAACTTATCTTTTCGGTATCCGGTTAAGGATAAATATTACCCCCTGTAGAAGATTATCCATACTGGGTATAATAAGCTTATCCTTTCAGATCTGGTTATGGATAAATATTACTCTCGGTAGAAGATTATTTATACAGGGTATAATAAGCTTATCCTTTCAGTATTCGCTTATGGATAAATATTACTCTCGGTAGAAGATTATCCATACCGGATATAATAAGCTTATCCTTTCATTACTCTTAGTATAAGATTATCCATACCGGATATAGTAGCAGCTTACACACCAGCTTGTAGTAGCTTACACAGCAGCTTGTAGTAGCAGCTTACACAGCAGCTTGTAGTAGCTTACACAACAGGTTGCAGTAGCAGCTTACATAGCAGCTTGCAGTAGCAGCTTACATAGCAGCTTCCTTTCTTCTATAAATAGAAGAGTTTTCGGTTCATTATGTACATCAGTTTGAATTCGAATAATATATCACTCTCTTTCTATACTTGTCTTTACTTTACAATCTTTATTTTATAACAAAAACTTATATAACTACAAAGAATAGGACAACTTGCTTGAGGACCGTACGATTTGGATATAATGATAGAGAAGAAATCTTATATACATTCAAACTTGTCTATAAAAGTCTCGTTTATTATGAATATTTTTTAATGTTATAGTGAAGTGTTGTTATAGAGAACATACATTATAACATAACATGAAAATTAATTCCGAAAAAATTTGACTTTTATAATAAAATATTCTTATATAAAAATACTGTTATAGAGATATCTGACTGTATTTATGTTATATTTTGACGAAGAATAATGATCAAGTGTCTAAAACCCTAAGTTTTCTTCAAACACTAAAAGAAAGTTACGTTTTCTTCAGTTTTAAAATACAAGTTGGTGACCTAATATGGAATTCCGTAAGTATGATTATAAAGTCTTTTAATTTTATATAGTTATTGTCATGTGAAAAAAAAAATTCCGGTTTTTGCGGCTTAGTAAATTAATTAACTTAAGCTAATCTGCCTGATTTATTACTCTTACCAATTTCGGAAGTAGACATCAAATACATTGTATTTGACCAAATTAAAATTTTGCTTCGGAAATACAATAAGAATAATCTTTTGTTCTTTCTTGCCGTAGTATTGACCAAAAATAAAAATAAAAAATTTGTTCTTTCTTATCACAATTTGACAAAATGTTGCTCATCTTTCAACAAATTTGTCCAAAAATTCATTTTCGGTCAATTGTTCTATTATTTTGAAATTGAATTAGGGAGATAAATAAGAAGACCATTTTGTTATAAAGGAAATATACGTCGAGAGAGAAGTGATCATGAGTCACAATGTTGCTAATATGATAATAATGTGAAAATGAGGCAAGAGAAAATAGAACGGAACAGTTCGGTGCATAAGGTATCTCGCGTTCACGCAAGGTTCGGAGAAAGACAATACCTCATGAAGGGGTGTGATATAGACAGAGGCGGATTCAGAATTTCATCAGGATGGGTGCACCATTATCCGACCCATTGTTTGATTTAGTTTTCTAAAACTTACCTTAGAGAACTATCAATAATAGCATCATTATTTATAGTTACAAGTGTTAAACTCAATATTTAATTCAAAGATATATCAAAAGGTGAACCAAAAAAGAGAAGAATGCATGAAAAAAAGAAGAAGAAGAAAAGACAGGGCATGGAATTGAACAGAACAAAAAAGAACGAAAAAGAGAAATAGAAATAAAAAAAATGTCTTAAAAATGGAAGATAAGCGAGTGGATTGGAACACAGATGTGGGGGTCAATGGTACACAAAATTATCATTGCACTAAATACTCTTTTGATCATGGGTTCCCACGTGAAAAATTAAGTACTTTATCCGAAAAATATCCCCGTAGTGCACAGAATAAGGAGAGGAGCATGGGTGCACGTGCCCCATACCATTCCTAGTGAATCCGCCTCTGGATATAGACAACATTACTCTAATGCAAGTATTAATGGCTGCTTCTACGGGTTAAACTCGTGATCTATAGATCATACGAAAATAATATACATATTTACGATTTTTCTTACGAAGGGGAGTCACGTGACACTATTTGAAATAAAATGCCTACGCTCTTGAGTATATTCCACAAGTTAAGTTTGAGAAAAATATTATATACACAGATCTTACCCCTACGTTATAGCATAACGATTGATTCTGATAGATGTTGGACTCAAGAAAAGTACAATCACAACGGTTCAAGAGAAAAGAGAACATAGAGAAGCAAAAAATTGTGATGAGGGGCATCATTACGAGAGAACATCGACCTAAAATGCACATGATTACTCAAAATTCTCTTGGAAGTAGGACCAAATTATTAGTACATCACGAATATCAGATCCAAAACTATCGTTATAAGTGTATTAAATATTAAAAAGCAACATTTACCCGTATACTTTTGAAATAATATTCTCCAAACATTAGGAACATTGCACCACATTGTTTAGGTATTACTTACAATATTAATTAGTTTGGCATAGCCATTAGGGTTTATCTAAGAAAATAGTAAGTGAAAAAGCGTCATTGTCATTTTATTTATTGATAATAGGAAATAAAACTTGATTTTTGAAATCTTAGAAATTAAAATTCATCGTTTCTGTAATACAGAAATAAATCTATCCATTTTCATCATCTTAAAAAGATGTAAAACATTATAATATATTTTGATTTATTTATTTGTTCGAAATTTTTGACGTTACTAATTGTGCCTTTTACTAACCCTTGTATTGAGGGTTCATTAAACACTAATTTATCAATTGTTAATCACTAATTTATATTTTAGGAACATGAGATTAGTTTCAAGCAGGATCAAATAATAATAAAAAAATGTAATCTGGTACACTAATTAAACTCCTACTAAATTATGGAGTTTTAGACCAACAACTACAAAGGAAATTATCCCAAATAGTTTAACATTTTTAATGATCATTAAATGGATCTTAGACAAATATCATCACAGTAAAATGGACGTCATTGTACCAATTGATTCCTATTCACATAAATCAATGAATCTAAGACAATCATCACAACTAAATAAAGTAACTAATGACCAATAATTACTCATATAATCCAAGAAAAAGGCTTGGTATATATACCAAAAATATTTACCTAACTTTTTATCATTTGTTAACCTTTGATTAGAAACAGTAGAGCTTTTATTGTCTTGGTATATTGAAGAAAAGAACAAACATCAATAATTGAGTTTTGAGGTTACGATAATTGGATCTAAGTTAAACTTTGCACTAGTCACAAATAGCAATAAACTTCGATAGTACTTATGTCAATACATGAATATTAGATAAATATTTTCGCACTTTAAATTTTTTTGACTCTTCTAATTAATATTCTAAATTCATCGAATCACACTTGATATAAACAGAGCAAAATATGAGCCAAAAATAAGGAAATACGAAAGTGTGTCTGAAAATTTATGAAGTGGATAAAATTAAATAAAAGATCAACCGATATAAAACAAAAATTAGAGAAATACTTATATTTTTTTAATCATTCATATATATATATATATATATATATATATATATATATATATATATATATATATATATATATATATATATATATACATATATATATATATATATATATATATATATATATATATATATATATATATATATATACATACATATATATATATATATATATACAATATAGGGTCACATGTTCGAACCGTAGAAGCAACTATTAATGCTTGCATTAAGGTATATTGTATACATTACATCTTCGGGGGTGCGAGTTGGAATAAAACGGCACAAAGATACTCCTAAGATGGTGTGACATTTCTACTTTGGGCCTAGCCCACATGATTTTTCCCAAAAGCTCTTGTACCATTAAAAAGTAATTTTTTTGTCTACTTTACATGTGAGATTTTGTTCACACAGTCCCAACGCAGCTGCATGGGATAGTTTGTTCACCGAACTGTCCTTTATATATATATATTATGTACAAATTAATAATATAGATATTCTAAATACTTTTTGACTTGCAAATGCAACTAGGATCAACTATAGGTGTTTATCGGGTGGGCTGGGACGAGTTGAACGGGAAAAAACCCAGCCTACTCAGTTAGAGGGCGGGCTGGGATAATGGGCTGGGGCGGGTTGGGAATTTTGGATTTTTTAGGGCTCGTTCGTGTCATGACTCAAACCCGCTCCAGTCATGATGGCACCTCTCGTTAGGACAAGACCAGCCAGACCATTTGAGGACACAACTCTTAAGCAATTAATAAGTTAAATAACAGTTCAAAAATGATTTAATAAAATTAATTAATGTAATTTCAACTCAACACAACCTAACCGGGGTGTCACAGGTCACGAGCAACTAGAAAGATTTTTAATACAAATACAAGGCATGTAATACGATAACAAAATCTCTAGTTAGCTCATAATCCGCTATCGGTGATCAATTACCTGCATCTGCACACGAGGTGCGGGGAGTGAGTACTCCAACTCAGTGAGTAATAAAAGTTAATAATAACGAAGCAGTGAGAAATCACGTAAAGCGAACCATCATGCTGTACAGTAGCAGTGAAACCCCCTTTGGGAGAAAGCAGTAAAGTTGTAAAATATCTTTAGAAATATCTTAGCTCAGTTTAAAACCTCTTCTAAAAATGGTTTTTTCAACAGTTATGCAAATGAATGCAGAAACAAATAGTGGAGATAAGCACAGAAGTCCACCTCTCAGGCCCCTCACTTGGTTATCAGATAATACCGGAACAATAGGTGAATATTGCAAGAAGAAGCACAACAACATATAATAGTAGACAAATGAAATAAGGTAAACACAACAAACGGTGTCGGTACCGCTGTGTGCGTGCAACTCTATCCATATACCAATACGGCGTGCAACCCGATCTATTTAACGTCGACGACGCTCACTGGGGGTCTGTACAGACTCCGAAGGGGCTCCTACAACCCAAGCGCAATATAAGCCACCTCGTGGCGTACAATATCAGGTCGTTGGCCTCATTATCATAAGCAATGTATCACTATTTTTCGTGCGGCCCTACACAAATATATCCTCACAACACAGGCCCTCGGCCTTACTCGATCAGAATCTCATAAGCCTCTCGGGCCACAGTAAAATATGAAGCTCAGCCCAAAACATTCTATGGAAATATCATTTCGTGTATTTAAGGCAAAATGAATTGGCTAAGTTTTAAACGGTGGAAAATACTTGACTGAGTTCAAATATATAATTAAATCAGGGAGGAATTTCAACAACAATCCCCGAAGGGTTTAAATAATTAACACGAAAGCCAAGTATAGCAATCAACCCAAATTATGATGATAACAAGTAATTTCAGTCAAATACACTGTAAATTTATCAATCGGGATGGATCGAGTCATAATCCCAACGATGCTCTACCCTATGCTCATTATCCGACGTGCAAGTCACCTCAATACAACATTATGATGTGCAAGTTCGAGTTTTCAAACTCTTAGAATATCATTTACAATCATTACTCACCTTGAACCGATGAAATCTCTAGCTCACAACGCCTTTGCCCCTCAAATCGGCCTCCATGTATGTCGAATCTAACTAAAATCAGAGCGAATACATCACAATATGCTAAGGGAATAATACCCAATCGAAAAATATCAAGAATCTCGAAATTAGTAAAAACCGAGCCCTGGGACCACTTCTCAAATCTCAGAAATTTTCACACCAACGGGTTCCTTATCTCGTCATGAGTCTATACATATCAAATTCACAAGAATCGAAGTTCATTTGACCCCTCAAATCCCTAATTTAAGCTCTCTTAGGTTCAAGCTCTAAACCACCATTTTATACCTTAATTCCTTGAGTTTTCAGCTCTAATCCATGTGTTTAAACCGTAAAATCATGTTTTAAGTCCAAGAATTCATACCTGATCAAAGTCTTTGAAACCCTCTTCAAAATCGCACAAAAACTCTCCAATTCTGAAGTGAAATATGATACACGTTCAAAAAATTGCGAAGAAGACTAATTTAATATTCTGCCCAGGTTTCTCGCTTTTGTGGTCCCATTTTTGCTTATGCAGGACCGCTTCTGTGGCCATTTACCGCTTCTGCGGTTTTCCACTTAAAAGTCTCGACCGCTTCTGCGGCCAGAAATCGCACCAGCGAGACCACTTCTACGATGAAAAATTTCGCTTTTGCGCAAAACCCAACTCAATTCCAAACCGCTTCTGCGGTTCCCCAATCGCATAAGCGATACCGCTTCTGCGGTCCACATTCCGCAGAAGCGAAAACATACCAGAAGCAGCACACTTAGTAACATAAAAATTTCAAAACTCTATGTTTAATCCGAACTCACCCCGAGGCCCCCGGGACCTCAACCAAAAATACCAACACCTCTCATAACATCAATCAAACTTGTTTCGATCATCAAAACACCACGATTAACACTAAAACCATCAAAACATCAAATCCAATCCTAAGTTCTTCAAATTCTTCTGAAACTCGCATTCGATCAAAAACCCAACAAATCACTTCTGAATGACCTCAAATTTTGCACACACATCATCAATCACCTAACGATGCTACAACAACTCTCAAAATTCCATTCCGACCCTCGGATCAATATCTCACCTATCAACCGGAAATCGCCAAAATACTATATTTCACCAATTCAAGCCTAATTCTACATCTGACCTCCAAAATCAATTCTGATCACACTCCTAAGTCACAAATCATCCCCCGAAGCTAACTGAATCACTGAAATTTACATCCGGGCCCTATAACTCATAAGTCAACGTCCGGTTGACTTTTCCAAACCAAACCTTCCTTAAAGAGACTAATTGTCTCATTTTCTACTAAAAACCAATCCAAATTCACTCTAACACACCAAATACTGATAATGGAACATGAAGAAGCATAAAATGGGGGAAATGGGGGCGGTAACTTCTGAGACAACGGGTCGGATCGTCACAGTTCGGGCTACTTTTTTTTTTTAAATTAAATTTTATTTTTCTTATTCAATGTTATTGATACTTAAATATTTTCAAACTTTTAAGGCTTATAATTAAACTTTGAATTTAAAGTTTAAAGTTTTAAATTTAAAATTTATATTTTAAAATTATAAAATTAAAATTAGCAAGTAAGTAGCTAGCTACAAAAAATTATTTAATAAGACCAATAGGAAAATTATTTATAAAATTGAATGAAAAAAGAGTAAAACTAATTTTTCATGCATAATAAATTAATAATACTTCAAAATACAAATTAATCTGACAAACTAAAACACTAAACATAAATACGTCTAATAATTTTAAAATAACACAAATTATCTCAAATCAACTTAAAATACAAATTTCTGGAGTACGCTCAAGACAAACTCTTAATATGCCTCCTTAAAGAGTCTGTGCCGCACTTTTTACGAAGATTTAAGACTAGACCATAGTTCTTGAACTTTACTTTCCGAGCTTCTTCATTTTTTTCTACCACCTCAAAATGTTCCCAAACATATGAGCGCACTCTAGAAGTACGGGGCATGATGTAACTTGAAGTCTTGAATTGAGAATTTAAGAATATCAAGAGAGAATTGAGAGAGAATTAGAGTAGTAACTAGAAAAAGAGTAAATTGTGAGAAAAATAAAGAAGAAAGGGGCTATTTATAGGTTTTAAAAGGTTAAAATGTAAAAAATTTAATTATTAAGGTGGGAGAGCTATATTTTTAATTGGGGAGACCGAAATAGCCATTTCTGTAAAATCTGGCCATTCCCAAGGGTCATTTCTCAATTTGACCGTTGGCAACGGTCCAAATAATTTTTTTAAAAAAGTTTAGCAACGGTAACTGGGCGCATAACGGTATGCAACCCGTTAACAGGTCACAAACTTAGTGGGTTCGGTGCATCGTTAACTAGAACATGAACGTACACAACCCGTCTCTCTACCAATCTGTCCCAACCCGCCCAATAGTGAACAGCAGCGGACTAACCCGGGTTGAAGCGGGCTGAAAACGGGTTAGCCCAGCCTGATTAACAGGTATAGTATCAACCAACCAACCAATCCTGTATTTTACCCAAAAATTTAAATACACTTAAGACTCAACATGTCCAAACAATTTATTTTTGTTTACAAGAAAAGAGAGATTATATAGGAATCTAAGAGGATGTAGTGTAGTAACAGAATATAATGAAAATAATGTCATGTAAGAGCAAAACATGGCTTATAATTTAACTCGTTATTTAACCTTTGTCCAGTTCATCTATGTCGGCTTGTTCTCTACTACTTCTCCTTTCAACGTAAACTCTATTTTTGACACTAACTTACGTATCATATAACAGCCGCATTACGCTATAAACATTATTTCATTTTTTTTTCCATTAATAATACATAGTTATATAATAATCTTGCATATAGAATAGTATAAAGATGTTATTGTAGTACATATACAGTAGCAATATAAAGCAGCTCCGTTATTATTGGCGTCTAATTTTCCGGCGAGTTCTCTGATTGTTGGGGTAGCGTATAACTTATTGACCACACCTATTGTCTCTACTTTATTCTCTCTTCCTTCCCACTTTTGGAAATATTTTTTTGCATTCTTGATTTTCCGGCAAGTCTTAGCTTGGTGGTTCTAGTTTTAGTTACTTCCGTCACCGGCTGAAGTGGTAATCAGTATTCACTGAATTCAGAGATAAAGTTATCTTTTTTTGGGTACAGTGTAAGTTGAAAGGAGGCAGTTTTTTTTTTTTTTTTGTGGGGTGTAGTTTGATTCCGGCAACCGGAAAATGCTGACGTATTCATGACAATGGAAAAGGAAGAATATTTGCATTTTAGGAAATTCTGCTGGTTTGGATATTCTAAAATATTTTGTTGCAATTATGGAGCTAGCATAATGGTGGAATTATAAGCTCTTTGCAGCTGGATTTTTGTGTTACAGGATTTTTTTATTTTTTTGAGAGAGAGTAGTGGGAAAGATAAATAAATTGTGAAGAAATTCAAGTGGAAATTTTGGTGAAATGAAGGCACCATCAAACGGATATATTGCAAATTCAGGAGAAGGTGTTTACTTCAGCCTAATTGATTCTTTTACATTTCTATCTTCTGCCTTGTTATTTATTTTCTTCAATCTGTGTCTTAATTAGTGAAATTTTCTGTCATGGTTGAGTTTTGATTTGAAGGGTAGCCTTCGAGAAATGGTAAAGTTTTCGAGAAATGGTAAAGTTGTCTGTGATCTATACGCCATGGAAGGAGCCACTAATGCTTGCATTAGGTTAAGCTGTCTACCTCAAACACCCCTTGGGTGTGACGCTTCCCCAACCCTGTGTGAACGCGGGATGTCTTGTGCACCTGACTGCTCTTTAGTTGACCTTTGATTTGTTAGTTTGATGAGTCCTAACATGGGCATTCACATGAGCAAGTTAATTGGTTCTAGCTCAACTTAGAAATGCCTAAACAACTTCTGGAATCTTTGTTTTTACTCCATTTTGGAGGAGAAAGAATACATTTTGATTTTTGTGCACCATTCTCTGTCAATTAAGATTTGAGTAGGTTCTGCTTTTGCTTACAAGCCAGTATAACGAAGGGAAAGAACAGAGTTGAAAACATGGGTACCACTGAGAATAGGAATGAAATTAATACTACAAAGTTTGTTTGATATTCTGTGTTCATGATGCTTTAATTTGATACACTTGCCATAAGTTCATATTGTCACATGGTTTTCTTTGAGAAAGGAAATTGAAAAAGTTGTTCTATTCATGGATTGCCAGATCAAAAAACGATCCTTGCATATCATTGGCATGCCTAAACTCATCAGTGTTGGTTAGTTTTTGATTGCCATCCAGTATACAAACATTAGAGGGTAACATGATGTTCGCTTCGTTTCCTGGTATTGTTGAATTTTTATAATTATTTGCTTGCGCAACTCCTAATCTTCATAATTATTTCACTATAATAATCCTTCAGTTGAGGGCAACAAAAGGAGAAACAGAAGAACATTTCTTCTTTTTGGTTGCATGAATGACTGCATCACTTCATGCATAAAGGAGCTTAGTTTCTAGCATATTGAAGCTTCATATGTATGTTTGTATAAAGTTTAACTTGACTTTAGTAAATATGCATAGCTGAAGTTTTTTATCATAATGCAACAGGAGATAGAAAGGTCATGAATTCAGAGTTATGGCACGCTTGTGCTGGCCCATTGGTTTCTTTGCCTCCCATTGGAAGCCTTGTGGTATATTTTCCTCAAGGTCACAGTGAGCAAGTATGTTTCTTTTGAAGTTGAATCGGAGTATATTTCCCTAGATATTGTCCGATGATGAAACCTTACTTTGATATCAAAACCTTACAGGTGGCAGCATCAATGCAAAAGGAGACAGATGGAATACCAAGTTATCCTAATCTTCCTTCCAAGTTGATCTGCATGTTACACAATGTCACTTTACATGTACGACATCTTCCTCTATCCACATGTTGGCCGGGAATTGTCTTTCCATTTCCACATATGTTTCTTACAATTAATGATTTAATATGGATGTCTTCCCATACCATCATTTCGTGAGTTTCGTTAGTGTTTGTTTGGATCCACAATCTCAAATTGATGTTGCGTGTGAATTAAGTAGAAAAACATAGTTTTATTAAGGAAAATCAAAGAGTAGTGGAGTTTCCCTTATTCTAACGTGGTATATTTGTGACGTTTTTGTTAGGCTGACCCTGAAACTGATGAGGTTTATGCTCAGATGACTCTTCAACCTGTAAACAAAGTGAGTCCTTGGTGCTGTTTGCAATTTCAGATGTCATCTTTTAGTGAACGTATTATTTACCTCCTCAGCAGGAAGTTGTATGATACAAAGTTTTGCTTTTTGTTCCTGCAGTATGACCAGGAGGCTTTAATTTTATCGGATATGGGCCTTAAGCAGAACAGGCAACCTGCTGAGTTCTTTTGTAAAACTCTCACAGCTAGTGATACAAGTACACATGGTGGATTTTCTGTTCCTCGTCGAGCGGCTGAGAAGATATTTCCTCCACTGGTTTGTTTATCTTCACAAAGTATCTTCAAGAAAAAGAGATCCGCTTTTATGCATCTGACAGGGAATTTCTTTTATAGGATTTTTCAATGCAACCTCCTGCTCAGGAGCTAATGGCTAGAGATTTGCATGACCAAGCTTGGACTTTTAGGCATATATATCGAGGTACATTTTAAGATCTTTTAGTCTCTTATGTTGGAAGCTGAATTTGAATATTCTATGTAGAACTACTGATGCGGTATAACACTTTGAGCTGCAATACTAGTAGTTGACATTTAAGTTCTTTCTCAAAGGATACAGTTCCGTTTTGGAGTGCTAAATTAAGTGTTTCGAATAATTATCCTTTTTCTTTATAGGTTAGAGATGTTTGTCTTTAAATCCAACTTAACTTGAGAAAAATGTGATTCCAATAAGTGCTCTCTGAAATTAATTTGCATGATTTCAGGTCAACCAAAAAGACACCTTTTGACGACTGGTTGGAGTGTCTTTATCTCCTCTAAAAGGCTATGTGCCGGTGATTCTGTGCTTTTCATAAGGTAATGGTGAAAATTAGTTGGTAATTTTTATATATGATAGTCATCTTGTTGCTAAACTGGGAAAATTTGATGTAGAGATGAAAAGTCACAGCTTCTCTTGGGTATAAAACGAGTAAATAGACAGCAGCCTGCTCTCTCCTCATCTGTTATATCTAGTGACAGCATGCACATTGGGATCCTTGCTGCTGCAGCTCATGCTGCTGCAAACAACAGCCCGTTTAGTATCTTTTACAATCCGCGGTATTATTTCAACCCTTCTGAAATAGAAAATATTACGTGTTTGGACCTAAATGTTGAATAATACACAAATTGTTTATCTTGCTCCTTTGTTCTTGACAGGGCAAGCCCTTCTGAATTTGTGATTCCTCTGGCCAAGTATAATAAAGCTATGTATGCACAAGTTTCACTAGGCATGCGATTTCGGATGATGTTTGAGACGGAGGAGTCTGGAGTCCGTAGGTATATGGGTACAATAACTGGTGTTAGTGATCTGGACCCCATACGATGGAAGAGCTCTCAGTGGCGTAATCTACAGGTACTCAGTCATCTAGGCTTTGTCCCCAAGAAATTGCGTATAATCTTGATATATAGAACTGTAGAGCTCTTCCCGATTCCTGAAAGTATATTTCATTGAACTTTACTTATAGTTCCGAAGGATTTCTTGATGGTATGTGATCAACTTCATTTCCATTTCTTTATTTAATTTGTTAGGTGGGATGGGATGAATCAACTGCCGGGGAACGTCCAAGCAGAGTTTCAATTTGGGATATTGAGCCTGTCGTAACTCCTTTTTATATCTGTCCACCTCCATTTTTCAGGCCCAAGTTTCCTAAACAGCCAAGTTTTCCTGGTAAGCTACTTGACATTTAGCTTTCTTTTATAATAAAATGTTTCAAAGGTTAGAAAGAACTAAAACAAAGAGCCTATTTGAAGGTTCACTGTAGTCCATCTCCCTCATCTCAACCTGCACAAGAAGGAAATTAGTTTACTGTCTATAATCCTCAAAGGGTTAGTGCTTTTGCAGGTGATGAGTCTGATATTGAAAATGCATTAAAGAGGGGGATGCCTTGGATCAACGATGAGTTCGGTCTAAAAGATGCTCCAAGTTCGATATTCCCTGGACTAAGCTTGGTACAGTGGATGAGTATGCAGCAGAACAATCATAATCCTGTTCCCCAATCCAGACTTCCCAATGTCTTACACTGTAATATTGGCACGGATGACCATTCTAAGTTGTTGAGCTTTCAGTCACCTACACCAGGTCTCCAGTTCAACAAACCAAATCAACTAAATCAGCAATTTGGTCAAATCCAGCAGCCACCATTAGCATGGCCCCAACAACAGCAGCAATCGTTACAGTCTCCCGCAAGTGTACAGCAGCAGCACACGCTGCAGCATCACTCGCTGCAGCAGCAGCAGCCACAGCAACACATGTTGCAGCAGCAGCAGCTACAACCGCAGCCGCAGCCACAGCTTCACCAGCAAGCACAGCAGCAACAACGTGGACCCCAGCAGCAACAATTGACCGTGAATACACCACCAGTAAATAATTGTGTATCCCCTAACCAGATACCAAACCAAACTTTTCCACAAGCTTCGCTATACGCTCAGCTTCAGCAGCAACAGTTGTTATCAGCCAGTAACCAATCACAGCAAAATGTTCCTGTCAATAAAAATCCATTTCTTTCAACATCCTCGGCGCAAGACTTCCCATTTCAGCAACAAGCGGAACAGCAGTCTAATCTCTTGCAAAAATCCCAGCAGCAGCAGCAGCAGATAATACCGCAGCAGGCTCCACTTCAATTATTGCAACAAAGTTTGATGCCGAGGCCACAAGTACAGACATCATCACAGCAGAGCCTTACTGAGCAGCAGCTGCAACTACAGCTTCTTAATAAACTGCAGCAGCAGCAACAGCAACAGCAGCAGCAAGCACAGCAACAGCAGCAACAAGCACAGCAATTATCTCATGTAAGCTCTACTCTGGAATCACGTATGCCCCAGCAACAACAGAACCGGCAACCACAAGAGCTCCAGTTTGGTCATCAGCAATTGAGTTCCAACATCATGACCACAGCCACACATCTACAGTCACCTCAACATGCTTTCAACCAACTCCAAGGCCAGAACAAATCCCCGATAACAATCAGGGCACTTTCTGGTGCTACAGATGGCGATGCTCCTTCATGCTCAACCTCTCCTTCTACAAATAATTTCCAAGTGTCACCACAAAACTTCTTGACCAGGAACCAAGGGCAAGCCACACTAGTGGATGAGTCGGTAGTTGATCCATCTCAAGAGCAAAACAAATCCGAATTTCGAATGAAACATGAGCTGCCCTTCTCAAAAGGTTCGGAACAGTCTAAATACAAAGGCAATGGTACTGAGAACTTAGAGGCAGCCTCATCGACAACATCATACGGGTTGGATTCTAGTGGTTTCAACTTTTCATTGCCTGCATTATGTGCGGACGGTGATGTTCAATCACATTCTAGGAACAATCTTCCTTCTGCAGCAAATATAGATGGATTGACCTCCGATGCTTTGATGTCAAGGGATTATGATTCCGGAAAGGATATGCAAAACATATTCTCTCCTTTTGGAAATACCCCTAGGGACATAGAAACAGAGTTGTCTGCTGCTGGGATCAATTCTCAACAATTTGGGGTTCCAAACATGTCATACCAGCCAAGATGTTCCAATGATCTCGCTGTTAATGATAATGGTGTTCTAAATAATAATTCATGGACGAATCAGACTCAGCGCATGAGAACGTATACAAAGGTCTGCCGCACACATACTTTGCTCTCTTTTTATCGCTCTTTATGTGTCTTTCTTATTTCAAGTTTCAAATGATGGCGCAGTACTGTTATATCTCATTCCCGTTATGTATGTTTTTGATATTGTTTTGCGATCATGAAGGTTCAAAAACGTGGCTCTGTGGGAAGAACTATAGATGTGACTCGTTACAAAGGCTACGATGAACTAAGACATGATCTAGCACGTATGTTCGGGATTGAAGGACAGCTTGAAGACCCTCAAAGAACTGAATGGAAGCTCGTGTATGTAGACCATGAGAATGATATACTGCTTGTTGGTGACGATCCTTGGGAGTAAGTGTTGACTTGTAGAAAGTTGTATTATGATTCTTGAAGTACTACTTTTCCACGATATTCATGTTTTCCTCATTTTTCTCAGGGAATTCGTGAGCTGTGTTCAGAGCGTCAAAATCTTGTCTTCTGCTGAAGTGCAGCAAATGAGTTTGGATGGGGATTTAGGTAATGTGCCAGTACCAAACCAAGCTAGCAGTGGCACTGACAGTGGTAATGCATGGAGGGGACACTATGATGACACCTCAGCCGCATCATTTAATCGATGAAGGCGTTCCCGTTTTATGAACTAACTTTGCAATGCATTTTCAACACAATTCCCTTGAAGCTGCTAGCAATTCAGATCACCAGAATGCAGCTGGTAGGAGCAACTCATGTCAAGTTTTTTATTCGTGACATGAATACACACCCTTTCGAGATATTGCAGTCCGTGCATTTCTCCGCAGCACAGTTGATGTTAGATTAGTACCATTATTACTTTGTGGAGTGTTTTATTCAGATTTACTGAGATCAGTTTCCGTTTCTTAATTCTTATTCGAAGGTCCAAAAATTGTTAGTGAATTTAGAAGAGCGGGTTTCAAATGTTGAATTATCTGTTTCTAGATCAGGTTGTTGATGTAAATTAGCCTAGTAAATTAGGCTTGGAAAAACTACAGGAAGAACAGATCCTGCTGTACTAAATGTTACAGAAATTGTATAGCTTTGACGGATGTGGGAAACAATGTCTAATGATGGCTCCTACAACTTATAAAGAAAATTCATCAGGAAAAATTCAGTTCCAGTCTTCATAATCTGCAGCTTTCAGTCACCTTTTAACGTACAAAACATACAAAATACCCAAATGGGTAAAAATTCCTCAAATCCAGAAAAGAAAAGAAGTGCGTTCAGACAATTGATTCTACACTTGACATTAATCATTAATTTGCAGTGTTTGCCGAAATGTGAATGCAGTTTTCCTCTTCCTAAATCTTACGTGACATTTTTGGCACGGAATAATTGACTCAATATCCAACTAAGATAGCACGGCCATTACATCAGATGCCCTGAGTGTAATGTAATCGGATCCATCAGCACCTTTGAATTCACTGCCCGCGTATTTGGAGTATAGAACTGTATTCCCAGGGGATACTGAAAGTGGTTTCCTGTTTCCTTCCTCATCAAGAGGACCAGGCCCAACAGCTATTATCTGTATTTCAAACACATAGTATAAGGTTTAGAACATCTCAACCAAAATAGGGAGAATAGAGTAGGGATGCAAATTAGAGGCAATGTTGATTCTTGACTGCCAGAGTACTAGTCAATCTTCTATCTCTTACCGCGCCAATTGAAGGCTTCTCCTTTGCTGCCTCAGTCAACAGTAAGCCTCCTGCGGTTTTTTCTTCAGCCTCAGCAACCTGACAGCAAATGCAACCACCAGTTAAGACTCGTTCAGTCAATTATACTCAGGTAAATCAAAGGAAAATTAAAAAAGGAATAGGCAACCAGCTGACTATGAAACATCAGATATCTTGCATACAAGGACCGAATGAAGGATAAGACAAACCCTGATTAGGACTCTGTCATTTAATGGCTGCAAATCCTTGATATCATCTGTCTCAAGAACACCAACAATATCATCCTCTTTCAGAATGAGGTGCTTTGATCCATCGAACTCCACCTCTGTTCCAGCGTACTTTGAGTAGACGACTTGGGCACCCGTCTATACACAACAGATCTTTTCAGTCATTTCCACGGATTTATCCTAGCTTGCTTATGACTATCTGAATATGATATTACCTTCACACTAATGTCCACTTTAGTCTTGCCAGCTGAACGACCCTCCCCAACAGCAACCACCTCACCTCCTTGAGGTTTTGACTGGGCTGTTACTGGAAGTAGGATACCACCTACAGTCTTCTCCTCTGCAGTCTTAATCTTTACCAATACTCTATCGCCCAACGGCTTAAGCGTTGTGTACTGCAAGAACAACAGCAAGAAAATAAATGTCATGAAATTTTTCCTGCTAGAATTGGAATAATGTTATTGCATGACCAGATAGTAGAGAGTAGAGACAAAACACTACATTTACAGACCAAACATCAGAACTCAACAAATAGTCCTAAATAAGAAAACAAGTAAATATCCTTCACATAATGTCTCTTAAACATGTATAAGAGCAGAAAATGATAGTGTAGGGTGACCACAAGGGAAGCGGAGCCTTGAAGCAAGGTTAAAGTTCGCTCCGTATGATCTGTAAGCCATGGGTTCGAGCCATGGAATTAGCAATTGATGTTTCAGATCCCACCCCTTGGGGTGCAGCCCTTCCCAAACCCTGGATGCTTCGTGCACCAAGATGCCTCTTTAAGGTTACCCACAAGATAACCTCATTAGGCCTCAAAATCTAGGGCTGGCATCAGCTTTGACATAAAAATATATGAAGCCAGGATGTACCAGCTGATAAAACTTAATTCTGAGTGAAGTCATATTAAGATTCCAAAATTATACTTGACTGAAGTCTAACAGTTATAAATCAAGAAACATCAGAACCAGAACAAGCAACTATAACACTATTGTTTCCTCAAATTTGCCAAGGAAACCATATTTTCCCAGCAAGACCAAGTCACAAACTTACAACACAATTGAAGCCACAAAACAGAATGAAAAGGTCAATTACCCAATCCAACAAAAAGACAATACTTATCCAATCCATTTCTAGTTGAAGTTATTTGTTTCAGCTAACTCTTGCAAAATACTGAACCAAGACTTGATCTTTCTTTTAAAGAAACAAAAACTAACTAACCAACACCTAATAATTGCACTAAATAAACCATAAAACAAGAAAAGCAATGTTCATACTGCAAGCGAAAACGTCCATTAACACAATACGGGAAGCAGCGTAAATACCAAAGAGTCATTCAGTTAAAACAAAAAAATAAACTAATGTACCTTCGGAGCTACAGTGGTGGCAGCCTTAACAACAAGACTACGAAAAGACCTGCTATTCTGCTTTAATGGGGCAAAAGATGCGACCTTTACACTACCATTGGACCTTAGCCCTTCAAAGGATACAAAACCCTTGGCACAAATGGATGATGCTGTTAGCTGAGTGGTCGCCATTTCTTCCTACATTTAATCAAATTAAACCCCAAAAAATTAAAATGGTTATTATCCTCAAAACTCCAAATTAAAAAGAATATATTTTGAACAATGATAACAAACACTACCTGAATTAGGAGTCAAAAAGAAGCCTTCTTTTTCTTCTCAACTGGGATAGTGAGAGTATGTAGTTAGGTTGTTGAAAAATATAGTGTGTGTTTGGTAAGAAGAGGATAAAAAAACCCTAGAAGGTTCAAGAGAAAGATTTTGACAGGGGGTTTTTCTGCAAAATATAAGATGTTTCTAGAATTTTTCTTTTGTTTGTTTCTTTGTTCCTTTGGAACACATTACGCTATTCGATTGGGCTCGGGTTAGACCCTTTCATATGGATATGGACCAGTCCAACCTCTCAAATATGAATGAAGCCCA